>MU260273.1:42500-85000 GCA_020310875.1 Ceratopteris richardii
CCACTACTTTCGCAACATAACCAAACCTTGAAATTACATCTTCAAGTAGAAAATTCACATAGGGCTAATTCCTCCCCTTTTTTGAGTTATAGGGTTTTGAAAACTGTTGTTTTCCAACATGTAAAACAAAAGACTTCTCCAATTCTGTCCAAATCCATGATTGTGATGGATCACACACTTCTTTGGGGTGTGATCAAACTCTACTATAGGGGAGACATGTGTATCAACAAGGACGACATACAAAAATCATAGAGTTACCTTTTGATTGAGAGTGATAGTGAGAGTGAGACTGTGATGGAGAGTGCGAGTGTGAATGAGATTGTGATAGCTCAAGGGTGCTCAGGAGGTAGAGGCTTTGTCAAGAAGCTATTTTCCAAAGCTATTATAACTATTGATTCTCATCTACAATATAAGAATTCCTCTTTCTCTGAGTCATATCTTTTCTATTCTTTTGCATTACATTTTCTCTTATCTTGTGCAATCTCTATGTTTTTCTCTCCTCTGTTATGCTTGAGTGATTGAAAGTTTGTGATTGGGGATATATTGTGATTTTGGAAACACTACATAGAAGAGGTAAAATCTATGCCTCAATAGCTAGTACATACTTTGTATGAAATCGTTATGCAATGGTTGTATCTAGTCTTTGTGATGGAAATGTTCTTAACACTCTTGATGAAGCCAAAATTTCAAAAACTTGGATGGATACTATGCCATCAGAGAATGATGCTATTATGTCGAATAATACTCTATCTTCATGTAATTTTCATCTAAGAAAAAATTCCATTTGCATGAAATAGATATAGAAGATGGAGCATATGCATGATGGAACAATTGATTTTGATGAGATCCTCAGCTACACAAGCCAAACAACCATTATTCCTAGCATTTCTACACTTGCAACTTATCATGCTTGGAATTCACATTAGTTGCACATTAAAACTTCATTTTTGAATGGTGAATTGGACATTCATTGCTTAGTGTTCCTAATGAGAGGCATATTCACAAATTTAATGTTGAATTATATGCTTTTTTTCATATCTAATGTTGAATTCAATGAGATCACTTTGAGTTTTATGTCCAGACAATATGTGGTTGTAGATGTTCGCAAAAGAATCGAGAGGTTGCAAGCTTCATGCAAAGATTTGGGCTTACTTTCTTTTGTGGATTAATTTCTTTCCACATGGTTTGGCACTTCCTTATACATGAGTGATAGCTCACCATCACTCCTAATGTGGATTTAGTGGTATTTTTTGGATAGTGATGTGTGTGAAAACCTTAGGACCACCAAAGCATTTTCTTCCCTTGTAAGGATGTCTTTTCCCATTGCTTGTATATATGTGTATAACCCTAAGAGATCAGTTATCTTTGTACATTTACTTGCTAATACATTCAGTATTCTGTTGTCATCCTAGCTTCTTCCTCTTCCTTGTGTTGTCTGTGTGCTTCCATAGACCTCAAAATCTAAAAAGGATAACACTTAAGAAGACCTCAATCATTGTGCATGTTCAGAAAGCTGAGTTTCTCTAGAGAATAGAATCACAATGATCGAGAAATAAGAACACAAAAGAAGAAAAATATGAAGACACCTAGAGTTGTGTAAATATAGGAGCTAGGAAAGGAGAATGATGCAAAGGATATTTTAACCAATATTCTACTCAAAAGTCAAGTGGAAATGTTATTGGAATATGTATTTTCAATCTTGAAGCCTAAATTCAAAGAGAGTTTTATAAAACTTGGTAGGGGGAAGAGATTTTCAAATCCATAAGATGTGAAGATCGAAGAGTCACATAATGTTAGTACTAAGGCCCTAAAAGATGCAATAACCATGAGTGATGGATATAAAGATGAGGCTCTTGAAGTTGAGATTTTCCACATGAATAGAAATTACCTTGGCCCTTTTATACGTGATGAGATTAAGAAAGAAGATAAGAGCTAATTTAGCAAGGAATTGTGGGAATGAGGGACAGCAAAAGTGGAAGTCGAAATAGATAATGAGCGTGAATCATGTCTAGTTCTAACACTAGTTGACTCCAAGTCAGAGATAAATGTGACCTTGAAGAAAAAATACCATATGTTTTGGTGGATGATAGATAAAGAGCATGGCTACAGCATGGGAATCACAAATAATACATCACGATATCTATTTGGACGATGTGTCAATGTTCATGTGGAAAGAGGTGGCATTTTTGACAAATTTCACTAATTTTTCTAGGATAACTGTTCATATGAGTTCGTTCATAGGTAACCACTTAAGGTTGAATATAAGAATGGAAACTGTAGTGATGTATGATGTATGAGCATATGCAATAATTCGATCTAGATCTTAAATGTGATCACCACAAGTTATGATAACAATCTAGAATCATCGCACGTCCAGCGAGATTGATTTGCATACCTCTCCAATAGTTAAGCTTGTTCCCAGTTCCATCGCTGCTCCATAGAGACGCCAAACCCAAGGGGTTTCCAAGAAGTCGTTTCCAAGAACTGAATAGTATTTGTAGAAACTTTCTTTGGACGGGCGATCATAACAGAAGGGGGGTGCCTAAAATCAAATGGGCCATCTGCACTAGCCCTAGAGATAGCGGGGGGCTTGGTATCCTGGACATTGGGTGTATGGCCAACAAACTGGCAGCCAAATGGATGATTAAGGCTTGGTGCAATAGGGAGGCCTCGTGGGCCAAGCTGATCTTCAGAACGGGAATAAAGTCAAAAGCTTCACAAGAATTAGTGAGGACTGGAAGTGGGCGGCCGGAATCAGACAAAACGACTCTATCTGGTTTCCGATACATGGCATCCGGAGTGTGGAGTTGTGGAACATTCAAAATGCCAAGAAAAAAATGGAAACATGACACCAACAGCTGGATCAACTTCGAGGATATTGACCCTCGCAGAAACACTTTGCAAAGCAGATGCCTTGCTTGGGATCGTCACAAGACTCGCCTTCTCATGGGACACGACACACCGAACGCGCTTGGTCTCAAATGGCACAATGGAAATAGCCTACTCAAAATCCCGAACATCAAAGAAACGGCTGACCTCCAGATCAGCCTCAACAAGAAGTGGTGCTTGTCTTGGACGCGGCTTCGGTGGGATATGAAATTCATACAAATTCTTCATCGAGGAATTTGGACCAACCATAAGGCAAGCAAACTTTGCGGGATCCCTCCATGGTGCAAACGCTGCCACCGTGCCAGCTTAGTTGGAAACAAGTCCTTTTGGGAGAAGCGATTGGCTGCTCTGCGGCACTCTGGAACGCAATCAGAGGGGAAGTCCTGTGGAAAATTTGGCGGGAGAGGTGTGCTCTCAACTTCGGCGATCCCCCCAGGGAGTGGTCGATTGAGAAATCTCTTTTCCTCCTTGGCAAAAGGATTGTCAACAGTAAGAAGTCCTCCTTTTGATCAACAACAAGCTCAAATCCAAGTGGGCCCCGCATGAGGGCGACGAGAGGGTGATTAACCTTCTTTGTAATGCAACCTAGGATTCAATCAAGCTTCCCCTGCTTTGTGGGATTTGGGGGGTCCCCTGGGCACTAGTCCCCTTCTATTGTACCTTTGTTTCTTAATTTAATTCAAGTCCGGGAGAGTAGGCTATTGCCGAACTTCCTTTAAAAAAAAAAAAAAAACAATCTAGAATCATTCAAGGAATCCATATCGACTTTAAAAGAATCCATATACGTTCACTAAAGAAAACAAGCAATGCTTCCATAGCTCTATGTGAGTATGGAGCATATTTTAGCCGAATCCATAGCTCAACCCTTACCAAAAGCATGTAATTGAAAAATTTAAGCACATTTCAAAAGATTCTATATTATGTGAGAGGCAGAACATAGGGCATACTTTCATTAATGTGCCTATCAAGAAACTCAAAATAGGAACCCATGAGATGTTTCTATTAACTGTTGAGAAAGAACATGATGTAGTTTGTGCAAATCCTCAAATATTTCCATCTATGATCATTTTATAATATTGCACATACTTTGGAATCTTCACATGATAGCACTTCCAAAAGCTGTGTTGGAATCTTCACATGCTGATTCTTGAATTGCTCTTAGGTCCATATTCGAATATATCGTTCAATATACCTAAAAAGAATGTAAATTTTAGGATCATTTAAGACTCAAAACCTGTAAATCAAGTTACTATTAGGAATGTTGGAATTGATTTTATTCTAAGTGAGTTTGTTGCAGCATTGGAAGGGCATTATTTCTATTATATGAGTGATTTATACAAAAACTATGAACAATTCCACCTTGCTATTAAAAGTAGGAGTATTACCATGATACAAAATCTTCTTGGCTTATTCCATACGTGTATTTTGCAACAATGAACTATAAACTTTGCAGCATATATGATGAATGCGATGAATATGTTCTTACATGATTGCATTCCAAATGTGACAATGCCATTGATTGATGATATTCCCATTAAGGGATTTGGGGAGATGCTAACAGATTAAACTTTAGACTCTTCGTGATGTAGAAAGTTTATTCTTGATTGCATCTTTGATTTTGAACATATATTCAAAAGATTCGAAATGTTATCCTAGCATTTTCTATTGAAAAGCTTGTTTCTATGGTGAATGAAGTACCTGTCCCTAGACATTTACGTGGTTACTATGGTCCGGAGACCATGGCTTTGAGATGTGTTAATGCCATAAACAAGATATATGAGATTTGTAGTAATGTAAAAGAGATGAGAAGCTTTTTTAGGGGCTTTTTTTTTCCATGCCATTTGGATACCTCACTTTGCACATGTTTCTAAATGCCTCTATGATTTGTTGAGGAAGAAAATAAAGTTCAAATGGGCTTTAAAGAATTCTAAAGCTATGTAAAAATTGAAAAGATTGATAATTGATACCCTATTTTGAAAAGAGTTGATTATGTTGAAAAAGAAACCGATAATCTTTACTCTAGATACTATTCCTATACGAATAGGATGGAACATTTGTCAAGATGATAAAGAGGGGAATCCATACATTTGCCCTGTTTGCAGCGACGTCTACAATTTCTCCCAGAAGCGGACTCCTAACTTCGTAACCTCCAAGAAGCTTTTGAGGTTTCTAGATACACGGAAGACGGATCTGCCGTGTACTTCATCATTACTAACAATACCGTCGATGATCTGTAATAGTGGTCCAAAATGTACTTGCCTCTTTGAAACATTTCATTTTCCTTTTTCGCATCCGTCATCGGCCTTCATTAAATTCACGGTTATTCGGAGTTCCTATATAATTTGTTGCAGTGCCCTCACAAAAATCACCCCCAGCGTTTTATTCTGTGCTCGAGAATACTTTCTGCTTCGCCATGCGCTGTTTTCTCCTCCATTTCGCTTTTATTCTTGGCTACCTCTACAATGGTATGTATGTCATCAAAGGATCTCTTCCCTTTGCTCCAATTTCTTATTCATAAAGTCTTTCCACTGTTTTGTTGCTTCTAGTGCGTTTTCTGTTTTTGTTTTCCTTTCTTTGATTCTGCAATGATATGTGGGAGGCTTATCAGATTTCCATCGCAAGATGCTCGCCTGTTTCTGCAGCTTGCACCACGTATACAGTGAAGTCGGGCGATACGTGCTATGCGATATCCCAAAGCCGTGGGATCTCGCTGTCTGATTTTCAGAGCTGGAACCCCGGCATCAACTGTAACAACCTCCAAATTGGTCAGGTTGTCTGCGTCTCACAGCCGACGAGCAGCAGCAGCCCTCCCTCCGGCTCCTGCACAACATATACAATCAAGTCTGGGGACACCTGTTATGCCATCTCCCAGGTGAATGGGATATCTCTTTCAAATTTCTAGAGCTGGAACTCCGGCATCAACTGTAACAACCTCCAAATTGGTCAGGTTGTCTGCGCCTCACAGCCGACCAGCAGCAGCAGCCCTCCCTCCGGCTCCTGCACAACATATACAGTCAAGTCTGGGGACACCTGTTATGCAATCTCCCAGGCGAATGGGATATCTCTTTCAAATTTCCAGAGCCGGAACTCCGGCATCAACTGTAACAACCTCCAAATTGGTCAGGGTGTCTGCGTCTCACAGCCGACCAGCAGCAGCAGCCCTCCCTCCGGCTCCTCCACAACATATACAGTCAAGTCTGGGGACACCTGTTATGCCATCTCCCAGGCGAATGGGATATCTCTTTCAAATTTCCAGAGCTGGAACTCCGGAATCAACTGCAATAATTGGCCAGAAAGTCTGCATTTCGCAGCCTTCAGGATCGTCGCCCTCGTCAAATTACAATGGAAAAATCTTCCGAGAGTATATCGGTGCTCTTTACAATGGAGTGAAGTTCACCGACGTGCCTATAAACACCGGGGTCACTTTTCACTTTATCCTTGCCTTCCCCATCGATTACACCTCGTCCGCGTCACCTACCAACGGTCTATTCAATATCTACTGGCAGAATTCCGTGCTTACCCCTGCGACAGTTCAAGCCATTAAATCGCAGTATAGCAGTGTGAAGGTCATGCTGAGTTTGGGCGGAGACACCATCTCAGGCCAGCCAGTTCAATTTAGAGCAACTTCTGTAAGTTCGTGGGTATCTAACGCAGTTTCCTCCCTCACTAGTTTGATATCACAATACCATCTGGATGGGATCGACATAGACTACGAGCATTTCGACAGTGTGTCTACTGACACATTCGTTTCCTGTATAGGTCAACTCATCCAACAGCTAAAATCCTCAGGAGTGATATCTGTTGCATCCATAGCTCCTTTTGATGGAGTGCAAACACAATGCAAAGCTCTGTGGGATCAATACAATAACGTGATTGATCTTGTCAACTTTCAATTCTATTCGTATCCCTCAAGCACGTCTGCATCACAATTTAAGAGCTACTACAACAGAGCCGCGGCTACATACGGCGGTGGGGCCAAGGTGCTTCCGAGCTTCAGCACTGGAGGTGTAGGGCCGGCGCCGTCCACAGCACTTTCAGCCATCCAACAGCTCAAGTCTAATGGTAAGCTGCCAGGCATCTTCATCTTCAGCACTGACGGGTCTTATGCCGCATCGAGCTTCCAGTATGAGCAGCAAACGCAAAGACTTTTAGCGTTTTAAGTGTGGTGGGACTCTTTAGGGACGCACTCTTTAGGGACTGCGTCCCATGAAAAGCTGGTTTTGTGTGGTGGAATCCTTCTCTGCACCGTACCTGAATAAGTTTAATGCTCTCTCGCTTTCTCTCTCTCTGCTTACACTTCTTGTCAACTACGTTTTGTTTCTCTGTTCTTTCACACAAACGGGGCGTTTCCCAAACAGTTGCTTGTGGTGATGCTTAGTGAATATGAAACTCATCCACCTGTTTTCCTTTGAGTGCTCCATGTCCTGATTACTCTTATTTTTATAAAGATGACACTCGCACCTGTCTTCCGATTAGACCTTGGTTAGTGTATATCATCTTTTTATCAACTAGCTTTAAGACGCATAGCCATGTTTATATATGCCTTGTACATGTTTATATATGTACTGAATGTTTTTTTCTGGTCTCTCTCTGTAGTCCTCTATATATAGACATCCTCTATATATAGACATGTAAAAGAGATCGGAAGAGCGATAAGAAGAGACACACATACATACACATATATATGCATATGCGCACATGCACACACAAAAAAAAAGTTCCGTAGATGCAACTGTTGATGATGGAGATGCATGCATTCATGCTTACATACATATACACATATTATATTTAGTCAAACACATGCAGACAGACACAAACAATCTGCATACATACGTGTTTGTATGCATATATGTGCGGAAGAAATGACTGTAATAGTGGAGTTCTATTAGAATTCCAAAAAAATATTAAATTCGAAAATAATGTTGAACTCCAAAGTAAACTGTTCATAGAGTCAGAAGACCGATAACGCGATCAACGCATGTATGACCTATTCACTAAGAAAAATGAGCAAATGATCATACTGAAATTCAAAACAGCTTCCAAACATTATTGTATTTGAAAAACAGAAGCCATACAACCAACGCTAGCAGCTCTATCAAAGTTGAACAAATACTGTCAATGACGTTGACATCTATATAAGCGTGACTCTTGTACCCTGTTCTGTATGCTTTTTGGTAACTACATTTTCTTAAAATCAAATCCTCATTCACCCGTGTCTATATACATATGAGTTACATATACATTCAGTTTTCCGTGTATATATATATATATATATATATATATATATATATATATATATATATATATATATATATATATATATATATATATACAGAGAGAGACATGCATACAAACATACATTCATACATAAATACATACATATAGATGTTTGTGTAGCATCCATACATACATACATAATACATAAATATATTCATACATAAATACATACATATATATGTGCGCGTAAGAAGAGACAGTGCGACCGAATAGTACAAAAGCGAGAAACGAGAAATTGTAGATTGACAGATAGATCCTCAAATTCTATAGGATCCGAATATATTGCTTACATGGTGATCTCGAGTGAATACGGTCTGACTAAAGCTTTACATAGGCCATGCTTATATAGTTTCTACCATGGTACTCAGTGTAAGAACCTTCCTTACGAAAGAGTAATCTCTCGTTTGATATTCGATAGCTTAACTCAAGTTCATAACCATGCTTTCTGGCGATGGTGGAATCGGATGGAATATCCAAGAATTACGTTCAATCCATTACCAATATTTTGTAGGAATTTTCTACATTTGGAATTTGTGGTGAACAACATATAACACGGTCATAGCGTTATAATGTGGATAGAAAGGAGAGAGGCCAACAAATGACCAGGCCACGAAAATCGTAGTGCTCACATCCTATTAGAGGGGTTCACAATCGGGATTAATTCTAGTCATTCCATCCTAGAAAACGCATATTATCATATTATACCATCTCTATCTTCTTGAAGTTAAAGAATCTTCAACTAAACAACACTTTCTAGTAAGATCTAACATAAAGTTTAAGAATTTTTCGCCTTGGAATGAAGACGCAAGGAAAACCTTAGTATAGCTCTTTGATTACCTAATCTTGCAGATGAATTCTTCATATCAAGCATTTTATTTTTGAAGAAACACTGTAAGAGGTTCCTCCAAGGTTTTCTATTCAACATGAACCTATGAGCTTTCCATATTGTTAACGAATTCAGAAAGTTAGATATTTTTGTATAACATTATGCTTATATTTTATTTAAGAAACCATAGATATAACAATGAATATGATCCAAACTAGAATGATTAAAGATCTAAAGGGAAGGATATGAATACGAGTACCCTTCAATCTATAAATAGCTTCTATTTTTTATTATAAATCATTTCTATACCAAGAGTACTAATCAGTGAAAAATACGCAAAATTGTGTATAGCTTATGCAAACTACAAAGCAGTAAAAATAGTATTCTGAAATAATGAGGTTGATTACATGTAAAAATTTACTGCCGCCTAGTTACCTAAGGCTTGTTACTCTCATATTTACAACCATAGACACACTTTAATGCAAAGAATGCAATAAACAAAAGGAATATGTACATTGATGAAGATATCTTGAATCTCCTCAAATCATTTTTGCTTCTCCATTGTAAGCAGAAGACAACAAACATCATCAAGAGTCGACATATTACTAAATTCTTTGCCACATTTGTACAAGTAACTGATTTATTGGAAATATTTTGAAGCAGTTATGTAGCTTTAGATTACTATTTCGTCTTGCTCTAAATCTCTTCGAACTTAGCATGAAGGACTTCTCTGCTCCAATAAAATAGACTACTGCTCTCGCATTAACGTTTGGTGTGGTCTATCACTTCACAATTCCTTGTGGTCAAGATAGTATCTACAAAGGTATTATCTAGAGATGCAATAAAGTCACTCTTTTCCTTCACCTCCTACCGAAATTCCTATACATTTTCAGCCGAAGCATTTCTACTTTTCTTTTTATATATTCGCTTCAACCATGAACTAATCTTCGAGTTCGAAATTCTTAGACAAGTTAATGAGTTTATTTTCTAATTTTTTCACACCATGGAATCGATCTTTTCACCAAGATATTATAGGTACTTATCTATGTATACTTAGGCCGGTCTTAATTTATCTGGTTTAATAAATAATTATTCCACTCTACCTTCGATTTTTGTAATGCATGAGCGAATTCAAATTGGTGAACTACATTACTCGTGAATAAAGTTACTTGATCTACTCGTGATTTTCTGTCTTCTGGAAACGCTTTAAACATTGCTTGTGCCTTATCTAGGCTATTTGAAAGGCTTTATGCAAACGGAATTTGCTCTTTTTAGTGAAATAGTTTAAGTTTAAGATTACTGCCTCTTTAAACTTCAAGTAGTGCTTGTGTGCATAAAGAGAATATGTACCTGAATCCTTAACATAAGATGCAAATATTATGTTAACCACCATCAAATGTCTTTGAAGTAACCCGAAATCTTCATGTAGAAGATAATCTTCAAATACATTATGTAGATGCCCGATCCTCACGACCAAGCTGCTAATGACGAAGTCCTCTCCAAGAGCAAGAGTGGTGAGCACACTCTTCTCCTCCAAGAAGAACTCCATAGCCGCTCCTCAACATGCTTCAACAAAGCACCATGGTTGCCCATGTGCTAAAAGCACTACCTCTATTGAGATACCAAAGCTCTCCAAAGCTAGTGTTGATAAAGAATAGTAGTAACAGTTTGCAGGGTCAACGGTTATCCCTTCAGCAGATACTATGTGACCAAGAAGAGTACCCTTGTTTACCAAAAAGGTGACATTTATCAGGATTCAATTTCAAACCTGTTTTGAGACATTGCTCAAAAATTTCTTTTAGATTTTCCAAATGATCATGGAAATCTTGAACTACTGCTCTTCTATCTGTACCTGAAAATATTGAAAAGTCATCCATGAAAATGCGTAAAAAGGTTGTCAACCATTTGCCCAATATTAGATACATTGTTCTATTAAATGAAGTTGGTGCATTCTTCAAACCAAAAGCCATGCGGGTATAGACATAAGTGCCCCAGTGAGTAACAAAGGTTGTTTTGTCCCTATCATCAAGATGGATCACTATCTGATTGTAGCCACTAAAACCATCCAAGAAGCTATACAAAGTGTAACCAGCTACTTCCTCAAGTACTTGCTCTATGAAGGGCTGAGGAAATCCATCTTGAACAGTCACTTTATTCAAAGCACGAAAATCAACACAGACTCTTATTTTTCCACTGCTTGTCTTGGGCACAATAACCATAGAAAAAAGCCACCTAGAATGTTCTACTGAAACAATTATACCTACTTCTTCTAGTTTTGTAATTTTTGCTTTTACTGCCTCTGCATACTTTGGACTGAGTCGATATGGCCTACTTCTTGCAGGCGCGGCTCCCTCAACTAAGGGTATCCGATGTAACCCAAGCTCCTCTGGTATCCCTGTTAGATCTTTATAGGACCATGCGAAGACACTTTTGTAAACAAAAAGCAAAGACGTTACCTTCTGTAGTAAAGGAGGATAATGCCACAACCAAGAGGCCAAGTGGACTACTTGAGGGCTCTCTTCATCCCCTAAATTTACTTCTTGAACCAATGTTTCAGGACTAGTCTTGTTTGAGAAATCATCTCCATTATAAGCAGGAGTGGGCTTTAGTTTATATTCTGCAACATGTTCTTCTGTCCATCCTTGAGGTATATCTGAAAAAGGAAGATCTTCTCTACACTTGGGTTCATAACTTCCCTGTTCTGAAATCTCTATGGTTGTTGCCCTCTCAACATTAGTAATCTCCTACAAGCTCTTATTCTCATCTCCTTGTGAATCTCATGGCCTTTTCCTGCAACTTCTTCATCTCCAACTTCTTCATCTATTTCATTGATTTCCACCGTGCAACACTCTGCACTTTCCATCATCCAATTCAATAATGTATCTTCTTCCTAGGGTAGAGAGGGCATTACTTGAGTGTCCACAGTATATCCACTAGTTTTCCCTGAGTCGAATCCCTCTTCCAAGTGTAGTTGCAATTGGCTATTGGTGCTAGTTGAAATCCATAGTTTGTTTTTCCCCCAATCTTGCAAAGCTCTTGCTTGCCTCAGCCAAGGTCTCCCCAGGAGTAAAGGGTAAGAAGTCTCCTGTGGAAGTGCAATAACAACAAAATCTAGAACAAAGTGGCAACCTTGTACTATCATCAGTACCTTTTCAATAATGCCAAGGGGTTCAACCCGATGTTGATCTGCTAGTGTAACTGTGAATGGTGCCATCTTGGTGGGGTTCAAATTCAGTTTCTTCATGGTGAAATCCGGCATCAAATTGATACCAGAGTCTCCATCTATGATTACACCTGTGAGAGCTTCATCCTTTATACAAACAAATAATCTTGAGCTTTGGTAGTCTGCCAAGGGTGCAGGGGGAAAATCAACAATGAAACCATCTGTACTGGGTGATTGGACCAAGTGAGCAGAGTGTATAATCTTCAATTAGTCACTTCTTATGTTGGAATCCATCCTTATAAGTTCGTATAGACTAACCTTGTGATGAATATCTTTCAAGATCTCTTCAATGTTTACCCCATGAGTGTCTTGCTTGCAGAGTTGTTCGTTGGTCCCTTAGAGAAGTAGCCATCCTTTCATAGGCTCCTTCAATTTCTGCCTGGCCCTTCTACCTAGACTTCTTTTCCTCTTCTTTATCCTGGACTCCCTCTTGTCATACCTGCTTCTTGTGGAGAGACTCCAATCATGTGGATTGGAGCAGGACGACTTCTAGGGCAGTCTTTGGTAAAGTGATCCTTGGCCTCTGGACAATGTTGACAAGGAGGTGCATCTTCTGGAAGGGAACACCTATTTTGCATGTCGCCACACTCACCACAACGATAGCACATCAAAGGTCTATTATATCTAGGCTTCACAGGCCGATTCTCCTCTCTATTAGGTTTATTTGAAGTAGCATAATATGAATCCAAAGTTTGAGGGATACCTCTTTGCTGCATACCCTTGACAGTAGTAGCAATCTCTAGCTTCATGACCATCCTTTCCACAAAATTGACAGCTTACCTTGTTAGGGCAATTAGCATTGGAATGTCCATTGTTGTTACAGATTGTACACAAAATCTGCCTTCTTATATCCTGAGTGGTCCGCAAATCTTCTAACTCACGGCGAAGTTGGGCTACTTCATCATTAATGCGACGCAGTGGTGGCAAGACCTTCTCTTCTTGTTGATTTTGTTGCATTTTCAATGCCTCCAGTTCCTTCCTGAGTTGCCCAATAGGATCCAGTTCTGCAGCATAATTTGATTGTGTATCCCCTTCAAAATGTTGCCTAGCTTCTTCAATGTGTGATGCTTCTGCAACAAAATCATTGAGGGTTGCATCCAATCTAAGTGACTCACGTAACTTCTGTTGAGATGACCTGGGCAGAGCTTTTTCTATCCATTTTTTAACCAAGAAGTCGCCTGGGGCATGTGGCAGGCTTGCTACAAGTGCTTTTGTTCTAGTGTGAAGTTCATGAAAGGATTCACCTGATCTTAGCTTTAGATTCTCTAGCTGATCTAGAGCTCTTTCCGAGGAATCACTAGGTCGAAATGTCTGTGAGAACGCCACCTTTAGAGCCTCCCATGTAGCAAAATGGCCATCTGCATATTGACTATACCATTTATCTGCAAGACCTTCCAATGTGGATGGAAAGAGTGCCAACATTGCATCCTCTCTATTCTGCAAACCTCGTCCACGGCATAAGGAGATGAATCTCCTCACATGATCATCAGCATCCTCATAAGCTTGTCCCTTGAAGGTAGGGAACTTGATGTTGAGTCTGGAGAGTAAATGAGAAAGATCCTCCATTTGTACTGGTGTTTCTTCTGACGTATCATGAGGAGAAGTCTAAGGTTCTCCTATGCTTCTCTTTTCACAATGGTGTCGCACCCAAATCAATAGATAAATTCAAGGAGGGTAGAGGGGAGGTAGGCTCACTATTCGAAGTTATAGTTAACTTGTTAAGGCTCCTCCGTACATGAAGAGGCTCCTTATCTGCTCGCATATGGGTCATGTACCTACTTGCAAATGCAATAGGGAAAAATACTACTATCCTCAAGGCCTCTCACAGAAATGCAAAGGTCTCACTTAGCGTGCCAAACTGTAGAGGAGGTATTGGGGTATCTACTTCTAACAAGAACAAGCAACAAGCACTCCAGTACTTCAACTACTTAAGGGGGGTTCTCTTTTCGTGAAGTATACCCTTTAACAATTGTGTGAGCAGGCAGATGTCAATGATTGCACAGAGTTGTGAATACTCAAGAAAATATTATGACAAAATGAACATAAAGGAAGACCATCCACTCTTTAGTTCGGATCAGGTGCTTACAAGGTAGGTCAAAGTGATGCTCAAAAGTTCATGCTCAGGGCTAACATGTCACTCCAGAACTAAACAACATCAATACAATGGATTCTTCCAATTAGCACAATGGACCAATTACATGCAGATTAGCACTGATCAATACAAATGGTAGAAAATTGCTCTAAGGAACAGAGCATAAAAAATAACACTGACGGACACAGAATGACAACCAAGCCACTCTCTTCACACTATAGTGCTATAAGCCCTCTACTGGGAAGCCCACGCTTTGTATTCAACCACAGAGTGACTTCCTACAGTAGGCTTGAAGCCACAAGTGCCGAGAGAGGACCTCTGTACGCACGTAGGCAAATGTGTATATCTGAATTATCCCAAATGAACACAACTCCCTTGTTTTTATAGGCTCCAAATAGGCCAAGAAGGCCTTGCGAATTCCTCACGTCCACTGATCATGCGTCGATTGATTGCCCAAAATTGAAGGGGTAGGTCAGAAAATTGAATTGGATCCACAAAAATAGGCCGTCGTCACGAATGGTTGGCGGCATCAGACCTTTTCTTCCTTTCACTTTCACCACTTACTCTGTTAGTTTTGAATGCCATCTGAGACCCACATGCCACCCGTGAAATTTGAATGATCCTAAGAAGCACCTTTCTTACATTGTTTTCTATACTTGCTTGTGATCCTTACATTTGATCAATAGTGATGCTTCCACTCCAATATAGTAATCCCTGAATTCTTCATAAGCATTCAACAACTCACAATTTAGTGTTGTCATCCGATTGCTCCCAAGATTCGCATATTTCCCTTCAGTATCACAAGAAAACAAAAAAATATCTTTAACCAGATGCTGAACCAAGATGCCCATTGCTGAGAGTCTGAGCCGAGCATAATTACGGTGTTTCTTGTTTATCCGAAATCATGGCCAATCGGACCATTTCGGTAGTCCTTCAGGACAATTCGCAATTGAACCCTTGGTGAGGATTGGGTGGGTATGCGGGAGGCTAGGGAGAGGGTGGTGAGGGCATGCGGGAGGGGTGGTGTGGTGAGGCAATGGGCAAGCGGAGAGAGAGAGAGAGAGAGAGAGAGAGAGAGAGAGAGAGAGAGAGGTGAGGGGAGGAGAGAGAGGGTCACGGGAGAGGAGAGAGAGGGGAGAGGAGAGGGTCGCGGGCAGGCGGGGGAGGAGAGATAGGAAGGGGAGAGAGAGAGAGAGAGAGAGAGAGAGAGAGAGAGAGAGAGAGAGAGAGAGAGAGAGAGAGAGAGAGAGAGAGAGAGAGAGAGAGAGAGAGAGAGAGAGAGAGAGAGAGAGACAGAGAGACAGAGAGAGAGAGAGAGAGTTAGAGAGAGAGGGGGCTGAGGGAGAGGGAGGGGAGCAGAGGGGCTTGGCGGTGAGGGGAGGGGAGGGAGTCGGAGGTGAGGGGAAGGGAGGGGACTAGTGGTGAGGGGAGGGGAGGGTCGTGGGCAGGCGAGTGAGGGAAGAGAGAGAGGGGAGGGGAGAGGGGAGAGAGAGAGAGAGAGAGAGAGAGAGAGAGAGGGGCTGAGGGAGAGGGAGGGGAGCACAGGGGGTTGGCGATGAGGGGAGGGGAGGGAGTCGGCTGTGAGGGGAGGGGACAGGGCTGGTGGTGAGGGGAGGGGGAGGGTCGTGGGCAGGCGGGTGAGGAGAGAGAGAGAGGAGAGAGAGAGAAGAGAGAGAGAGAGAGAGAGAGAGAGAGAGAGAGAGAGAGAGAGAGAGAGAGAGAGAGAGAGAGAGAGAGAGAGAGAGAGAGAGAGACAGAGAGAGAGAAGAGAGAGAGAGAGAGAGAGAGAGAGAGAGAGAGAGAGAGAGAGAGAGAGAGAGAGAGAGAGAGAGAGAGAGAGAGAGAGAGAGAGAGAGAGAGAGAGGGGCTGAGGGAGAGGGAGGGGAGCAGAGGGGATTGGCGATGAGGGGAGGGGAGGTGGGTGAGGAGAGAGAGAGGGGAGAGAGAGAGAGAGAGAGAGAGAGAGAGAGAGAGAGAGAGAGAGAGAGAGAGAGAGAGAGAGAGAGAGAGAGAGAGAGAGAGAGAGAGCGGGGGCTAAGGGAGAGGGAGGGGAGCAGAGGGGGTTGGCGGTGAGGGGAGGGGAGGGAGTCGGTGGTGAGGGGAGGGGAGGGGGCTGGCGGTGAGTGGAGGGGATGTGTAGAATGAGTTCTCCTATGCACAACGGAAATGTGTAGTGAACCACCCTTGTATGTCCAGCACTTGGACAAATAGCTGCACCTTAGATAGCTTGCTGCTCTCAATACAAAACTCAAATGGACTTGAGCCTTTAGTCAATCAAAGTAGACAAAGAGAGTTTTCTAACAAGCTATAAATAACTTAATTTGGACAAGTTTTTGTTAGGAAACACAACTGACAAAGATGAACTACCTGTCCACACAGGTATGCTGAAGAACTAAGCTTCACTCTCGAACTGATAGCTCTCTGAATATATATCCTTTGAGAAGGATATTTGGTACACAGAGTAGACACAAATAGCTTTCCAAAAAGCTAAAAAGCAACTAATTTGGATGAGTTTTGATCAGCAAACTCAACTCACCAAGATAGACCACCTGCACACATAAGTACACTATAAAACTAGACTTTACTCTCTGACAAATATCTCAGACAATATGAATGATCGAAATGAGATATTTGAGACAGTAAAAGTAGATGCCAAGCGCTTTCCAAAAGGACAAAAATCACACAATTTGAATATGTTTTGGTCGGGAAACTGAATCGACCAAAATAGACTACCTATCTACACAGGTATATTAGAAAACTAGACTTCATTCTTTCACTGATATCTCACAAAATACATAAGCTTTCAATGCGATATTTGATATGCAAAACGTGCATGAGATAATCTTTCAAATGAATGTTTAAACGCACAAAATGGTTACATATGCACTGAGATATGAGCTCTACAAAGAAGCTGTGTACAAACTGACATGCGGCTGGAAGGAGTCTAAGAGAAAACCAAAATGACAAAATGGCTAGATCCGACTACTCGAAGCTCTTGCCTCTTTCTCTTCTTATTTTGAATGTGCTCCCACTTCACTTTTATAACCAATGAGCATGTGAAGAAGTTTGTGCCTTCTTCTTAACTCACCACTTTCTCCACTGCATGCTACTAACTACAAGGCAAGATATTGTATCTCTTACTCATCATGAAGTTTTGACTAGACTTTTTCTTTTATTAATTTTTCCTTTTTTCCTCTACTTTTCCTTTATCTTTATATTTGGTAAATTTATCCAAGCATGGCTCATATGAAAATGAGCTTGTACATTTATCTTCAACACTCCCCCTCAAGCTCATTTGGGAGTTATCTTCATCCATGTCCTGCAAATTTATCACATCCTTGAAGCCTTTGAGTTTAGAAGCATCCAAGAACTTTGTAAAAATATCTGCAACCTGCTCTTTGGTTCTAATGAACTTTATCTCCACATCTTTGCTCAACACCTTCTCCCTTACATAGTGGTAGTGGACCTCTATGTGCTTGCTCCTTGCATGAAACATAGGATTGCTTGCCAAGTAAATACTTGACATGTTATCACCGTATATAGGGATGGTTCCAACTTGCACTCCAAGGTCAGTGAAAAGCTTTTTAATCCATATTGCTTCACATGTGGCAAAAGCTAATCCTCTATATTCAGCCTCCATAGATGAAAGTGCAACAGTAGGTTGTTTCTTTGAGCTCCATGTGATAGGTTTGCTTCCTATCATGAACACATAACCTGAGGTTGATCTTCTATCTTCCTTTGAACCTGCTAATCAGCATCACTAAAGCCTTTGACCTGCAGTTCTTCATCAAACTTGTAAAACAAAGCATGATTAACTGTATGCTTTATGTATCTCAACACTCTCTTGGCTGAATTTAAGTGTTCACTTGTCGGGGCTTGCATAAACTGAGAAAGTACACCAACAACATAAGACAAATCAGGTCTTGTAATGTTTGCATAGATCAATGATCCTACAATGCTTCTGTATGTCGTTACATCTTCCAATGGTTCTCCATCATTTGAACAAATCTTTGTATTTGTGTCCATGGGTTGAGTGAGTGGTTTGCATTCACTCATTCCAAATCTGAAAAGAACATCCAACAAGTACTTCCTTTGCATCAAGTAGATGCCACTCTTTCCATAAACAACTTCAATTCCTAAAAAATATTTCAGCTCTCCAAGATCTGAAATTTTAAACTCCTTACCAAGCTTCCTTTTGGTATCTTTAATCCCTGTAACATCGTTTCCTGTTATGATGAGGTCATCGACATATATGCAAATATATACCTCTCTATTTTCTTCCTTCTTCATGTACAATGAAGGATCTGCACTACTTGGGTTGTATCCACACTTAGTTAGATACTCTACCAATCTCTGATTCCATGCTCTTGGTGCTTGCTTCAAGCCATAAAGTGCCTTCTTCAACCTGCAAACAAAATCTGGATGGTTTTCATCTTCAAATCCAACCGGTTGACTCATGTATACCTCTTCTTGTAGTTCTCCATTGAGAAAGGCATTTTTGATGTCGAGTTGATATAATGGACATCTCCTTGAAGCACCAATTGCTATTAGGGTTTTGATAGTTCCCATCTTTGCAACGGGGCTGAAAACTTCATCATAATCTATGCCTTGTGTTTGTTTAAATCCTTTGGCAACTAATCTAGCTTTATATCTAGCTAGTGAACCATCAGCATTCCTCTTTACTTTAAACACCCATTTGTTTGGAACAATCTTGATACCTTCTTTCTTTGGCACTAGCTCCCATGTGTGATTATCTTTGAGAGCTTTGATCTCCTCTTTCATAGCTTGCTTCCATTCCTTTTGTGTGCAAGCTTCTTCATATGTCTCAGGCTCTTTGTCTTTGATAACCTGCATCATGTATGCAAAATGTGTCGCCATAAAACTATCATAACTCAACCTTTGAGTTGGATACCTTGTCCTTGAAGATCTTCTTTCATTGCCTCTAGAGAGTTGCTTCTTTAACCTATTTAGCTTTACCATTGGAGTGATTACCTCTTCATATTCTTCTTCACTTGCATCTACCTCACTGTTTGGAGTAGCACTTGCCTCTTTGGCTCTACTACGAGCGAATTTGGAGACAAAGAATGACTCCCCCTCCATGTTGAACATTCTTCATTTGATGTAGATGCCTCTGGACCTGAAGCCTTTGTGCTTGATTGTTGAGCTTCTCTCTGATTTGTTCCTGCATAATCATCACAATCTTCTTCAAGAACCTTTTCCTTTCCTTTATCTTCATACCATGGTCTTAGTTCATCAAAGACCACATCTCGGGAGACTCTTAATTCCTTTGTTCTAGGGTTGTAGCACTTGTGTCCTTTTTGCTCCATCAAGTAGCCGATGAAAATGCATTTTTCTGACCTTGGTTCCATCTTTGTTCTAACTTCTTGTGGAATGTGAACAAAGCAAACACATCCAAACACTTTGAGGTGTGTAAGATCAGGTTTCTTACCGGAATATACCTCTTCTGGAGTCAAGTGATGTATTCCTGATGTTGTGCACCTATTCATCAAGTAAATGGCGGTTGTGGTAGCTTCAGCCCAATAGTACAATGGTACCTTCATCTCGTTGAGCATGCATCTTGCAATTTCAGCAATTTGCCTATTTTTCCTCTCAGCTACTCCATTTTGTTGTGGTGTATACCTACAAGTGAATTGCCTTTTGATCCCATTCTCTTGTAAAAAATTTGAAAATTCTTTGGAGAAGTATTCTCCTCCACCATCAGACCTTAAGGTTTTGATAGACCTTCCTGTTTCTTTTTCAACTTCAACTTTGAATCTTTTGAATATAGAAAACACCTCTCATTTTTGCTTCATACAAAACAGCCATACCTTTCTTGAGTGATCATCAATGAAGGTGACAAAAGATCTATTACCAGCCATTGATGCCTCTTGGGTTGGTCCCCATACATCCGTATGTATCAAGTCCAAGACATTTGGAGCCACATAATTGCTTCTCTTGAATGGCTGCCTCGTTTACTTTCCTAGTTGACAAGCTTCACATAACTCATGTAGTCCAATGCTATTAAATTTTGGAAGACCTCTTACCACTTCATGTTTGCTCATGTCCTTTAGCTTTGGAATGTTGATGTGTCCTATTCTTTTGTGCCATAAGTCCAGCTCTGAAATCTTCTTGTTCCCACATTGAATGTAAATGACCTTTCCATGTGGATGTTGGACGTCCAAAGTGAACATCCTTCCTTCTCTTCTACCTCGAGCAATGACCTTGAAGCCTTCCTTTGGATTCTTTATGAAGCACCCATTCTCATTGAATATGACATGATAACCCTTCTCTACCATTTGTCCTACTGAAATCAAGTTCTTTGAAATTGTAGGAACATGAAGAACATTAGATAGTACCTTTGCTCTACTTGTATCTCCAAGCCTTATATCTCCAATGTGTTCAATCATGTGTTGAGTATCATCACCTGTTTCAACACATCCTTTTCCACTTGGTACCTGTAGATTAGTGAACAAACTTCCTTGGCATGACATATGGTTACTACAACCTAAATCAATGTACCATTTTTTGTCATCTTCACAAGAGCTTCTATACTCATGTCTCATTGCAAGTAGTGTGTCCTTGCTTCCTTCACTTGAGGTGCTTGCATAGTTGCTTTGGTTCCTTTGATTGCCTCCATTTGGTCTTCCATTCTTCAGCCAACAATCACCAGCATAGTGTCCTACTTTACCACAATGATAGTATGTTATACCTTTATGAGAATTGTAGGAGCTTCGGCCTCTTCCTCTACTTTTACCTCGACCTCTTCCTTGTGCGTTGGCATTTGATGCATCCTTGTTGTCTTCCGAATTTTTTTGATTGTAGTTGGAGTGGTTGTGACCTCTTCCTCTTCCTCTTGAGCCTCCTCTTGAGTTTCTTCCTTTACCTCGACCTACATATAACATTTGGTTGTGGCTGTCCTTTCCTTTGGGACCACCGAAGCTAAGCTCTTTTGTGACAAGATGAGGGATTAGTTGTTCAAAACCTGGATATGCATCTTTCAAGTTAATGGAAGTTATAAAAGGCTTCCATCTTTCATCTTCTCTCAAGCCATTGAGAGTATAACACACAAAATCTTTGTCTTCAACCGTTGTGCCAATAGAAGCTAAAGCATCGCTTAGCTCCTTAATCTTCAAAGTATATTTAGCTATGGATTGACTCGAACTTTTCTTGATTGTGTTCAACTCATTCTTGAGTTGAAGTTTCCTAGCTTTGGTATTTATTGAATACATCCTTTCAAGAGCTTCCCAAGCATCCTTAGCTTTCTCTAGATGTTGAATATGACCTACCATGGCATTAGTAATGTCTTGCAAAATGAGGAACATGACTCTCCTATTCCTCTCTTCCCATTCTTTTGCTTGCCTCCTTTGGACTTTGGTGGCCATAGCTTGATTGATTTCAGGTTGAGCATCATCGCCGCTCACAATACCCCATAAACCTTTGCCCATTCGGTAGTAACACTGAGTCACAACAAAGGAGAACAAAGACATGTTCTCTTTTTCTTTTTACCTAAAGACCATTATATGAAGCAAAAAAGTGGGCATTTTACAATATCTAGAAAGCATCACGAGTCTTGCTTGTAAATATTGTCACTAGAAGCTTGATCTCATATCCCAAGTAGTCAAGATAGATATACCAAAATTCTTGCTGCCATGAAAACTAGTTGTTGAGCATGACCAAGAATCCCACATCATGATCTTGGACAATAGATTAGAGTTGAAAAGGTATAAGTAAGAATTCCCGAAGCTCCTTCATTACATCTATAGCCTCAACAAGCACAGATGATAGCTAATTAAAAGTTACTCGAAAATTAGAGTACATGTGTTGCAAAAATCAGAGCATTTTAACAAGGCAATTAAGATCATCCCCTTTGTATGGTTAAGATCCCCATTGAATGCCTGGCCATATTAACAGAATATGAAATACATTTCACAAAAGCATTCCCAAGAGAAGATAATATTCAACAAAATTATACTAAGAAACATTCACACATGATCAGAGAAATGCTCAAGATAAATCAAGCTGAACACAAAGTGGAAGCAGAACTCCAAATTATATTTCCATTAAAATGATCTTTTACATTTCATGTGTTCTACAAGAGTAATGTGAATCTACAATAGAAGTTGATCATAGCTTTCCTCAGGCTCAAGGATATTGGGATCCTCTGGCACATTAGAACACCTATCTTGCCTCTCTTGCTCCAAGATTGGCTCTTCAAGGTCAGCCATGTCCCCCGGTTCATCTGCAAGTGGGGGAACAGGCTCCCTTGAAGCTGGTTGGAATCTCTCCGTATCTGCAATGTGCTTCCTTCCAACCTCTTGGTCTTCATCTGGGCATTCATTCAGCCCATTGATTCTCATTCTAATGAAGCTCACTTGAGCATCATCCTTCTCCACAGCTATGCAGTGCCTGAACATCTTTAAGGAGCAAGCCAGAGTCGTTCCTGAAACAACAGAAAACCACTTAGAGGCTTCAATCAACCATGAATAATGAAAATTGTGAAAATTGAAATTACCTGTGCCCGAAAAAAGGTCTAGGACCCAGTCATCATCATTGGAGAATAGCTGAAGCAATCTCATTATGAGTTTTTGTGGCTTCTGATAAGGGTTAACCAATGTCATGTCCCCAGCTACATGACGAAGTTTCTTGGTAACGGCTGGGAACATGAGCACATTTGAGATCCCATTCTCATTGCAATGCTCCCTGCACTCTCCTTTTGCTTACTTCATCATAATAGACAACTGTAATGCATTCAGTGGCGCTCACAAACCGATGCAAAGGAGTGTGATTTACGTTTGTCTTCACCCTGCAAAAAAGAACTATGAGTCACAGAGAGCATCATTAAAGCCATGGAGATAGAAAGAAGATTACTTACCAAGTGAGGCACTCCACAGCATGACATCTTGCCTTCAGAGCAGTTGAAACAGAGAAAGACTGGTCTTTGCTATGCAAAATTACTATCCTCCAAAGAGGAGACATAGTCAACTCTGCAAAATCAGTGACCATCTTTCGAATCTGAGGGTGTTTGAAGGGTTCATCATCATTAACTGATCCCAATATCCTAAATCCATAGGGTATGTCCGCTATGAGAAGGGAGAAATGTTTTCTAGGCACAACAGAACAAATATTATTTACATCACTACAGAACACATTGTAATATACAGGCCTAAGGGGGTCTAGGGGATTGGAGAAACATTTAAGATCAGGTTCATCATCAAAATCCATCTCCTTCGCTTTCAGTCTAGATTTCTCATGCCTTGCTCTTTGAATGTGAGCAAGGAATGCAGGGGGGCAATCATCTAGTACCTCTCTAGACTTACTTTTCCTTGGTTTCTGCAGAAAAAATTGGAAATACAATTAAAAGAGCTCTTCAATACAACAAACAGAACATAAGGAACGGATGCATGGCATCGATTTCTTGTTGGGGTAGATGCTAGGCATCGACCTTCTACTGAAAATCGATGCTTGGCATCGACTTTGGGACATAAGTGGATGCCTGGCATCGACTTTTGCCACGAGGTCGATGCCAGGCATCGACTTATGTTGCAGGTCGATGCCAGGCATCGACTTATGCTGCAAGTCGATGCCAGGCATCGACTTATGCCCCCAAGTCGATGCGAGGCATCGACTTCTGCCTGCAGGTCGATGCCAGGCATTGACTTTTGCCTGCAGACTGATGCCAGGCATCCAATTTAGCTGTAAGTCGATGCCATACAAGGCATCAAATTGGTTAGGTGAATCAAGGCATCTAACTTAATGGCAAACCAGGCACAACCTCAGAAAGAGAACCTACCCAATCACGAAACAGGATGAAATATTCTGATAAGGCTTTGTAGGATGATGTGGTTGGATAGTCTGCTTGGACCTCTGTCCAAGAAAAGCAACCCAGCCTCTTCATCATCACCTCCTGAATCTTCATGTACACTTTATGACTACAAACACAGAAATATAAAAGAGACTAGGTTAGACTAGAAGCATGGGAGGAGGGAAAAAGGATATGAGAATAACATACATACTTATTGAGCTCAGTCACCATCTCCTCTAGGCTTAACTCCTTCGAGATTACCCTTGACAAAGTTGA
Organism: Ceratopteris richardii; assembly: GCA_020310875.1. Taxonomy (NCBI): domain Eukaryota; kingdom Viridiplantae; phylum Streptophyta; class Polypodiopsida; order Polypodiales; family Pteridaceae; genus Ceratopteris; species Ceratopteris richardii. Next base: position 66,886 of record MU260273.1, read on the forward strand.
TATGATCAATGTATCATCCTTGATTCCTTGAAGGGCCCTCCATGGGGTCAGCTTCATGTCCTCAAGAGCCTCTTCAACTGAAAGGTCAACTTTCCTTCCCTTTCCCCTCAGATCAACTTGTGGGTCTGGCCTCGACTTTCGTTGCTTCTGGCCCTTGACCTCCTTGTTCTCCCACATTGTGAAAATTCTATCCTGTAGATCCCATATCTCACCTGATCTGAATGCGAGTTGAAACCATGGATCATATTTCCTCAAAGCATCAGACTTTCTATTCTCATCCAATGCAATTCCAACCTCAATAAGGCATTGCTTTCGTAGATTGGGATGTATTCTTCCAGCTTCCTTCACAAGACAATCTTCATATTCATGGTGGAAGAACCGAATTCTCTCTATGGAGGACATTTTCTGCCTGTAGTCATTGTCGTTGTTGTGATCCCAAGCAAGAAGCTTGGCTTCCTCAGTTGTAAGACCAGCATATATCTTACACTCTGCATACCTAAAGAAAAATGTAGTAGGGTGCTCCTTCACTAACTGTCTACGAGCCTCTGCAGAGTGTGAACCTCCAATCACATAATAGGTGTAATCCTCAAACAAACCCTCATTGAACTCGTCCACACAGCTGCACTCATTCAGATCCACCATGACAAGGAATGGCATAAAAGTAGCATGAGGATTTATTTTCATTTTCTTCTTAAGATTCTGGACGTGGAAATTATGTGGCTCCCTGATCTCAAGGGGCCTCCTCCCTGTGACTGGATCTACGGGTGGCCTGTGGATGATATTGATTGGCAGGTGGAACAACTGCCCCTTCTTCAAAACTTTTCTTCTAGCTATGTCCTCCCTCATCTTATTCTGCTCAGTACCAAGAACACCAGATGCAAGCTCTCCACCAGGTGCAACAATTATGTCCCCAGAGCTAGAGCTTGAGTCAGAAAACTCCTCTTCTGAAATTATCTTCTTTTTCTTTTGGAGCTTTTTTCTGCACGCTCTGCTTACCCCTTGCCTTTACAGGGGTCGTCTTCTTCTGTTGTGTTGGCATGATATTGCCCTGGATCCATGGCATCAGGTCCTTGATGAAATTCACTGAGTCTCTGCATATCTGAGCTAGCCCTTCTGGAACACAGCACTCTGGGCACAAGAAATCCATCTTGCATATGACATTTCTTAATCCTTTCGATGTCTCCACCAAGAAAAGCAGGTTGTCAGAATCTTCATCTTCATAATCCAGTTTGTAAGCAAGGACATACTGAAAACCTTGTGTTGTCGTGATCTTTTCTCTGCCATAAGCCCCTACGAACAGAAGGAGGACTGCATTCTTCTCTTCAACGTACTGAAGGCACCACTCTAGATTTGTCATGTCCCGAAGTGGACGATCTGTCCTCATGACCTCCGTCTCCCTAGACCTTTCCTTCATATTTGGGTCCTCCTCAGGAATTTTTATGCTACTCTGTCCACCTGAGGATATTCCTAGTGGGTTGCTGGTCTTCTCAAAGGATAATGGTGCAATAATTTTCTTTGGTTTTGCTTGGTGACCAATGCCTTTGTCACGTTGCTGGTCACCAGAGCCCATGGTGACTCTGAGCTTCTTGAAGGGCCTTTCATCCTTGGACTCCGCATCCCTGAAGGCACTTGGAAATATCAGATCAAACGTAAATGTGCTTTTCAAAGGCCCAAGTCCATGCCAGTCATCATTTTGAGCTTGAGGTCGATGCCAGGCATCGATGTTTAAGTGCATGTTGATGCCAGGCATCAACTTTGTGTGCAAGTCGATGCCCGGCATCGACTTGAGGGTGAAAGTCGATGCCAGGCATCGACTTGGGGGTGCAAGAGTCGATGCTTGGCATCGACTTTTGGGCCGAAGTCGATGCTTGGCATCGACTTTTGGGCCAAGTCGATGCCTGGCATCGACTTTTACCCTCAAGTCGATGCCTGGCATCGACTTGCACACAAAGTCGATGCCTGGCATCGACTTGGGCCCAAAAGTCGATGCCAAGCATCGACTTGGGCCCAAAAGCCGATGCCAAGCATCGACTTTGCACCCTAATGTCGATGCCTGGCATCGACTTTTCAGTGCATGTTGATGCCGGCAAGTCGATGCTTGGCATCGACTTTTGGGCCCAAGTCGATGCCTGGCATCGACTTTCAGGTGTAAGTCGATGCCAGGCATCGACTTGGGGCTGCAGGTCGATGCCAGGCATCGACTTGCACCGAAAACTCGATACCAGGCATCGACTTGCAGCCCCAAGTCGATGCCTGGCATCGACTTGGGGCTGCAAGTCGATGCCAGGCATCGACTTGCGGGTGCAAGTCGATGCTAGGCATCAACTTGCACCTGCAAGTCGATGCCTGGCATCGACTTGCAATCCTAAGTCGATGCCTGGCATCGACTTACACCTTAAAGTCGATGCCAGGCATCGAGCTGTACATGCTTTGGATCCATATTTCTAGAGGTAAGAAAAATAAATACCTAGAAATCAGACTTTTTACACAGACATACAGAGGGAATCTTTTTGGAATCTTTATTTATGGTATGATTTTGTCTACCTCTTGGTACTTTTGCCAACATTCTTCTTCTCCATCAGACTTGGCTTGCTGGTATGCTGAGCTCTGTGCTCCATGGCTGTCTGTGCTCTGCTGCTCTCTCTTGCTCGTGGATTTTGAAAATGCGAATGATCTCCTCCTCTGGTATTTATAGGCAATTGGGTAACTTGAACTAGAGACTAAGTGGATCTAACTGAATGAGTACAGTTGCTAACTAAATCTGTCAACTTATCTAACCAAGGAATAGCACCCACACAAATAGGCTGTTTCAGAGCCACTTTAATGAAATATTCATAGACCCTTGCAACTATTTATATACATTTGCATAAAGATTACATTTCAATGGCAAGAGTATGGTATGTCCATGAGGATGTCTAAACTCATGTAGAGATTTTTTTCTTAGAATCTCTTTCTTGGGAGAAAATCAAGTCAAAGTTGTGTTAAATGTGGGAGACTAATGACATCTTTATAGTATTACCCTCCTCACTTTAGTTCATATTCACATTTATCTTGTAACTCACTGTTTAAATGGAAAATCAATGTATGAATAAACATTCAAGTACAGAACCTTGCAGCTATTTATATACATTTGCATGGAAATTAAACTTCAATGGCAACAGTATGGTATGTACTCATGTAGAAGTTTTTTCTTAGAGTCTGTTGCTTGGGAGAAAATCAGGTCTAAGTTGTGAGATTAATGACATCTTTATAGTGTTATCCTCCACACTTTAGTTCATATTCACATTTATCTTGTAACACATTGTTGAAATGGAAAATCAATGTATGAATAAACATTCTGTGTACCTCTTTTACACATAATTCTTTTTTAATATACTTTCATCTACCTCTTTGATATCTAGCCAAGACCACAATAAAACCTAATCCTTGAAATCTTAACCAAATGTAAAATTTCTTCTTGTATAGTGTTCAATGGCATAGCATATTCCAGTTGGAACTCAACTTGGATATATTCCACTTGTAAAATTTCTTCTTGTAAAATTTCTCCAAACAATTTTATTATATATTCCTATTGGAACTCAACTTGGATATATTTTGATTCATTCACAATGCTTAGACTCAATGACTCATATGTAGTTAGAAATCAACTGTGTTTCTCATTTGAATCAAAAGTGAATCAAATCTTTGGTTCCCTTATTAGTGTATATTTGAGTAATTAAGTGATTTGATGTAATTTGATGTTTAATGTTATTTAATGTACTTTAATAAGCTTTTGATTTCATATCTTCTTGATGTGACATTTGATGTGACATCTTCACTTGATCTCGGATTTCTACTTATTTAAAAAGGTCATTCATCTTCAGTCTTCTATGAACTCAGTGAAGATGAGCTCAATCTTTTCAGTGGATGCTTGGGCATCAGCTTCCTCTGCTCATATTGATTCATTGTTCTTAGTTGAACCTTTCCAAAGAAGTGATGATCCCTATGATTTAGAACGTGCTGATGATTCCATGTTTTCTGTTGAGTCATTTAAGTTATCCAATTCACAGTGCAATGCTGCTCAACCAAATGCACCTCTTGATCTCCCATCTGATCCAACCATTGATCTCCCTTCTGACTCAAGTGCATGTGGAGCAACGAAAAAGCAAAGCAAGCTCAATCTACGATTTAAAAGAAGGTCTCGTGAAGTAAGTCGAAAAAGATTTAAATTTCTTACTTCAGATAGACAGATTGCATTGGATATTGTGAAGCATTGTTGTGGTTTGAAATGTTTGTATAATTTAGGAATAAAGAAACTAAAGCACCTAAGAGAAAAATTCCTCCATTTAGATAGTGAAAGGCAAGATATATACCTTGTTTCTTGCATGCAAATGATTGAGGATAACATGTCAGTAACGCGTGTTGGTTTTGAATATTTCTTTACTCAAGGGATGCCATGCTGTAGGGCTGCATTTAAAATTGCAATGGGTGTAGGAAATTTTAGAATACATAGGGTTCAACAAGGGTTTTTGAATGGGGATCTCATTTTGGATACGTTCCATGTTGGGACCAAAGGATCTGTTGGACGTCATGCAATGAATTGGATGATGAACTATTTTAGCTTGCATTGTGAAGTTATGCCTACAACTGGAAGGTTGCACTTGTCAGATAACTTTACTCGTCGAGAGGTATTTCAAATATATAGAGAAGACATGGAAAATAGAAATGAGAAGTATGTGTTGTATCGTCACTTTACTCGATTATGGAAGGAAGAGTTTAACAATGTTTCTATTCCTCGTAAAGTTAGAATGGGTGAATGTTCAGTTTGCGCCACTTTGAAAAACATGGCAAAAGGGGCTACAACACCACAGGAAAAGCATAATTTTAAAAACCTTCTTAACAACCATCGTGACAGTCAAGCATTAGAGAGAAAGAAAGCAATTCATCATCGAAGTAAGGCACTCAGAAATCCGGAGCGTTATATGTGTTTGTTGATCGATGGTATGGATCAAAAAAAAACTTGTTTGCCACATTTTTATCGCATCCCTAAGGACATTGGAGATGAAGTCCTTGTGCAAATGCATTTGGTTGGTGCTTTGGTATACAATGGAACTGTAATGTCCAAGGTTTTCTTCACATATCCGAATGTGCATAATGATCCAAACCTTACAGTTACTGTCATTCATCGTGTTTTGCAATCATGGAAGGGTCTTTTGCCACCAACTCTACATTTGCAACTAGATAATACTGCAAGAGAGAATAAAAATTCTACAGTCTTTGGATATTTAAGCATGCTTGTTGAAAAACAGGTATTTCAGAAGGTTAAGGTAAATTTTCTTCTGGTTGGCCACACTCATGATCACATTGATCAAATGTTCAGTACTTTCTCTAAGAAGTTGGCACGTAACAATGCTTTTACTCTTCCGATTTTATCTGAGCTGATTTCAGAAGCATATACTCCAAAACCAGAAGTTCAACACCTCACACAGATTTATGACTTTAAGCACTTTTGCTCAATGGGCCTTGATAACAGTGCTAAGGTTTTGGCTCCATTGCACAATATTAGTTTCAACCATGTATTCTTGATGAGGAGGGTTGATGAAATAACCCTTTTATTTGCAAAGCAGTATTCATCTTCTCTTGGGTGGGAGCCTAAAGAGGGATGCAGATTCTTATTGCAGGTGCCTAATTTGTCTACTGTAATAGTGTATGGTGCAGAACAATCACCATATGAAGATAAAAACAATACAGAAAGATGTGGAAGTGTGGTTGATCAAAGTAAAAGCTGGATGCATGCACTCATTGAAAAGAAGAGACATATTGAGCGTGCAAAAAAATATGCTGGAGATCAAGATGTATCTTGGTGGGAGGACTTTTTCAATCATCAAGAAGAGATTATACAGTATACAATTGCAGGTCACTGGCCAGTTGATGTTCCATTCACATGGGATTTTTGTACACAAAGATCCGTGAATGTGGCCCAAGCATGTAATGCAGATGCACTTCAAAGTTTTATACATCCACCAGAAAGAAATATTTATGTAGGCCCAAGGATGACAAAACAGGCAGAAGCAAGATGGCAAGGAAATTTAATAGAGATAAATGTTGGAACGCTTATTGCAGTACTTGCTGATGGTGATGAGGCTACCAGACCATTTTGGATTGCAAAGGTTTTAGAGATAACTAAAGATATTGATCAGAGAAGAATAGAGGCTTTGATGGTGCATTGGTATTACACTAAAAGAAGTAATGCATTCACAGGTAAATATAACTTAGAAATGGTGTGTGATACTAAACGAACAGGTTCAAAAAGGAAAAAATATATTCGAAGCACATCCACTCTTAAAATGGATGATGTAGATATTCTTGTTTATGATTTTTCCTTGACAAAAACTGGTCACTTGAGGAAAGCAACCATCAACATGATAAAACAAAAGCTTCCAGATGTATGTGGTACAGGAAATCATAGGAAAACAAGAAGAGTTGTGCATGATCCTGCAGAATTTGGTATGTACGTGGATGAAGATAGAGCTCTTGTGGATATAGAAGAAGAAGAAGAGAGTTCTCAACAGTATGAGACTGAATCAAGTGCATCAGATGATGAGGGTGTAGACATAGATCGACAAAGTTGTGAGTTGCATTGAAGCTCTCAGACATTTTTAGTGCTTATGTAAATGCCTCAAAGTAGTTTGGTTAATGAAACCATGTTTTGTAGCAATTTTGAATAACAATCAGATATCCACCCATTAAAGATATGTCTAAAATGTTATTTTTGTGTAAAAACTATTGATTTCTACATTCTTATATATATTTTAGACATGTCAATGTCTTTCATATAGATTTTGGACATGTCAATGTCTTATCATATACATTTTGGGACACGTCAATGCCTTATATAGTGAAATTTTGACTACATTTTGAGCTCATTTTTTTTTTGAGAAAATGACAAAAAATGTCAAAAATTACTTGTTTTCACCTCATTTTTGTAATATATGTATACTGGTGTAAAGGAATTCCAAAAATGAGGTGAAAACATGTAATTTTTGACGAGAGTGTTCTCTTTTTACGACATAGTTCTCGTTTGTTACGACTCGCTGTTTAGTTGGTCATTCTAAACCTCCACACGGGATAGTTATCCTTATCCAACTTCTCTACTTGTTGACCCAAGTCAGCCATTAAAGAGTATCAAAGACTTTGAGAGTTACCTCAAATACTTAGTCCTTTGCTCTTGCGTTTGTGAAGCTCCCTCTTGTTTTGTAGCTCCTCTTTTGCTTTGCTTCAACTCCAGCTCTGATGATAAAGCTTCAGCACCAAGTTTGCTCTGATACCAACTGTGGAGAATGAGTTCTCCTATGTGCAACGGAAATGTGTAGTGAACCACCCTTGTATGTCCAGCACTTGGACAAATAGGTGCACCTTAGATAGCTTGCTGCTCTCAATAAAAAACTCAAATGGACTTGATCCTTTAGCCAATCAAAGTAAACATAGAGAGCTTTCAAAGAAGCTATAAATAACTTAATTTGGACAAGTTTTGGTTAGGAAACACAACTGACAAAGATGAACTACCTGTCCACACAGGTATGCTGAAGAACTGAGCTTCACTCTCGGACTCATAGCTCTCTGAATATATATCCTTTGAGAAAGATATTTGGTACAAAGAAAGTAGACACAAATGGCTTTCCAACAAGCTAAAAATCAAGTAATGTGGATGAGCTTTGGTCAGGAAACTCAACTCACCAAGATAGACCACCTGCACACATAAGTACACTATAAAATTGGACTTTACTCTCTGACAGATATCTCACAAATTATGAATGATCTGAATGAGATATTTGAGACACTGAAAGTAGATGCCAAGAGCTTTCCAAGAAGACACAAGTCACACAATTTGGATATGTTTTGGTTGGGAAACTGAACCGACCAAAATAGACTACCTATCTACACAGGTATACTGAAAAACTAGACTTCCCTCTTTCACTGATATCTCACAAACTACATAAGCTTTCAAAGAGATATTTGATATGCAGAAAGTACACGAGATAAGCTTTCCAGTGAATGTTTAAATGCACAAAATGGTTACATATGCACTGAGATATGAGCTCTACAACAGAGTTGTGTACAAACTGACGTGCGGTTGGAAGGAGGCTAAGAGAAAACCAAAATGAAAAAATGGCTAGATCCGACTACTGGGAGCTCTTGCCTCTTTCTCTCCTGATTTTGAATGTGCTCCCACTTCACTTTTATAACCAATGAGCACTCATCATGAAGTTTTGACTAGACTTTTTCTTTTATTAATTTTTCCTTTTTTCCTCTACTTTTCCTTTATCTTTATATTTGGTAAATTTATCCAAGCATGGCTCATATGAAAATGAGCTTGTACATTTATCTTCAACAGGGGAGGGGGTCGTGGGCAGACACGTGAGGAGAGAGATAGAGGGGAGAGAGGGGTCGTGGGCAGGCGGATGAGGAGAGAGAGAGAGAGAGGGGAGAGAGGGGTCGTGGGCAGGCGGGTAAGGAGAGAGAGGGAGGGGAGAGAGAGAGAGAGAGAGAGAGAGAGAGAGAGAGAGAGAGAGAGAGAGAGAGAGAGAGAGAGAGAGAGAGAGAGAGAGAGGGAGGGAGGGAGGGAGGGAGGCAAGGAGGGAGGGGGAGAGAGAGAGAGAGAGAGAGAGAGAGAGAGAGAGAGAGAGAGAGAGAGAGAGAGAGAGAGAGAGAGAGAGAGAGAGAGAGAGAGAGAGAGAGAGAGAGAGAGAGAGAGAGAGAGAGAGAGAGAGAGAGATAGAGAGAGAGAGAGAGAGAGAGAGCGGGGGCTAAGGGAGAGTGAGGGGAGCAGAGGGGGTTGGCGGTGAGGGGAGGGGAGAGAGTCAGCGGTGAGGGGAGGGGAGGGGGCTCGTGGTGAGGGGAGGGGGAGGGTCGTGGGCAGGCGGGTGAGGAGAGAGAGAGAGGGGAGAGAGAGAGAGAGAGAGAGAGAGAGAGAGAGAGAGAGAGAGAGAGAGAGAGAGAGAGAGAGAGAGAGAGAGAGAGAGAGAGAGAGAGAGGGCTGAGGGAGAGGGAGGGGAGCAGAGGGGATTGGCGGTGAGGGGAGGGGAAGTGGGTGAGGAGAGAGAGAGAGGGGAGAGAGAGAGAAAGAGAGAGAGAGAGAGAGAGAGAGGGGGGGAGAGCGGGGGCTAAGGGAGAGGGAGGGGAGCAGAGGGGGTTAGCCGTGAGGGGAGGGGAGGGAGTCGGTGGTGAGGGGAGGGGAGCAGAGGGGGCTAGGCGGTGAGGGGAGGGGAGGGAGTCGGTGGTGCAGGGAGGGGAGGGGCTGGCGGTGAGGGAGGGAGGAGGAGGAGAGAGAGGAGAGAGAGAGAGAGAGAGAGAGAGAGAGAGAGAGAGAGAGAGAGAGAGAGAGAGAGAGAGAGAGAGAGAGAGAGAGAGAGAGAGAGAGAGAGAGAGAGAGGAGAGGGGTCATGGGCAGGCGGGTGAGGAGAGAGAGAGAGAGAGAGGGGAGAGAGGGGAGAGAGGGGTCGTGGGCAGGCGGGTGAGGAGAGAGAGGGAGGGGAGAGAGAGAGAGAGAGAGAGAGAGAGAGAGAGAGAGAGAGAGAGAGAGAGAGAGAGAGAGAGAGAGAGAGAGAGAGAGAGAGAGAGAGAGAGAGAGAGAGGGGGGGAGAGAGAGAGAGAGAGAGAGAGAGAGAGAGAGAGAGAGAGAGAGAGAGAGAGAGAGAGAGAGGGGAGAGGTAGGCGGGGGCTGAGGGGGGTGGTGGGGTAGAGGGGGGCGGCGGGGGGCAGTGGAGTGGAGGGGGGCTGAGGGGGGTGGCGGGGGAGTAGTGAGGCGCGGGGGCGGAGGGGAGAGAGAGAGGGAGAGGGAAAGGTAGAGAGAGAGAGAGAGAGAGAGAGAGAGAGAGAGAGAGAGAGAGAGAGAGAGAGAGAGAGAGAGAGAGAGAGATAGAGAGAGAGAGAGAGGGAGAGAGAGAGAGAGAGAGAGAAACGTGACGGGGGTGGAGGAGAGAGAGAGAGTCACAACACTTATTAAAGATTAGACACTCCGCTCACTTGAGCCATCCACCTAGCATAGATGGTTTCATGGTCGATTTTCCCCCCGCACTCCTAGCAAACTACCGAAGCTCAAGGTTATTTGTTTTTATAAAGGATGAAGCTCTCATAGGCGTGATCATAGATGGAGGCTCTGGCATCAATTTAATGCCAAATTTCACAATGAGGAAACTAAATTTGAACCCCACCAAGGTGGCACCATTCACAGTAACACTAGCAGAGCAACATCGGGTTGCGCCACTTGGCATTATTGAAAAGATACTGATGATAGTACAGGGTTGTTACTTTGTTCTAGATTTCGTTGTTATTGCACTTCCATAGGAGACTTCTTACTCATTACTCCTCGGATGGCCTTTGCTAAGGCAAGCAAAAGCTTTGGAACATTGGGGGAAAAACAAACTATGGATTTCAACAAGCACCAATAGCCAACTGCAACTACATTTGGAAGAAGGATTCGACTCAGGGAAAACTACGGGGTATACTGTGGACACTCAAGTAATGCCCTCTCTACACCAAGAAGAAAATACATTATTGAATTGGATGATGGAAAGTGCAGAGTATTGCACGGTGGAGATCAATGAAATAAAGGAAGAAGTTGCAGGAAAAGGTCATGAAGTTCACAAGCAGTTGGAGATATGAGAGTTTGCAGGAGAATACAAACTTTAAAGGGGCAACAAATATAGAAGTATCCGGGAAGGAAAGATATGAGCCTGAGTGCATAGAAGATCTTCCTTTTTGTGATATACCTCAAGGATGGACCAGAGAACAAATTGTAGAATATAAGCTAAAGTCCACTCCTCCATACACTGGGGATGATTTCTCCAACAAGACTAGTCCTGAAACACTGGTTCAAGAAGTAAATCTAGGGGATGAGGAGAACCCTCAAGTAGTCCACTTGGCCTCTTTGCTATGGCATTATCCCACTTTACTACAGAAGGTAACTTCTTTACTTTTTGCTTACAAAAATGTCTTCGCATGGTCCTACAAAGATCTAACAGGGATACCAGAGGAGCTTGGATTACACCGGATACCCTTAGTTGAGGGAGCCGCACCTACAAGAAGTAGGCCGTATTGACTCAATCCAAAGTATGCAGAGGCGGTAAAGTTGGAGATTACAAAATTAGAAGAAGCAGGTATAATTGTTCCAGTAGAACATTCGAGGTGGCTTTCTTCTATGGTTATTGTACCCAAGAAAAATAGTGGAAAAATAAGAGTCTGCGTTGATTTTCGTGCCTTGAATAAAGTGATTGTTCAAGATGGATTTCCCCAGCCCTTCACAGAGCAAGTACTTGAAGAAGTAGCCAGTCACACTTTGTATAGCTTCTTGGATGGTTTTGGTGGCTACAATCAGATAGTGATCCATCCTGATGATAGAGATAAAACAACCTTCGTGACTCCATGGGGCACTTATGTCTATACCCGCATGGTTTTTGGCTTGAAGAATGCTCGAGCTTCATTTAATAGAACAATGTATCTAATATTTGGCAAGTGGTTAACAACCTTCCTACGCATTTTTATGGATGACTTTTCAGTGTTTTCAGGTATAGATAGAAGAGGTGCACTTCAAGATTTCCATGACCATTTGGAAAATCTAAAGGAAATCTTTGAGCAATGTCTCAAAACAGGTTTGAAGTTAAATCCGGCTAAATTTCACTTTTTGGTCACTAAGGGCACTTTTCTTGGTCACATAGTATCTGGTGAAGGGATAACATTGGATCCTGCAAAGGTTACTGCTATCCTTTCCATGCCTATTCCACAAAGCCCAAAGGAAGTGCAAAGTTTTTTGGGCCATGCAGGATACCATAGAAGATTTATACGAATGTATTTAGAAATAGCTAAGCCCTTGTCAAGGCTTACCAGTAAAAAGGTCCCCTTCACATGGAGTGCTGAAGCTGAGGAAGCATTTTGTGAACTAAAATTGAGGTTATGTACTACTCCACTTTTAAGTGTTCCTAACTGGTCATTGGAGTTTCATGTGCATACTGATGCCAGTCTTCATGTTGTTGGTGCAGTTCTAGCTCAACCATCATCAAACAAGGTTGATACACCTATCTCCTACGCCAGTAGACTACTTACCAAGGCAGATAGGAACTACAATACGATCGAAAGGGAAGGCTTGGCTATTGTATTTTCTCTCTAGAAGTTTCCACATTACCTTCTCGGTGTATATTTTATAGTCATATCTGACCATCAGCCCTTAAAGAACTTGATAAACAAAGCTAGGGTGGCTGGAAGGGTTTTGAGATGGTTACTCCTATTTCAAGAATTCAACTTTGATATTCATATTAAGCCAGGAAGAGAGCACTACATGGTAGATCAAGTATCCAGGACTGCAATGAGGGAGAAAGCAACAGGTATTAATGATGAATTGGTGGATAGTAATCTCATCCTAGTAGCAACTCAGGCTGGATAGTATGATGGAATTCTCCATTGTATCACTATTGGAAAACTCCTAGAAGAGGTAACACCTATAGAAAAGAGAAGATTACTCCTCAAGACCAAAGCATACTCACTTATAAATGGGAACTTATATAGATATTGTCAGGATGGTATCTTGAGGAAGTGTGTTTATCGAGAGGAGGTGAATCTTTTTGCTTGAGGCAACACACAGTGAAGGGCATCTAAAAGGAGAAGATTTTGCTCACATAACCATCCACAAAGGACTATGGTGGTCTCATATCTACAAGGATGCGATCAAGTTTGCTAAAGAATGCCACATTTTCCAGAGATGTGCTCCTACGCCAACCAAATTGAATGTCCAACCATTAGTCATATCCACAGGTTGGCTCCCATTTGAACGATGGGGTCTTGATTTCATAGGACCAAATAGTCCAACTGGTCAACCTGGGGGTAAGAAGTATATCTTGATGGCCACATGTTATGCAACTAAATGGATTGAGGCTAAAGCTACTGTGGATTGCACAGTTTTAATAGTAGCTAAGTTTTTGTATAAACGAATTTTCTCAAGATTTGGTTGCCCACTGGAAATCACTAGTGATAGAGGCACACATTTTGTAAATCAATCGCTCCAATTTATATTTGACAGGTACAAGGTTTTTCATAAAAATCATGCGCCTACTATCCAAGGGAAAATGGCCAAGCAGAAAGCTCCAATAAGATTTTGATTGGATTGCTTCACAAAGTATCTTTCGATCATCAAAGCTTCTGGCCACAAGCATTGAACGGTGCAATTCAGGCTTTCCGAACAACAAGAAGGGGAACTTGTGGCGAGAGTCCATTTCGCTTAGTATATGGAAAAGAGGCATTAGCACCATTAAAATTTATTATTAGAAAAGAAATTGGAGCCAAAAACATTGGAATTGAACCTCCGATCAGGAGACTAGTAACAGAAGAAGAGTGCAAAAGATTGCACGACAGGTATCTTACGACCAAAGAAGTGCAGGAAGGATCGTTGGTTTTGGTGCATCAGATCCCAGCACTTTCAACCAAATTGGCACCCAAGTGGATAGGACCATACAAAGTGATAAAGGTATTACCACGTGGAGCAGTGCATCTGGAGGATTTGCAGGGTAAGAGGATACCCTTGGTCAATATATCCAGGGTGAAGAATTACCTTAATTAAGTCAAGATGGTAGAACTTCATTCACTGTCTCTCTCTCTCTCTCCCCTCCCGCTATCCCTACACCCCCTGCCATCTCCTCCCAGCCCTACCCCACTATTCCCACTCCCACCCCACCCATAGCGCCCTCCCTTCCGCCCTCCCCCGCCATCCCCTCCCGACCCCATCCCACTATCCTTGCCATCCCCTCCTAGCCCCACCCCACTATCCCCGCTATCCCCTCCCAGCCCCACCCCACTATCCCCGCTGCCACCCCCGCCCACAGTGCCCTCCCTTCCCCCCTCCCCCATCCCCTCCCAGCCCCACCCGACTATCCCCGCCATCCCCTCCCAGCCCCCTTCCCCCCTCCCCCGCGATCCCCTCCCAACCCCCTATCGCTGCACCCTCACCATCCCCTCCTCTTCCCCCCTCTGTGGATTGGATAACATAAATTAGGGACCACTTATGGACTTTCCGATGTAGTGTGCAATTTGTAGTCCTGAAGATGGATCGTATTTAGAGAGCAAAGGGACTACAAATGGAAGGTTATTATTAAAGGTTATGCCTTGTCTGTGGAGGGCGAGGTATATAAAGGTTTGATGTATCAGCGGATGGAAGGAAAAATTCTGAAGCAAAGCTTGCACAAGGACCAAAAAGTGGCCTTGGTTACATGTTGGATGATGATGATCACCGTGATAAATGGGCATGGGTGCTTTGGGAGACTTCCATAGAGGTCCATTTGCCGGCTGACATTGTAGTTAAAGCTCAATTTTATGCAGAAGATTACAAGATGTCCCACCTCATCTTTTCCCCCACCATCCCTCATCTTTTCTCCCACAACCCCCACACCCACCTCCACCACCATCTCCACCTCCCTTACCCACACCCACCTCCACTACCATCTCCACCTCCCCCACCACCCCCTCATCTTTTTCCCCACCACCCCTCATCTTTTCCCCCACAGCCCCCACACCCACCTCCATCACCATCTCCACCTCCCCCTCCACCCCCTCATCTTTTCCCCGACCACTCCCTCATCTTTTCCCCCACATCCCCCACACCCACCTCCACCACCATCTCCACCTCCCCCACCACCCCCTCATCTTTTCCCCTACAACCCCCACACCCACCTCCACCACCATCTCCACCTCCCCCTCCACCCCCTCATCTTTTTCCCCACCACCCCCTCATCTTCTTCCCCACCACCCCCTCATCTTTTCCCCCACACCCACCTCCACCACCATCTCCAACTCCCCCACCACCCCCTCATCTTTTCCCCCACAGCCCCCACACCCACCTCCAGCACCATCTCCACCTCCCCCTCCACCCCCTCATCTTTTCCCCTAGAGGCCCCACACCCACCTACTTCTTTCCCCCCTCCATCTCCACTACCTCCGCTCCCATCCTCTCTCTACACCCATGCTTGATAAAGTGCAGATGACTCTCCCAAGAGTACTCAATTGGGTCCTCACGTGTTAGATATCCAAAGACATAAATCATCTCCCTCATCAACCCTTTCATATCCAACATGCTTTGGAAAAAGTTCTTCTGATGTTGTTATGTTGGTGCTTTTCAAGTATGAAGAAGATGACTCTTCCAATTAAAGATTTCATTGGGGTCTTAGATTGGTGGACTAGAATCAACTCTCCATCCCACCATCCCTCCATCCACACCACCATCTCTCACACACAGTAGATGAAGGTCAAAAGCTACTACAAGAATTATATGAAGAATTATGTGAAAGATATGCTTCTGAGGGTCACTCCAATATTATGGGCGGCACATAATGAGGGTCTCAAATTTTATGCGAAAGTGATAGTAAAAGTGTAAGTGGTAAAGCTGAAAGTAGAGAAATGATTGTTGCCGCGAATCATTCGTGACGACTGCCTATTTTTGAGGATCCAATTCAAATCTAGTGGCATATTTGATCTACCCCTCCAATTTTTGAGCAATCAATCTGCGCATCTTTAGTGGACATGAGGAATTGGCAAGGCCCTCTTGGCCTATTGGAGCCTATAACAGCAATGGACTAGTATGCATTGGCAGATAGACAAATACACATAGAGCTTATTTCCTGCATCTCTTTTGTCCTCTCTTGCACTGTGTGACTACAAACCTACTATAGGAAGTCACTCTGTGGTGAGGATACAGAGCATGGCTTCCCAGTGGAGGGATAAAAGCACTCTAGTGTAAAGAGTGGCTTGGTTATGTCATTCAGTTTGAGTCAGTGGTATTTCCGTGCTCTTCCATTAGAGCTATTCTTCATACCTTTGTACTGAGTAGTGCAAGTCTTCATCTAGGTTGCGTTCAGTGCTAGTCTTCATCTATTTGTGTTCATTTTATCGAACAAATTTGTTGTATTGATTTTGTTTTGTTATGGACATGTTAGCACAGAGCATCTGCTTTTGTAGCATTTCCTTTGCATACGTTGTAATCATATGTTCGAGCTAAGGAGTGGTTTGGTCTTCCAGCAATTATTGTTATCTGCGTGCTCACAGAAATGTTAAAGGGTATACTTCCCTAAGGAGGACCTCCCTTGAGTAGGCGAAGTACTGGTAGTGCATATATTCTGCTCTTGTTAAAAGCACATACCCGAGTACCTCCTCTACAGTATACATCTCTAATTGTACTCCACTAGAATGTTTCATTAAAATTGTCTCTCATTGCATAATTACTCATTTCTATTTGGCTCCTAATTCTTTTTAGTTCAAAATTCTATTTGTTTTATCTAATTCTTTGGCATTTAAATTACACTTCTAGTTGTCTATAGTTGCTATGTTATAGAACAATAGAGCTAGAATTGAATTTTTGTTTCTCATATTTTTTAGAATCAATTCCAAGGGAGGAAACACATTAATGATCAGTCACTTAAAGCTAACCTAGGGACCAAGTAGTTCATGTTAGTATTTCCCAAAGGTCAAGTGGACTATACAAGTCAGACTCAAGTCAAGACGATGAGGGGGAGAATTGATGGTGGGATGACACTACTATGCATGTCCATGAAGTTCAGTTTCTCTAGAGAGAAGAATGAGAATAATCAAGAAATCAAAAACCAAAAGAAGAAAAATAAGAAGACACCTAGAGTTTTATAAATATAGGAGCTAGGAAAGGAGAATGATGCAAAGGATATTTCTAAACAATATTCTACTTAAAATTCAAGTGGAAATATTATTCGAATAGGTACTTTTAAATCCCGAAACTTCAATTCAAAGATAGATTTATAAAACTTGTTAGAGGGAAGAAATTTCGAGTTCCACAAGATGTCAAGATTGAAGAATCACCTAATGTTAGTATTGAGCCCCTAAAGGATTCAATAACCCTGAGGTCACATATAAAGATGAGGCTCTTGAAGTTGAGATTCACAATGTGAATAGACAGTACCTTGGCCCCTTTATACCTGATGAGACAAAAAAGGAAAGTGAGAGATACTTTAGCAAGAAATTGTGGGAAAGACGGCCACCAGAAGTGGAAATTGAAATAGACTATGAGCATGAATCATGTTTAGCTCTAATACTACTTGACTCCACGTCAGAGATAAGTGTGATTCAAACAAAAACATACCATAACTTTTGCTTGGTCATAAACAAAGAGCATGGTTAGAGTATGTGAGTTACAAATAATACATCGAGACTTCTCTTGGGACCACATGTCCATGTTCATCTAGCAAGAGGTGGCATTTTTTATAAATTTCACTATTTTTTCTAGGATACGCGCTCATATGAGGATGTTCCAAGGAAACTACTTTAGGTTGAAAAAGGAATGGAAACTATAGTGATATGTGATGTATCAGCATATGCACTAATTTGATTTAGTCATAAATCCAACACGTTCATGCTTAATAGCAGGCTTACACTTTATTCATGTTGGAAGTGGATACATGATACCATGCCATGAAATTCTTACCTAAAGGTAACTGTATATATAACGCCATGAGGTTACAAAAATTTCACAACGGTTCACCACACAACTTGATTTTCGAAACATTTAAGCCCTAAAATCAAGCATGGCCTTGCGGGTCTATTACACACATGACATTCACTATAGCATAGGGCTTGGCAAGCCCATGACACACATGCCATATACTCAAGTATGAACTGCATAACCTCGAACTATATATATATATATATATATATATATATATATATATATATATATATATATATATATATATATATATATATATATATATATATATATATATATATAGTACATACATACATACACACACACATATATATATATATATATATATATATATATATATATATATATATATATATATATATATATATATATATATATATATATATATATATATATATATATATATATATATATATATATATATATATATATATATATATATATATATATATATATATATATATATATATATATATATATATATATATATATATATATATATATATATATATATATATATATATATATATATATATATATATATATATATATATATATATATATATATATATATAGTACATACATACATACATACATATATATATATATATATATATATATATATAT
>MU260273.1:90000-140000 GCA_020310875.1 Ceratopteris richardii
CGATCTACGAGACGGTCCAGACCCTGTATCGCGCTGAGGTGTCAAACACACATGTCTACTAGTAGAACGAGTAGGAGAGGGCTGCAAAGATGGTCGTGGTGGAGTCACCAAGCTAGGAGACATACCTCCTACGGGAGTAGCACCACCTGCAGGAGTGACAGCGGCAGGAGTAATACCGGCGGGAGTGACACCGGCGGGAGTGAGGCCAGCGAGAGTGAGGCCAGCAGGAGTAAGGTGGCCAGGAGTGAGGCCCGGAGGAGTGCTACCACGAGCGATCCAATACTGTGATGCAGCGGCCATATACGCAGGAGGAACCTGAGAGATGAAATCCAAAAACTGCTCCTCTCTCATGGAATGTGGAGTGACTGGAGGACTGTCTCCCATCATTCTCTGTAATAAAAGAACTATAATAATTAGCATGCGATAAGAAAAATAATATAGGGAATAAACAAAAAAAAAAACCAAAAATTAGTACCTACAAGTGTTTTATTCAAAAGTCCTCTATTCTAGCATCCTCTTGAAGATCCGATGCACCGAGAATATCTATCCCTATATTGATGGCTTCTAAATCGCTTGCTATGCTGGTTTCCTCCTCATCATCTTCTATTGCTTCTTCTTCTCGAACAATGACCTCTTCTTCTCGAACAATGATCTCTTACTCCTCAACTATCGAATGAATCTCTGAGTCCACTAGAGATGGACTTTCTTCTACATCTATGTTTTCAAAAATTTTTCTACTACGTGGAGCGACTTGTAAAACAAATAGCCACTATAGGTCTTTTGAATCTGGTATAAAAACAACTTGCTCACAGTGTTCGGGAAGTACAAATGTATCCCTTTAATCTGTCCATAATCTTGTGGAGTCGACTTGAAGCAAACCGCTCTTATCTCGTCTCACTGTTGCGTTTCTTCTAGAGGTGACTACTTTGAACCATTTCACGTCAAAAAAAAAGTAATCAAACTTTCTGAAAGATAGTTTCAAGATGTCTTGAATCACACCACAATAATCTAACTCGCCTTCTAGAGCATTATCATCTCTTGCACTCACTCTACTTTTTTGCAAAAAAATCACCATCACTCCACTATCAAAGGTAGACCGGTTTTGATCGATTTGTGTGATTCGAAAGTGTCGTCCATGAGACCATAGTGCACCGTATTTAATATACTCCCAATCACATCCTTTTGCGAGTTCTTCTTCTTCTTCAGAGATATCTTCACTCGCTGCCTTTGCTTGTGAAACGGCTGCATCTAGCCATCTGCTCGTTGGAAAAGGTAGGAGAGGTCAAAGATTTTCTGGAAGAGGTAAAAATCGAGTGGAACGATTTCTTCAAAACTGAGCTCTTTCCTTTGCGTTAGTTTCCTTGACAAGTTCATACCTTTATAACCACTTTTCCATAGGCTTAGAGTTAACTATGCAAAACTTCATTGCTTTCTCTCTGAAAGCTGCATCCATTTTTCTTTGCAATCCTTTACCTTGTGGTTCATCGCCTACGAGACGAACATCTTCATCATCCTTCGATAAGCGAGGCATTTCGAGATCTGATATACGTAGAAACTCAGTTATGAATACAAGAGATTCTTGTACAAGCCATCCCTCTGCCATGCTACCCTCTGGACGTGCTCTCTGTCGAACAAACCCTTTTAATGTCTTCATAAAGCGCTCTAAGAAGAACATCCATCAACTATGGACAGTTCCTGCTATTGCAACTTCATCTACTATATGAACTAGTAAATGAAGTTGAATAGTGAGAATACTTGTGGGAAAGTATTTCTCTACCATACAAACAACCTCGACAGCATTGAGTTTCGCACTCTCTATGCTATCTCTATTTATCTCTTTAGAAGATATCCACCGTACTAAAGAACTAATTTTATAAATGGTTTTTCGTACATCCTCTGAAAGACAATCTTTTAGGGCTACAGGGAGCACAAACTGTAAAAACTTGTGCCAATCATGAGACTCGAGTCCTGCAAGATCGTCGTTTCGTGTGAAAGCAGTCTTTAGACATCTCATGCATCCAGTAGGTGTACAAAACTCTGAAATTGTTTTCTTCACTTGTTGCTCTTCCATCATGTGAAGCACCCAAGGAGCTCTTGGTAACGATACTATTCCGTTGGGCTTAGTAATTGCCCACAACTCTCGCATATGACCTCGCTCTTCTAAATCGTCCCTTTGTGCTTTGCTTTCTTTCTTTCCGATCAAAGTTTTCCAAAGAATCTCTCCCACATTCTTGAAAATATGCATTCGATCTACCAAATGATTGATCACCAATTCACTCCAATAAGGGAGTTCATGAAAAATGGACAACCGTTTCATGCCAGCAACTGGAATTTCTGAATCCCACAGTTGTTTCCAATTGCTAGCTTTCGTTTGGTGTTGCGCTTGTCGACCAATTTTTCCTTCACGTAAAACATGCCCATCAGGCAAATATGTATGATGTCCTTCATAGACAGTTTTACGTAGTGCTTTGGAATAGTGTGCTTCGAGTCGTGGTCCGCATAAAGGACAAGCATGGTAACCCGAAATTGATAAACCTGAACATTGACCATAACTAGGCCAATCATGCATTGTCCACATAAGTATGCGTTGCACTCGCACGTCTCGTCTTCTTATAGGTTGAGACATGTCAGGCACAGTGATCCCACCCCATAAAATGTGCAGTTCTTCCACAAGTGGTGCAAGATATACATCCATGTTTTTTACCTTATACTTACCTAGTACACTAAGAGCTAATAATAAATGACCTTTCTTTGTGGCCAACCATGGTGGGATATTATAATTGACCAAACATACAGGCCATGTGCTCCATGAAGAACTGCGTAATCCAAATGGATTCACTCCATCCATAGCTAGACCTAGACATATGGACCGAGGCTCACTAGCAAACTCTGGCCACTTACTATCTATGTGCTTCCAAGCATCAGAGTCAGCTGACACTCGCATTACATTATCTGTAGACCTGCTCTTTGTATGCCATGACATTAACTCAACTATAGATTTGCATCTAAACATGTTCTTAATTCGTGGAATGATAGGAAAGTGGCAAAGAACCTTTGCGGGGATTGCTCGCCTATAACGTCTTCTCTAAATCTATTTGCTCCAAACTTTGGACATACGTGGAGATGCTCATACTCATTCCAAAAGAGAATGCAATCATTCAGACAAGCATGAATTTTAGTATAATCCATTCCAATGGACTGTACAAGTTTTTTCGCATCTCCATGTGTTGGAGGCATGTCATTGCCCTCTGGCAAAATTTGATCTTTAAGAAGCCTGCGATAAGCAATTAAAATGATATTAGTAAATGACGTTACTGTGATACAACAATGAAAGCCAATTTGTTCTCCACTTACCTGAACAATTCAGTGACACTACTATCTGACATCCATAAATGGATTGCAGATTGAGCATCGTGAGTGAAGCACGTAGTACAGATATCTTTGCTCCATTGTAAAGTGGTAAACGAGCTAATCTTGGCATGTTTTCATATTATTCATCAACTTCTGATCGTGGAATTTTTGTTGTGTCCATGAAACTCTCGACACCGTCTTCACCATTATCATCTTCGTCCATGTCATAAAATGCTTCAAGCATCTCTTCCATATGTTCATTCTCTGTAATATTATTAGTGCTTGCTTCTATGTCTAAGTCCTTTTTTGCTCTCTTTTGTCCAGGAGAGGTTACCGGTGCAATGTTGTTTGGGTCCATCTGCTCACCTGGGGGACCATGCGAATGATAGCGTAGGTTTTCCAGTTGACTCATATCAAAGGATCCATACTCTCTAACATGTGCAGTACAAATCCGTCGTTTCCGATAAATTTGATACTTGCACTGTGTGCAAGGACATGCCATTCTCTCTTCAGGATCCAAAGAAGCCATCGGCTACAATATGGACATTTTAGAACATTTGTTTTTTTCTTAAACCTAAAAATCTAACTCTTAAAGACCTTAATACTTAAATACCTAAAAAAACTTAAAACCCTAGTTTTAAAACCCTAATCAATATAGCTATCCTATTTTATCTATATATTCAGATTTTTTCTTTATTGATCCTATTATATATATATATATATATATATATATATATATATATATATATATATATATTTATATATTTATTTATTCAAATTTTTTTCCTCTTAATTAAGTTATATGTATGCCTTAACTCTAAAACCCTAATTTTAAAGATTTAGACCTAAATTATGTATATTTCTATACACATGTGTATATACATGTATATATGTATTATATATGTATGTGTATGTGTGTATATATGTTATGTAGGTGTTAAAACCCTAAAACCCTAATCCAAATGACCTAGAACTAAAACATGTATATATATGTATGCATGTGTATATATATATATGTGAATATAGATAGGTAGATAAGTATGTGTGTTTGTGTATTGTATATATATTGACTCTATCTAAAATGATTAAATTTAAACCTATTTTTATATATTTAATCATATATATTTCATCTATTTATTTAAAATACTAGTTCTTATCATATTTTATTATCTATATAATTATCCTACCTTATATATATATTTATTTATATATTCAGAATTTTTCCTTACTTAATTATATATATTTAATTAAATAATTCAAAACACTAGTTCTTTTTATATTTATTTATGTATATAATTATCTTATTTTTAATATATATTTATTTATATATTCAGATTTTTATTCTTACGTAATCCTATTTTTATATATTTTATTTTATATATTTAATTATAAATATATAATTAAATTATTTAAAAGACTAGTTCTTTTTATATTTATTTATGTATATAATTATCTTATTTTATATATATATTTATTTATATATTCAGATTTTTTTTTCCTTACGTAATCCTATTTTTATATATTTAATTTCATATATTCAATTATATATATTTAATTAAATTATTTAAAACACTAGTTCTTTTTATATTTATTTATGTATATAATTATCTTATTGTATATATATATATATATATATATATATATATATATATATATATATATATATATATATATATATATATATATATATATATATATATATATATTTATATATTCAGATTTTTTTCCTTACGTAATCCTATTTTTATATATTTAATTTCATATATTTAATTATATATATTTAATTAAATTATTTAAAATACTAGTTCTTTTTAAATTTATTTATGTATATAATTATCTTATAAAAAAATATATATATATATTTATATATTCAGATTTTTTTCCTTACGTAATCCTATTTTTATATATTTAATTTCATATATTTAATTATATATATTTAATTAAATTATTTAAAATACTAGTTCTTTTTAAATTTATTTATGTATATAATTATCTTATTTTGTATATATATTTATTTATATATTCAGAATTTTTTTCCTTACGGAATCCTATTTTTATATATTTAATTTTATATATTTAATTATATATATTTAATTAAAACCCTAATCTTAAAATTCTAGATCTCAAATACTAAACCCTAAAACCCTGATCTTAAATATCTAGAGCTAAAATATGTATATTTCTGTATACATGTGTATATACATGTATATATGTATTATATGTGCATGTGTATGTGTGCATATATGTTATGTAGGTGTTAAAACCCTAAAACCCTAATCTTAAAGATTTAAATCTAAAATATGTATATTTTTGTATGCATGTGTATCTACATGTATGTATGTATTATATGGATATGTGTGTTTGTGTATATATGTTATCTACGTATTAAAACCCTAAAACCCTAATCAGAAAGACTTAGACTTAAATCTAAAAAACTAAACCCTATAACCCTAACCTTAAATATCTAGACCTAAAATACATATATTTCTGTATACATGTGTATATGCATGTATATATGTATTATATGTGCATGTGTATGTGTGCATATATGTTATGTAGGTGTTAAAACCCTAAAACCCTAATCTTAAAGATTTAAATATAAAATATGTATATTTTTGTATGCATGTGTATCTACATGTATGTATGTATTATATGTATATGTGTATTTGTGTATATATGTTATCTACGTATTAAAACCCTAAGACCCTAATCAGAAAGACTTAGACTTAAATGTGAAATACTAAACCCTAAAACCCTAATCTTAAATATCTAGAGCTAAAATATGTATATTTCTGTATACATGTTTATATACATGTATATATGTATTATATGTGCATGTGTATGTGTGCATATATGTTATGTAGGTGTTAAAACCCTAAAACCCTAATCTTAAAGATTTAAATCTAAATATGTATATTTTTGCATGCATGTGTATCTACATGTATGTATGTATTATATGTATATGTGTGTTTGTGTATATATGTTATCTACGTATTAAAACCCTAAAACCCTAATCAGAAAGACTTAGAGTCAAATCTGAAATACTAAACCCTAAAACCCTAATCTTAAATATCTAGACTAAAATACGTATATTTTTGTATACATGTGTATATGCATGTATATATGTATTATATGTGCATGTGTATGTGTGCATATA
Source organism: Ceratopteris richardii (assembly GCA_020310875.1). Lineage (NCBI taxonomy): Eukaryota > Viridiplantae > Streptophyta > Polypodiopsida > Polypodiales > Pteridaceae > Ceratopteris > Ceratopteris richardii. The sequence continues at coordinate 96,509 of MU260273.1, forward strand.
TGTTATGTAGGTGTTAAAACCCTAAAACCCTAATCTTAAAGATTTAAATCTAAAATATGTATTTTTTTGTATGCATGTGTATCTACATGAATGTATGTATTATATGTATATGTGTGTTTGTGTATATATGTTATCTACGTATTAAAACCCTAAAACCCTAATCTTAAATATCTATACCTAAAATATGTATATTTTTGTATACATATGTATATACATATATATATATATATATATATATATATATATATATATATATATATATATATATATATATATATATATATATATATATATATATATATATATATTATGTGTATGTGTATGTATGTGTGAAAAGCGTAAAAAACCCTAATCCTATTTTTATATATTTGATGTAAAAAAAATTGCAAAATAAAAATAGGATTATATGTGTGTATGTATGCATGTGTGTATGTATGCATGGTTGTATATATGTGTGTGTATGTGTGCATGTGTGTGTGTATGTATGCATGTGTATACGTGTGTGTGTATGTGTATGTATGTGTATGTAGGCATGCATGTGTGTGCATGTGTGTGTACATGTGTGTATGTATGCATGCATGTATGTGTTTGTGTGTGTATGTGTATGCATGTGTATACATGTGTGTGTATGTATACATGCATGTGTGTATATGTGTGTATGTATGCATGTGTGTATATATGTGTGTATATGTGCGTGTATGTATGCATGCATGTGTGTATATGTGTGTATATGCGTGTGTGTATGTATGTGTGTATATGTGTGTGTATGTGTATGTATGCATATGTGTATATATGTGTGTGTATGTATGTGTGTATGCATGTGTGTGTATGTATGCATGTGTGTAAATTTATGTGTGTGTGTATGCATGCATGTGTGTATATGTGTGTGTGTATGTAAGCATGCATGTGTGTATAGGTGTGTGTATGTAAGCATGCATGTGTGTACATGTATGTGTGTATGTATGCATATGTGTACATGTATGTGTGTATGTATGCATGTGTAAATGTGTAAATGTGTGTGTATGTGTGTGTGTATGTATGCTCTATTTTCCTATCTCTATCTTCCTTTCTCTTCTCTCTATCTTCCTTTCTCTTCTCTCTCTTCCTTTCTCTCTCTCTCTCTCTCTTTCTTTCTCTCTCTCTCTCTCTCTCTTTCTTTCTCTCTCTCTCTCTATCAATAGAGAATAAAAGAATCACTTACAAGTATGTCCCTCTTTTGAATGATTGTCGTCAAAGCGTAATGTAGGTCGTCTATCGTCCAATTCCAAACAATCGACGCCAAAGAACTCCTGCAAAATCAAAGAAAAGAGAAATTACAAACCCTAAAGCATAGAGAAACATAAATGCTAACAGTACACGTAGCACTTACCAAGATGTGAGATATAAGCTGAGAGAGAGTGTGTGTGTGTAGAGACAGAGATCTGTGTGTGTGTGTGTGTGCACAAAACAATGCAGGTTGCAATTCGGTTTGCGTGCGCAAGTTCGACAGAAGACCAGTAGTACTCAAACACAGCAAAAATGTGAAGTTTTGCTCTCGGGTTCGCGGTATGTTTAAAATTCGACGCCGGTATAGGCGCCGATATGGGCATCGGTATATGCGCCGGTAGTTCCCAATAAATTAGTGATGCTCATACCGACGCTTATACCGACGCCTATACCGACGCATATACGGACGCGCATACCGACGGCTGCGGGCCACACCAACGATCCGTTTAAAACGGTCATATCGACGGTCTTTTGACCGTCCGTATCTCTTAGTGAGATTTTCCGGGGCCTATACCGACGCGTCGGTAAGCCCCTCATATGTTGTAATGGAATAAAAGCATGACTTGTGTTTCTAAGTTTATAGTTTCAGTGGGGATTTTATATGGAGAGAAGGATTTGTAGTTCATTTCAAATAATGGAAATAATTGTATATATGTAGAAGAATATAGATGCATGATCCTTGTCTGTGAGATCCTAGGTCTTTCTTATACATGCATCTAGAACTTTAGCTCAGATTAAGGGTTTAAGCCTTTCACATTTAAAACAAAAAATGTAAATGTAAAAATAGAAAAACTTAAAAAAAAAAGAAAAGATAAAGAAAAACATATGGCGAACGGAAGTTATACCTTCTTTCACCCCTAAAAGGTATTTATGATCATTATCTACATGAAGATTTCATATCATACTTATATGAAACCAAAGATGAAGAAAGCTAGTTGTGGAAAACACATCTAGCGAATACAATTGGGCAAACAAGGCAAATGTCTGTATGAGAAGATTTAGTTGATTTCTTTGACATGATTGATTGCTCATATGTGACTACGTGTATATGAAGAAAAGTGCTTTTGAGTGAATGAAGAAGAATTCTGCTTCATCATGATCTTTGCAAAGTTAATAAATGAATGAAACTTAGATTAATATTTTGTTGACTAAATCGGTTAATAGTTTAACTTTATAATATGATATATTTTCATTACCAGACTGACTTTAAATAAACTTCAGAAGCATTTTGCATAAAACATTGATACATTTGATAAATTTGAAATTAATTTGTAGAAGAATTGATATTGTGATATGGTTGAATTTCAGGATGATCATCAAGATGTTGCTTCCCTTGATCTGTAGGTTGGCCAATCGAGAGGATTTGCAGGTTTGGTGGGGGTGGATGTCAGAAACATTTCCACCTTCTAGTTGACGTTCAGAAAAATTGAAACATTCTTATTGGTTAACTATAAGCCCTCTATTACATGGTTGATCACTTGCTTTGATTTGAACGAACCTCTTTGTGAATACCTATAGGAACAAATTAATGAACTCTAATACAGCCACATTAGGGTTTACCCTAATTACACATTCAAATATGTGTTTGTACCCACTAATAATAAGTCATGGGTATAAATCTCTAAGATTACATATATTTGTAAGAATGTTAGTGCTAGATGGATAAATATGAGGGTTTCAAAGGGTTCCAAAGTGTTTTTGTGTGTAAGAATGAGTGTGTGTGAATATTAACATTAATATGAGGTGTGAAACCCTTTGATTTAATAAATGTATGGTTATAGTTACTTAAATTATCTTACATTTTATACATTTACTTAATATAAATTAAATTATGCTTTAATTACGTATCTTAATAGTGTGTGTATATGTGAACATTAAGGTATTTAATTATATTAAACCCTTAGAGTAAATTTAAATTAAAAGTATTAATGAAATATTAAATTCAGAACTAATGTAATTAAAATGGAAAATTCAAATGGATAAATAATCAATGGTGTGTGTGTAAGTATTTAAAGAGTGGTGCATAAAAGATGTGTAATTAAAGTGAACCAAAGTGTGGTAATAATAAATGATGCACTTAAAGTGGTTTAAAGATAAATTTAAATGTGCATGTGAGAGAATGTAGATCAAAAGAGAGGAGTAGAATAATTGCGCAATTAAAGTGATTAAAGTATAATAAAAGTGTGGTAACTGTGATAACTCACAGTTACCATATAGTTTGTTATATGCTTCTCACCCCATACAATTCCATGTCTTCGATGAATGTTCGGATTGTAATCTTGGGTAATTTTTGACATATTTAAGAGGAGTTAGTTTTCCCATGACTTCCATCATTGCATCCAAAGGCACCCAAACATTTTCACATTTGGTTCTCTACTTGGATCACATTCAATCAATGTTGTTACATGAAAAAGATACCTTTCGATAAACTGAATTCTTTAAGACTCCTCTCATAGAGAGATTTATGGGATTGTTTTGTGTTTAGCTAGAGTATTTGGAAACCGTTCCAACAATGATTGCACCATGATGTACTCCTATGCTTAAACATATGTCCTCCAGCTTTTGAACGATTTTTTAAGACAGTTGTGGAGGTTCCATATTCCAAGCATAGTTTATATGGAGATTCAAATCTCTTTCAAATATTTGGAATCTAACATATTAGATGTATCCATGTACTTTCATGGAAATGATGGGTTATGATAGAAATTGAACTTTGGTTATGTTCATGTCATGTTGGAGATATGATCTAATCACAACTTAGAATACCATGGGACCATTGTATTGGTTTCTTCCCTTTAAAAGGAAAATTTTGAATCATGTTGATTCCTTGGTGTTATCTTGAGATTTTGTATGTATCCATGGAAAAGTATAAAATGACTTGGCAATGGGGGTAGGATAGAAATTGGATTTGTTTTCATTTCCTTTTGCAATACAAAAACTGATCCTAAGAAAAAGGAAAAGAAATATGCGAGCTTATATTTATGGCTTATACGAACATGGGATACGAAACTCCATACTACAAAAATATTCATTGCCTCTAGACGATACTATCAAACATGTAAAGTTTTTTAAGGTGGTAAAGACTATACTACAATCACATTTTAAATCATCAATGCTAGAAGCTCTACGATTTCTAGCAACACCAGTTGTAGTTTTCTCAGACTTTTAGCCACTTCTACTAGAGATAAGAAAGATGGAGGTGGATAATATCAAGCCTATGCTTCCAAGTATCAAGAATATTATATCATATATTAGAAAGGTTGATTCACTCGGAGAGATTGAAATATTAGAGACTCTATTGAATTGACAATACATTCGTTGGCTAATCAGTTTGAGAATGCTTTCTTGAAAACAGAAATGCGAACAATGTACTCATGAAAGCGATACAAACTCTTAAAGTTAAACTATTGCACTAAAAAGAGCAAATTTCGTTTGCATAAAGCCGTGCAAATAGCCTAGATAAGGCACAAGCAATGTTTAAAGCGTTTCCAGAAGACGAAAAATCACGAGTAGATCAAGTAACTTCATTCAAGAGTAATGTAGTTCACCAATTTGAATTCGCTCATGGATTACAGACATCGAAGGTAGAGTGGATAATTATTTATTAAACCAGATAAATTAAGACCGGCCTAAGTATACATAGATAAGTACCTATAATATCTTGGTGAAAAGATCGATTCCATGGTGTGAAAAAATTAGAAAATAAACTCATTAACTTGTCTAAGAATTTTGAACTCGAAGATTACTTCATGGCTGAAGCGAAAAGTAAAAATGCTTCGGCTGAAAATGTATAGGAATTTCGGTAGGAGGTGAAGAAAAAAAGAGACTTTATTGCATCTCTAGATAATATCTTTGTAGATACTATCTTGACCTCAAGGAATTGTGAAGTGATAGACCACACCAAACGTTAATGCGAGAGCAGTAGGCTATTTTATTGGAGCAGAGAAGTCCTTCATGCTAAGCTCGAAGAGATTTAGAGCAAGATGAAAATAGTAAGCTAAAGCTACATAACTTCTTCAAAATATTTCCAATAAGTCAGTTACTTATACAAATGTGGCAAAGAATTTAGTAATATGTCGACGCTTGATGATGTTTGTTCTCTTCTGCTTACAATGGAGAAGCAAAAATCATTTTAGGAGATTCAAGATATCTTCATCAATGCACATATTCCTTTTGTTTATTACGTTCTTTGCATTAAACTGTATCTATGGTTGTAAATATGAGAGTAACAAGCCTTAGGTAACTAGGCGGCAGTAAATCTTTACATGTAATCAACCTCATTATTTCTTAATACTATTTTTACTGCTTTGTATGTAATCAACCTCATTATTTCTGAATACTATTTTTTCTGCTTTGTAGTTTGCATAAGCTATACTCAATTTAGCGTATTTTCCACTGATTAGTACTCTTGGTATAGAAATGATTTATAATAAAAAATAGAAGCTGTTTATAGATTGAATGGTACTCGTATTGATATCCTTCCCTCTAGATCTTTAATCATTCTAGTTTGGATCATATTCATTGTTATATCTATGGTTTCTTAAATAAAATATCAGGATAATGGTATACAAAAATATCTGACTTTCTGAATTCGTTAACAATATGGAAAGCTCATAGGTTCATGTTGAATAGAAAACCTTGGAGGAACCTCTTACCGTGTTTCTTCGAAAATAAAATGATTGATATGAAGAGTTCATCTGCAAGATTAGGTAATCAAAGAACTATACTAAGGTTTTCCTTGCGTCTTCATTCCAAGGTGAAAAATTCTTTAACTTTATCTTAGATCTTACTAGAAAGTGTTGTTTACTTGAAGATTCTTTAGCTTCAAGAAGATAGAGATGGTATAATATGATAATATGCGTTTTCTAGGATGGAATGACTAGAATTAATCCCCATTGTGAACCCCTCTAATAGGATGTGAGCACTACGATTTTCGTGGCCTGGTCATTTGTTGGCCTCTCTCTTTTCTATCCACATTACAACGCTATGACCGTGTTATATGTTGTTCACCACCAATTCCAACTGTTAGAAAAATCCTACAAAATATTGGTAATGGATTGAACGTAATTCTTGGATATTCCATCCGATTTCACCATCGCCAGAAAGCATGGTTATGAACTTGAGTTAAGCTATCGAATATCAAACGAGAGATTACTCTTTCGTAAGGAAGGTTCTTACACTCAGACCGTATTCACTCGAGATCACCATGTAAGCTGTATATTCGGATCCCATAGAATTTGAGGATCTATCTCTCAATCTACAATTTCTCGTTTCTCGCTTTTGTACTATTCGGTCGCACTGTCTCTTCTTACGCGCACATGTATATGTATGGATTTATGTATGAATATATCTATGTATTATGTATGTATGGATGCTACACAAACATGTATATGTATGTATTTATGTATGAATGTATATGTATGTATTTATGTATGAATATATCTATGTATTATGTATGTATGTATGGATGCTACACAAACATGTATATGTATGTATTTATGTATGAATGTATGTTTGTATGCATGTCTCTCTCTGTGTATATATATATATATGTATATATATATATATATATATATATATATATATATATATATATATATATATATATATATATATGTATGTATGTATATATATACACGGAAAACTGAATGTATATGTAACTCATATGTATATAGACACGGGTGAATGAGGATTTGATTTTAAGAAAATGTAGTTACCAAAAAGCATACAGAAGAGGGTACAAGTGTCACGCTTATATAGATGTCAACGTCATTGACAGTATTTGTTCAGCTTTGATAGAGCTGCTAGCGTTGGTTGTATGGCTTCTCTTTTTCAAATATAATAATGTTTGGAAGCTGTTTTGAATTTCGTGTATGTGTATACATGAATTTCAGTATGATCATTTGCTCATTTTTCTTAGTGAATAGGTCATACATGCGTTGATCGCGTTATCGGTCTTCTGACTCTATGAACAATTTACTTTGGAGTTCAACATTGTTTTCGAACTTAATAATTTTTTGGAATTCTAATAGAACTCCACTATTACAGTCATTTCTTCCGTATGTATACAGATTGTTTGTGTCTGTCTGCATGTGTTTGACTAAATATAATATGTGTATATGTATGTAAGCATGAATGCATGCATCTCCATCAACAGATGCATCTACGGAACTGTTTTTTTGTATGTGCATGTGCGTATATGCATATATATGTGTATGTATGTGTGTCTCTTCTATATATAGAGGACGTACAGAGAGAGACCAGAAAAAAACATTCAGTAAATATATAAACATGTACAAGGCATATATAAACATGTACAAGGCATATATAAACATGGCTATGCCGCAGGGGTAAGCACGGAATTCTGCCAGTAGATATTGAATAGACCGTTGGTAGGTGACGCGGACCAGGTGTAATCGATGGCGAAGGCAAGGATAAATTGGAAAGTGAACTTCACTCCATTGTAAAGAGCACCGATATACTCTCGGAAGATTTTTCCATTGTAATTTGACGAGGGCGACGATCCTGAAGGCTGCGAAATGCAGACTTTCTGGCCAATTTGAAGATTATTGCAGTTGATTCCGGAGTTCCAGCTCTGGAAATTTGAAAGAGATATCCCATTGTGCAGCAGCCGGAGGGAGGGCTGCTGCTGCTGGTCGGCTGTTAGACGCAGACAACCTCACCAATTTGACCAATTTGGAGGTTGTTACAGTTGATGCCGGGGTTCCAGCTCTGAAAATCAGACAGCGAGATCCCACGGCTTTGGGATATCGCATAGCAGAAAACAGCGCATGGCGAAGCAGAAAGTATTCTCAAGCACAGAATAAAAAGCTGGGGGTGATTTTTGTGAGGGCACTGCAACAAATTATATAGGAACTCCGAATAACCGTGAATTTAATGAAGGCCGATGACGGATGCGAAAAAGGAAAATGAAATGTTTCAAAGAGGCAAGTACATTTTGGACCACTATTACAGATCATCGACGGTATTGTTAGAAATCATGAAGGACACGGCAGATCCGTCTTCCGTGTATCTAGAAACCTCAAAAGCTTCTTGGAGGTTACGAAGTTAGGAGTCTTCTAGCTTATCGATTGGACTCCACTTTAGGAATCGAAGGCGGTTACATCCTGTCAGTTATATCGGACCATCCAATCCAACACTCAGATATAAGTGAGTTGCACCTCCCCCATTTTGTGTGCTCATGTACATGGGCTTTGGACATATCTGGCAATGTAGAACCATCTTGCCTTGAATGGCAATAGATCACGGATCTTCGCAACAATGCAGCATGGGTTCGGCCAACTTTCCAAGACTTCCCCTTACCTTTCTAGCGTAAGTCTTCTCCCATAATGCACTTGGCCTTCGGGCCATCGTGACTTCAAGTACTTGGTCCTTGGATTCTGCATATACATGAGATCTATCTCAACATTACAATATAAGGCTAATACATGAGATCTATCTCAACATTACAATATAAGGTGATCAAGAATTCACACGCATTCAAATTAATGACAAACACTATGTCCCAACAATCAGAGTGGCTCCAATGTAGTAGTCTTTGGTAGTCTTTAAAGATGTGACTTAACCCAAAAGCTCCATTTTGATTTGTGAGTATTTCTTTGGATTTTAATGCCAAAGAAGCTCCAAATCTTATCGTGTATGGATTACCCTCTAAAGATGTGACCTAATCCCAAAGCTCCAGTTTGATTTGTGAGTATTTCTACGGATTTTAATGCCAAATCTCAGCTCCAAATCTTATCGTGTATGGATTCCTCTCTTTATCATCTTGACAAATGTTTCATCCTATTCGTATAGGAATAGTATCTAGAGTCAAGATTATCGGTTTCTTTTTCAACATAATCTAACTCTTTTCAAAATAGGGTATCAATTATCAATGTTTTCAATTTTTACATAGCTTTAGAATTCTTTAAAGCCCATATGAACTTTCTTTTCTTCCTCAACAAATCATAGCGGCATTTAGAAACATGTGCAAAGTGAGGTATCCAAATGGCATGGAAAAAAAGCCCCTAAAAAATCTTCTCATCTCTTTTACATTGCTACAAATCTCATATATCTTGTTTATGGCATTAACACATCTCAAAGCCATGGTATCCGGACCATAGTAACCATATAAATGTCTAGGGACAGGTACTTCATTCACCATAGAAACAAGCTTTTCAATAGAAAATGCTAGGATAACATTTTCAAATATTTTGAATATATGTTCAAAATCAAAGATGCATGCAATCAAGAATAAACTTTCTACATCACGAAGAGTCTAAAGTTTCATCTCTTAGCGTCTCCCCAAATCCCTTAATGGGAATATCATCAATCAATGGCATTGTCACATTTGGAATGAAATCATGTAAGAACATATTCATCGCATTCATCATATATGCTGCTAAGTTTATAGCTCATTGTTGCAAAATACACGTATGCATTAAGCGAAGAAGATTTTGTATGATGGTAATACTCCTACTTTTAATAGCAAGGTGGAATTTTTCATAGTTTTTGTATAAATCACTCATATAATAGAAATAATGTCCTTCAAATGCTGCAACAAACTCACTTACAATAAAACCAATTCCAACATTCCTAATAGTAACTTGATTTACAAGTCTTAAGTCTTAAATGATCCTAAAGTTTAGATTCTTTTTAGATACATTGCACCATATATTAGAATATGGACCTAAGAGCAGTTCAAGAATCAGCATGTGAAGATTCCAACACAGCTTTTGGAAGTGCTATGGTGTGAAGATTCCAAAGTATGTGCAATATTGTAAAATGATCATAGATGGAAAAAGTTGAGGATCTGCACAAACTACATCATGTTCTTTCTCAAAAATTAATAAAAACATCTCATGGGTTCCTATTTTGACTTTCTGGATAGGCACATTAATGAAAGTATGCCCTATGTTCTGCCTCTCACATAATATAGAATCTTTTGAAATGTGCTTAAATTTTTTAATTAGATGCTTTTGGGAAGGGTAGATCTATGGATTTGGCTAAAATATGCTCCATACTCAAATAGAGCTATGGAAGCATTGCTTGTTTTCTTTAGTGAACGTATATGGGTTCTTTTAAAGTCGATATGGATTCCTTGAATGATTCTAGATTGTTATCATAACTTGTGGTGATCACATATCAGATCTAGATCGAATTATTGCATATGCTCATACATCATACATCACTATAGTTTCCATTCTTATTTCAAGCTTAAGTGGTTGCCCATGAACAAACTCATATGAACAGTTATCCTAGAAAAATTAGTGAAATTTGTCAAAAATGCCACCTCTTGCCACATGAACATTGACATACGGCCCCAATAGATATCGTGATGTATTATTTGTGATTCCCATGTTGTAGCCATGCTCTTTATCTATCATCCACCAAAACATATCGTATTTTTTTGCTTTCAGATCACATTTATCTCTGACTTGGAGTCAACTAGTGTTAGAACTAGACATGATTCACCCTCATTATCTATTTCGACTTCCACTTTTGGTGGCCCTCATTCCCACAATTCCTTGCTAAAGTAGCTCCTAGTTTCTTTCTTAATCTCATCACGTATAAAAGGGCCAAGGTAATTTCTATTCATGTGGAAAATCTCGACTTCAAAAGCCTCATCTTTATATCCATCACTCAAGGTTATTGCATCTTTTAGGGCCTCACTACTAACATTATGTGACTCTTAGATCTTCACATCGTATGGATTTGGAAATCTCTTCCCCCTAACAAGTTTTATAAAACTCTCTTTGATTTTAGGCTTGAAGATTGAAAATACATATTCCAATATCATTTCCACTTGAATTTTGAGTAGAATATTGTTTAAAATATCCTTTGCATCATTCTCCTTTCCTAGCTTCTATATTTATACAACTCTATGTGTCTTCATATTTTTCTTCTTTTGTTTTGTTATTTCTTGATTATTCTCATTCTATTCTCTAGAGAAACTCAACTTTTTGGACATGCATAATGATTGAGGTCTTCTTAAGGGGTTATCCTTTTTAGATTTTGAGGTCTATGGAAGCACACAGACAACACAAGGAAGAGGAAGAGGCTAGGATGACAATAGAATTTTGAATGTATTAGCAAGTGAATGTACAAACATAAATTATCTCTTAGGGTTACACAAATATAAGAAATGGGAAAAAACATCCTTACAAGGGAAGAAAATGTTTTGGTGGTCCTAAGGTTTTCACACACATCACTATCCAAAAAATACCAACAAATCCACATTAGGAGTGATGGTCAGCTATCACTCATGTATAAGGAAGTGCCAAGCCATGTGGAAAGAAATTAATCCACAAAAGGAAGTAAGCCCAAATCTTTGCAAGAAGCTTCCAACCTCTCCATAGTTAAATTCTTTTGTGAACCTCTACAACCACATATTGTCTGGACATAAAACTCAAACTGGTCTCATTGATTTTCAACATTAGATATGAAAAAAAGCATGCAATTCAACATTAAATTTGTGAATATGCCTCTCATTAGGAACACTAAGCAACGAATCTGCAATTCACCATTCAAAAATGAAGTTTGAATGTACAACTAATGTGAATTCCAAGCATGATAAGTTGCAAGTGTAGAAATGCTAGGAATAATGGTCGTTTGGCTTGTGTAGCTGAGGATCTCATCAAAAACAAGTGTTCCATCATGCATATGCTCCATCTTCTATATCTATTTCATGCAAATGGAATTTTGTCTTAGATGAGAATTACATGAAGATAGAGTATTATTCAACATAATAGCATCATTCTCTGATGGCATAGTATCCATCCAAGTTCTTGAAATTTTGGCTTTATCAAGACTGTTAGGAACATTTCCATCACAAAGACTAGATACAACCATTGCATAACGATTTCATACAAAGTATGTACTAGCTATTGAGGCATAGATTTTACCTCTTCTATGTAGTGTTTCCAAAATCACAATATATCACCAATCAGAAACTTTCAATCACTCAAGCATATTAGAGGAGAGAAAAACATAGAGATTGCACAAGATAAGAGAAAATCTAATGGGAAAAATAGAAAAGATATGACTCAAAGAAAGAGGAATTCTGATATTGTAGATGAGAATCAATAGTTATAATAGCTTTGGAAAATAGCTTCTTGACAAAGCCTCTACCTCCCAAGCACCCTTGAGCTATCACAATCTCATTCACACTCGCACTCTCCATCACAATCTCACTCTCACTATCACTCTCAATCAAAATTCAACTCTATGATTTTTGTACGTCGTCCTTGTTGATGCACAGGTCTCACCTATAGTAGAGTTTAATCACACCCCAAATAAGTGTGTGATCCATCAAATTTAGAAAAAGCCGAGTTTTTCTAAAACTTTCGTAAAAATCCATGTGATCATAGTGTGCTTTCTTTTGTGTACTTGTCCAAAATAGGAGAAAAACATCAAAAAGATATATCCGAAAATATCCATAGTTAGACATGGTGACATGTAAGCATCACAATCACGGATTCGAATAGAATTAGATAAGCCTTTTGTTTTACTTGTCGGAAAACAACACTTTTCAAAGCCCTATAACTCAAAAAAGGGGAGGAATTAGCTTAGTCTTGTGAGAGACACTTTCATTCAATTTCTTGATCTAAACAATAGGGTTGGAGACAACCTAGGTCCAAATCCGCCTTCAAATGCCACTTTTGAGCCCTCCAAGTTTCAAAATTCTAGAGAGAGAAAAATAATAAGATTTTCTTACAATGAGCTAAATGTAGAGCCCTGAACAAGGTACTCAAAACATGATTCACAAAAATTTTAAACAGACACTTTTATTGTCTTATACTTGCTTCATCTTTCTTTCATACAGAGTTTTTCTTAATTCTTTCATCTTCACCATTGAATTTCAACTAGAAAACATGATACGAATAAAGTGTACAGAGAGAATATGAAACATGCCATCCTAAAATTTTTCCCACATGCATAAAATGACCTTATTTCTAATCATTATCCCCACAATGAAATTCAAAAGCTTAAAATGAATTATTTCACTAGAAAAGAGGCCTATTTCATCTATGTTTGCTCTCTCATCATTAAGTGCATCATGTAAGTGTACCTTAAAAATTGAATGATCTATATGGTCATTTTCCACCTATAAGAGGTAAGAAATTGCCTCCAACAATTTGGACTTTGTTTTCAATTAATACAAGCATGCATGATTGAAAACTTCCTTAATGGAAGTCACTAAGTATAGGTTATTCCCAACTAAAGGTGTCTGCATTTGACCACAATCATGATAATAAGGAAGCACCACTCATGAGAAATATGCATGATACTTTATGGGTTGGACATAAGGGAATTGTGGCTACTTATAAGAAAATTAGAGAAAGTTATTGGTGGACAGGCATCTATGTTAATGTAAAGGACTATGTGAATTCTTGCAACATATGTCAATTACATTCATCAGTTAAGCATCGGGATCCTTTACAACCTACCTATCCACCATGTATACACTATAATTGGGTAGTCGACTTAGTGACTATGCCCAAAGGTATGGATAAAATGAGGTATATAGTACTTGCACGCGAAGACCTTACAAAACCATCTACTTGAAGATGTAATTTCAAGGTTTGGCTATGTTGAGAAAGTAGTGGGTGATAGGGGTAGGTTAGATGCTTAAGAAGCTATAGATTTCTTTGTTAAGCATGGAATTCATTTAGCTCTTACCACTGCTTATAAGCCTGAGGCTAATGGAAAAATAGAAAGATCTCCAATTATGAAGGCGATTTCTAAAGCTTGCAATTGTGATCTTAAGAGTTAGCAGGAATTTCTACCACTTGCATTATGGGCTAATAGAGTGATCTGTACTAGAACAATAGGGTATATGCCAATAGAGTTAATGTACTGCCAGAAACCTATTTTATATATTCGTATGCAAATACTTACTTGGTCTACACTTCCATGGCATGAAAATCTGTCTACTGAAGATCTTTTCGCTCTAAGAATTAAACAGCTTGAGCAAGGAAATGAGAAGATAGAGGAAGCTATTGTTAAATGAAAAGAATCACGAATTAAAAAATAAGAAATATTTTGATAAATCGCATAGGTTAAGGCCAAAGCCAATACAAATTGATGATTGGGTTTTAATTTATGATAGTACATTTGATTCCTAGTATGATGCATGTAGGAAGTTAAAACGGTATTGGTTTTTGGACCTTATGTGGTGCTCAAGGTTTATGATAATGGAACGTATGCTTTTATGGGGACTGGAAGGAACACCTCTCAAGAAGTTAATTGCAAGGAAAAAGATTAAGTTATTTTAACAAAGAATGATGAAACTTATGAAGTAATGTATGATGAAGAGAATGAATGATTTATGTATGAAGTTTTTCCTTTAATGTGGTTTTCTTTTGGAGGATGAAGAAAAATGAATGGTTATGAAACTAATTAAACTTGTGTGTCTAGCTACTGATGATTTTTTCACCATGACTTGAAGATGATAAAATTGTAGTTTATTATGATAAATTAAAAAAAAAGAAACTGAAGAAGAGATGATTGAAGATAAAGCCAATTATCAGGTTGTATTTATCTATGTTCTAAATTTTTTATGTTTTTTATCTATGGATATCATTTGCATTCATAACAAATAGAATCATAAAATTTAGATGAGAATTATCAAATTATGAAGTAATCTATTTGATCACACTAGGAATACAAGCATGATTTGTGTTTCTAAGTCTATAGTTGGAGTGGGGATTTATATGGATAGAAGGATTTGTAGTTCATTTCAGATAATGGAAGTAATTGTATATATGTAGAAGCATATAGATGCATGATCCTTGTCTCTGAGATCCTAGGTCTTTCTTATACATGCATCTAGAACTTTAGCTCGGATTAAGGGTTTAAGCCTTTCACATTCAAAACAAAAAAGTTGTGAATGTAAAAATAGAAAAACATAGAAAAAAGAAAAGATAAAGAAAAACATATGACGAAAAGAAGTTATACCTTCTTTCACCCCAAAAAGGTATCTATGATCATTATCTACATGAAGATTTCATATCATACTTGTATGAAACCAAAGATGAAGAAAGCTACTTGTGGAAAACACATCTAGCAAATAAAATTGGGCAAATTACATTCTAAGTTAAGCATCATGATCCTTTACACCCTACCTATCCACCATGTATACATTATAAGTGGGTAGTTGACTTGGTGACTATGCCCAAAGGTATGGATAAAATGAGGTATATAGTACTTGCACGCAAAGACCTTACAAACCATCTAGAAAGCTGAGCCCTATGATCTAAAACAACATTCAATGTATGTAAATTTTCTACTTGAAGATGTAATTTTGAGGTTTGGTTATGTTGAGAAAGTACTGGGTGATAGGGATGAATTAGATGCTTAAGAAGCTATAGATTTCTTTGTTAAGAATGGAATTTGATTAGCTCTTACCACTACTTATAAGCCTGAGGCTAATGGGAAAATAGAAAGATCTCTAGTTATTAAGGCGATTTCTAAAGCTTGCAATTGTGATCTTAAGAATTGGCAAAAATTTCTACTTTTTGCATTATGGGCTAATAGAATGACCTATACTAGAACAATAGGGTATATGCCAGTAGAGTTAATGTACTGCCAGAAACCTATTTTTTCTATTCGTACGCAAATACTTACTTGGTCTACACTTCCATGGCATGACAATCTGTCTCCTGAAGATCTTTTGGCTCTAAGAATTAAACAGCTTGAGCAAGGAAATGAGAAGATAGAGGAAGCTATTGTTAAATGAAAAGAATCACGAAATAAAAAATAAGAAATATTTTGATTAATTGCATAGGTTAAGGCCAAAGCCAATACAAATTAATGATTGGTTTTTAATTTATGATAGTACATTTGATTGTATGGTTATGAAACTAATTAAGCTTGTGTGTCTGGCTATTGATGATTTTTTCAGCATGACTTTGAAGATCATAAAATTGTAGTTTATTATGATAAATTAAAAAAAATGAAACTGAAGAAGAGATGATTGAAGATGAAGCTAATAATCAGGTTGTATTTATCTATTATCTAAATTTTTTATGTTTTTATCTATGCATATCATTTGCATTCATAACAAATAGAATCATAAAATTTGGATGAGAATTATCAAATTTTGAAGTAATCTATTTGATTACAGTAGGAATACAAGCATGATTTGTGTTTCTAAGTTTATGATTTGAGTGGGGATTTTATATGGATAGAAGGATTTGTAGTTCATTTCAAATAATGGAAGTAATTGTATATATGTAGAAGCATATAGATGCATGATCCTTGTGAGATCCTAGGTCTTTCTTATACATGCATCTAGAACTTTAGCTTGGATTAAGGGTTTAAGCCTTTCACATTCAAAACAAAAAAGTTGCGAATGTAAAAACAAAAAAACATAGAAAAAAGAAAAGATAAAGAAAAACATATAGCGAACGGAAGTTATACCTTCTTTCACCCAAAAAGATATTTATGATCATTATCTACAGGAAGATTTCATATCATACTTGTATGAAACCAAAGATTAAGAAAGCTAGTTGTGGAAAACACATCTAGTGAATAAAATTGGGCAAATAAGGCAAACGTCTGTATGAGAAGATTTAGTTGATTTCTTTAACATGATTGATTGCTCTTAATTGACTGCGTGTATATGAAAAAAAGTGGTTTTGAGTGAATGAAGAAGAATTCTGTTTCATCATGATCTTTGCGAAGTTAATAAATGAATGAAACTTACATTAATGTTATGTTGAATAAATTGGTTCATAGTTTAACTTTATAATTTGATATGTTTTCATTACCAGACTCACTTTAAATAAACTTCAGAAGCATTTTGCATAAAAGATTTATACATTGATAAATTTAAAATTAATTTGTAAAAGAATTGATATTGTTATATGTTTGAATTTCAGGATGATCATTAAGATGTTGGTTCCCTTGATCTGTAGGTTGGCCAATCGAAACGATGTGCTGGTTTGGTGGGGGATGATGTCGGAAACATTTCCACCTTCTAGTTGACGTTCAAAAAAATTAAAACATTCTTATTGGTTAACTCTAATCCCTCTATTACGTTGTTGATAACTTGCTTTGATTTGAACGAATCTCTTTGTGAATACCTATAGGAACAAATTAATGAATTCTAATATAGCCACATTAGGGTTTACCCTAACTATACATTGAAATGTGTGTTTGTACCCATTAATAATAAGTCATGTGTATAAAACTCTAAGATTACATATATTTGTAAGAATGTTAGTGGTAGATGGATAAATATGAGGGTTCCAAAGGGTTCCAAAGTGTTTGTGTGTGTAGGAATGAGTGTGTGCAAATATTAACATTAATATAAGGTGTGAAACCCTTTGATTTAATAAATCTATGGTTATAGTTAATTAAATTATCTTACATTTTATACATTTACTTAATATAAAAATTAAATTATGCTTTACTTAACTATATTAATAGTATGTGTATATTTGAACATTAAGGTATTTAATTATATTAAACCCTTAGTGTAAATTTAAATTAAAAGTATTAATGAAATATTAAATTCAAAACTAATGAAATTAAAATGGAAAACTAAAATGGATAAATAATCAATGGTGCGTGTATAAGTATTTAAAGAGTGGTGCATAAAAGATGTGTAATTAAAGTGACCCAAAGTGTGGTAATAATAAATGATGCACTTAAAGTGGTTTAAATAGAGATTTAAATGTGTGTGTGAGAGAATGTAGATCAAAAGAGAGGAGTAGAAGAATTGTGCAATTAAAGTGATTAAAGTAAAATAAAAGTGTGTTGAGAAAGAATGTGTTAAAGTGTGGATGAGGGATTAAAGCAAAACTAAAAGAGTGGTAGGCTCATGACTCTGTATATATATATATATATATATATATATATATATATATATATATATATATATATATATATATATATATATATATATATATATATATATATATATATATATATATATATATAGATATATATATATATATATATATATATGTGTGTGTATATATATATGTATATATATATGTGTGTGTGTGTGTGTGTGTTCTGCTCTAGTTTTCCCTAATGTTTGTTTTACATGTATTGTTCTTCTTTGCATTTTTATTCTGTTTTCCCTTCCGTTGCTGTTCTTGCAAGAGAGAGAGAGAGAGGTCATTTAGTAGTGGATTAGTCAGTATTTTGATGGTGATATGATTGTCTTTAAGAATGTTGCACATCATAGTGTGCTAAAATGTGAGAGTAATATTCTAGTATGGACTTAGGAATTTCGTAGCAAACCATAAGGAGATACTGAGTCCATTCTGAATAGAGAGTACCCATTTCCTTAAAAGGTGTCGGACCTTGAGAACCTCTCAAAAGGTGGGGATGATATATGGTCATAGTTCAAAAATTCAGATTTTTGAGATAGGAATCATCTTCTCTAGCATTGGGTAGAAAAACTTAATTGAGTTGTTTGGAGCTCTTTTTGGCAGAGATGAGAAAAGCAGACATACATGTTCTTGGCAAAAGGAGAAGTAGTGGATTCACATAGTAATTCTTCTATATCTAGTCCGAAGGCATATCCTTGATGTTAGTAGAAGCTCATGCAAAGAGAAGTTCTGATTAGCACGGAGAACAGTCCTGATTAGCGATCACAGAGAGAAAAGCCTTGCTTAGCACGGAGAGTGAACCATCACATAGCAAAAATAGTGGCCTGTAGAGGAAAAGAGGGAGGCGGCCATGGCAGATTGGCGATGGAGAAACTCAGAGAGACCAATTGATAAAGACAGGATTGTGAGGAATCTCTCAAATAAACGCAAACAAGCGATGGTAGAAAATATGATGCTGTGAGGAATTCTAATTCCGCTTCTATAGGAGAGAGAGAGAGGGAGAGAGAGAGAGAGAGAGAGAGAGAGAGAAAGAGAGAGGTTCCCTTCCTCCCTCCAAACATAGCTACAACACGCACAACACGCAAGTGGAGAGAGAGAGAGAGAGAGAGAGAGAGAGAGAGAGAGAGAGAGAGAGAGAGAGAGAGAGAGAGAGAGAGAGAGAGAGAGAGAGAGAGAGAGAGAGAGAGAGAGTTTCTCCACCCCCGGAGTTGGCAAATGGGCAACACAAAGAGAGAGAGAGAGAGAGAGAGAGAGAGAGAGAGAGAGAGAGATAAAGAGAAAGAGAGAGAAAAATAGATAAATTTTACTAGGTTGCTTATATAGTATATTTATTGACTTAGCACATCTAGCATTTATGCATGAATGAATAAATATATGCATGTACCTGAGATATGTAGATGCATATATGTTTAAGATGCAGAAATACATATGCATATAAGGGATGTGTGCATATACATAATACAGTATGAGGCATGTATAAGTGAGAGTATGTCGTGAGTATATATGAGAAGTGAATATGCAGCAGGAAGTTGGCATATGTTAGCAATGTTAGCATGAATGTATGAATGTTGTATTAGCATGTGATAGCATGAGTGTCAGTTTATGTTACAATGAATGTTAGTATGGACCTGAATAGTTGTGAATATGCTTATGCCAATAACAGTATATGTTTTAGAATATATAGATTTGACTTGATAATGAGAAATCTTTGTCCCTTGTGTTCTCCATAATCCTATTGACCAATATTCATCCAAAACGTAATCTCTATGGGCACATAAAATATGTTGCAAAATTACACATAAGTATCAATAATATTCACTATTATGCACGTGTATGATAACTCACACTTACCATATAGTTTGTTATATGCTTCTCACCCCATACCATTCCATGCCTTCGATGAATGTTCGGATTGTAGTCTTGGGTAATTGTCGACATCTTTAAGAGGAGTTAGTTTTCCCATGACTTGCATCATTCCATCCAAACGCACCCAAAAATTTTCACATTTAGTTCTCTACTTGGATCACATTCAATCAATATTGTTAGATGAAAAAAATACCTTTCGATAAATTGAATTCTTTAAGACTCCTCTCATGGAGAGATTTATGGGATTGTTTTGTGTTTAGCTAGAGTATTTGGAAACCATTCCAACAATGATTGCACCATGATGTACTCCTATGCTTAAACATATATCCTCCAGCTTTTGAATGAATTTTTTAGACCGTTGTGGAGGTTCCATATTCCAAGCCTAGTTTATATGGAGATTCAAAGCTCTTCCAAGTATTTGGAATCTAACATATTAGATGTATCCATGTACTTTCATGGAAACGATGGTTTATGATAGAAATTGAACTTTTTTATGTTCATGTGTAGTGTTTCCTCAATCACAATCTATCCCCAATCACAATCTTTCGATTACTCAGAAATAACAGTGGAGAGAAGGACGCAGAGATTGCACAAGGTAAAAGAAAATCTGATGCGGAAGAGTAGAACAAATATGACGCAGAGAAGGAAGAATTCTAATATTATAGATGTGAATCAATGGTTACAGTAGCTTTGGACAATAGCTTCTTGACGAAGCCTCTACCTCCCGACCACCCTCGAGCTATCACAATCGCATTCTCACTCGCACTCTCAATCACACTCTCACTCTCACTCTCACTCTCAATCACACTGTCAATCACAAGGTAATTCTCAGATTTTTGTCCTCCGTGTTGATGCGTAGGCCTTCTTATCTTTCTCCGTTTGATCGGGACGGTGCTCCCCAAAGAAGTGTGCGATCCACCAAATTTAGAAAAAGTCGAGTTTCTCCAAAACTTTTGCAAAAAGCCATGCGATCGTAGTGTACTCCCTTTCTTTAGCATACCTGTCAAAAATAGCAGAAAAATACCAAGAAGACATATCCGAAAACATACATAATTAGACATGGTGACACGTGAGCATGAGAGTCACGGATTCGAATAGAATTAGACAAGCCCTCGTTTTTTTTTTTTTAAGTGTTGGAAAAAATGGCACTTTTCAAAGCCCTGTAACTCAAAAACAATGAGGAATTAGGTTAAGCTTGTGAGAGACACTTTTATTCAATTTTTTGATTTGCACAATAGTGTTTGAGACGTCCGAGGTCCAAATCCACCTCCAAATGCCACTTTTGAGCCCTGCAAGGTTTAAAATTCTAGAGAGAGTAAAATCAAGGCATTTTCTTACAATGAACTAAATGTAGGACCCTGAACAAGGTGCTTAGAACATGATTCACAAAAATCTCACACAGGCACCTTTATTCTCTTCTACTTGCTCTACCTTTCCCTCATACACAGTTTTCCTTAATTCTTTCATCTTCACCTTCAAAATTCCACTGGAAAACATGATGCAATTAAGGTCTAGAGAGAGAATATGAAACTTGTCAACCCAAAATTTTTCCTACATGCATAAAATGACCTAAATATTCGTTCTAAGCATTATCCCCACAATGAAATTCAAAAAGTTCAAAATGAATTATTTCACTAGAAAAGAGGCCTATTACAATTCTTCCCCCCTTTAAGAACTCTGTCCTCAGAGTTGGAAAGAAGGATAATGTGTTAGAAAGTCATCTAAATTCACCCAACTCGAATCTTCTACTGGGTATGCATGCCATTTCACCAAAATTTCTACTATAGATCTATTTCTAAGAAATCTTTCCTTCCTATCTAATATTATTTCCAGTTGAAGCTCAAAAGAGCCATCGTCTTTCAGCTTATAATTGTCCTGCAAAACATGAGCAACATTAGACACATATCTTTTAAGTAAGCTGACATGAAATACAGGATGCACATTTAGATATTTAGGTAATTCCAGCAAATAAGCAAGACATCCGATCTTTTTCAAAACTTTAAAAGGGCCTGCATATCGAGGAGAAAGTCTATGATCCTTCCCTAGCAACAAGTTAGATCGGTGAGGATTAACTTTAAGAAATACCATATCATCAACTTGGAATTCAAGTGGTCTTCTCTTTAAATCATAGAACTTCTTTTGTCTTTTCTGAGCTTCTCTTATATGTTTCTTAATTTTTCCAAGTTCTTCATCCATCTTATCAAGCATTTCTTTGGATACTTCTACTCTATTTGGAAAACCCAAAAACGAAGGTGGATTCAAACAATTATAACCATACATAGCTTCAAATGGAGTCATTTTTATAGATGCATGCCATGCACTATTGTATGCAAACTCAACCAAGGGTAAATATTCACTCCAATTATCCTGCTTTTCATTCACATACATACGCAACATATCCTCAACTACCCTGTTAACCCTCTCGGTTTCCCCATCAGTTTGTGGATGGAAAGCTGTACTCATAGGAAGTTGAGTTCCAATGGATTCAAATGTCGCTTTCCAGAAGTTTCACGTAAAGCTAGAATCTCTATCAGAAATTATGCTTTTAGGCATTCCATGCAATCGAAATATTTCTTTTACAAGGATTCTTGCAACATTCAAAGCAGTATCAGTCTTTTTCATAGGAAAGAAGTGTGCCATCTTGGTAAGCCGATCAACTACAACAAATATGGTATCATGCTTACTTTTGGTCATAGGTAGCTTAGTGATAAAGTCCATAGAAACAGACTCCCACTTCTGATTTGGAACATCCAAAGGTTGAAGCATTCCTGGCATCCTCTTAAACTCAGATTTCACCTGTTGGCACTTCAAACATTCATTTACATATTTTTTAATATCCCGCTTCATACATGGCCAAAATTAAGAATACTTTGTTTTAACATATGTCCTTGAATAACCTGGATGTGCAGAAAAAGGTGCATCATGACAATCATGCAGTATTTTAACTTTTAGTGGAGATTCAGAAGAAAGGATAGTTTTTGGAGATAGTTTCTTTAGTATGGATACACATTTGTTTATTATGGTATCATATCATAACATTTCTAGCCATTTTAGAAGAGGGATTTGATCCTTAGAAGAAATTTATTTTCTCCACTCTTGGCCTTATACACCTACATTATTTATGGGATAATTGTTGTCTATCCTCATTGGAATGTATGTATTGAGGGATTATGCATTAGTTTATGGAAGAGACAATCAAATTAATTCATAAAACTCTCTTTTAAGGAAAGGATAAAGTGGGGAATAGCTAGGATCTCAAAGATCGAGGAGAGATCTCACTTCATCTTAGAGGTCGCACTTGAGCTTTTATTGTTTGAAAGAGGAAAAGTAAAGGAAAACATAACTTCTTCATATGCAAATAGTAGAGTATGTTCCACTACTGAGAATAGGTGTCTGGAAAACATCTCTTACTCTACATTTAAGAAGGATCTCATTTACTCTACTTTTAGTGTAATTTTCCTTCACATGGGAGTTTCATTTTCCACTATTTTAGAAGGAAAAAATCTAGATAACTTATACATGTTCTCAGTTATGGATGACTAGACGAAATGGATTCAATAGAATCTCTTTCAAAAGGAAAGAGTAAGTGTAATAGATTCCACTACTAGAGCTTTCCCCTTGGAGGAGGATAGAGAGATAGAGAAAGAGATTTTCGCTCTCTGAATTTTAGATTGACCATCCGGTTGACAACCTTCTATCAAAGACAAGAGGGAGATCAATTAATCATGATGGTTAGATTGATTCTCACATGTAGACTCTATAGACAAGTAGTTATGTTTATTTCCAATTATGATCATTGATTAGATGAGATGAACTAGTTATTAGCATTACTTAGTTATATTTATTTCTAGTTATGGTCCTTGGCTCGATGAGATGATCTAGTTATTGACATCATTTAGACTCGTAGTAGACTTATGACTCTTCTAGGAGTTTCTAGGAGACAGGGATAGATCTAGCCTATCGGATTAGCAAACTCTTAGTTTCTGTGTTCATCATGAGGGTGATGCTTGGGCATCAATTTTGAGAATGCGCACTTAGGGATTATCTTAATCTCAAAGCTAAGGCTTTTCACATTCACATAGAAAAGCAAACAGAAGAGAAAATATTAGAGTTTGCAATAGTGCCAATAGATGCACTTCCATTAGAGCTTACTCCAAGTTTATGGATAAGAAACAAGGGACTACTTGGTTAATGTAGATATTTCATTTTACTATTATCAAAATATTATGTGAGCTAGGATGATGGATTTTGATATATCACAAGGTATTTTAGAATAAACTATTACTTACGAGTACACTCAAGGTTAGAAATACCTAGAATAATATGAGGGAAAATATCATCTAGTCCTAGATGGGTTTGCAATTACCTTTTATGGGACTTTGTTCTACATTTTTGAGATTCCATGGTTTATTATCTTCATTTTGTATAGTTGAGCCTTTAGAGATTGTCACTTTATACTTGCTTTTCATACTATTACTCCATGGAGAATACATCATATGGATCTACATCATTTACACATTTTGGGAGTGAGTATGGAAGTTGAGTGTATATCAGAAATACTAGGCACCATTTATATGGTTTCCCACCTTTGATGTAATCTCATTTAAACACTTTGCCACCATTTAAGGGAAGGATAACGGGAAACAACACACATAGAGATGACCATGTCAATTGAGTACATGGGTTTAAGTGGAGACCGAGCACTTTCTTCTATATTTATGGACACCTCATCTACATTTTTGAGGAAAAAAATGCTTTCAATGAGAAGGAAATATCACATTATGGATTTACACCCTTTTGGGTGAGGTGGCATAGATGCCACATGACATCATTTGGTAGAAGATAGGAGAAGGGAGTGTCTCTCACACGCCTTATCAAAAAGGTAGGAATCTTAAGTAACATAGCTTGGCAATGGCTTGATGGGATGAAAAAGATGTGTCTCTCTGTGTATCAATAGTGAGATGTGACTTGTCAGCTATAATGAAGCACAGAAAAAGAAAGGCTTTATTATACATTTCTTCAGGTATATCAAAAGGGTTGAAGAAGAGGTTTGAGAAACTTCATGAATATGTGAGGCAAGAAGCGATCCCTTTCATTCATGAACTTAGATAATCAATCGGTACCCAAGAGCATCCCATAATGTGAATGTGTACTACATAAGTTAATACATGTTCATACACATCTTGTTCTATTTCCTTGAATTCTTCAGCTTGAAGCATTAGAATCTTATGGATACGTATGTACATGATGAAAATGGACATGTACTCCATAGGATTAAGATTGTGGGTTTACAACATCTTGATGAAGACCGATTCTATAAGATCCATGGCCTTTAGATCAAGAGCGTGTGTAGGGAAGTTCACAAGAGCTCTCTCACCAAGTTTGTAAAATGAAATAAAGTAAGAAGAAAGTGACTTTTATACTTAACTTTTCTTAAGGCAAGATCAAGAAGAAGGAACTACATACATACTTTCCTAGAATCAAATATACCTTTCAATATAAATTTAGAGAGATCCACATTTTGATATGGAGAATTGCCTAAATGAGCATGCGTCTTATTAATCGTCCTTGTCAGTAATTCCAAGCGTTCCTATTCCTAGACATTTGATGGATACGGATATGCAAGCTATCCATAATATTGATAACAATTAAAAAATCAAATTAACTATTGCTCAGAGTTTGATGGATAGTTACCCATTGCATTGTCATGGATCTTGCTGTTGATGCATTGTAGAGATTGGAATTTAACCATCTCCCCATGGCTCTCCCTTTAATCGTTGCCATCCTCTAGGTTCCGGCTCTTCCCAAAAAATTCCGTTCTCACCATCTGCATTTAATTGCAAACTCTTTCTTTGCATAACGAGCTAGAAGTCCCATTTATGCAGGTTTGTTTTTTCCATAAAATCTAAAGATTAGATTCCCCCTTATGTTCTTAGAATATATCTCCGGAAAAAAACCAACTCCCTTGCAATGCGAGACTTTCTATTTTTCCCTTTTTTCCAAGCACGAGGTTGCCTCTTTTTAGGCGATTTGGCCATCTTCCTTTCCATATTTGAGGGCCTTCCATCATCAAGGTAATTTAAGAATCGAATTGTTCTGAAATTGCGAAGCAACAATGATGCATCATAGGGCTAACTCAATCTTCAAGTGAACTCACTTGGAACTTTCCCAAGGCAATAAAAAAACGCAAACTGGAATCATTACGACATTGTCATGTTCTAGAATACTTTATGTGAAGCCATCTTGCATGTGAACGACTACATCATCAAAGAATCTTGCTAACTTTGACACACTACCAAGGTGAGTCACTTTGGTGAGACCTCTCCAATATGAGTGAAAAGACTCTTGATGTGTCTAATGCACAAGGTTTCGACCCATGGAAACACAAAATCAAAGGTCATCTAGTGACTAAAGATTTGTAAAAATTACCGCCGCCTACTTACCTAAGGCTTCTTACTATCATATTTACAACCATGGATACAGTTTATTGCAAAGAATGGAATAAACAAAAGTAATATGTGCATTGATGAAGACATGTTGAATCTCCTCAAATCATTTTTGCTTTTCCGTTGTAAGCAGAACAGAACAAACATCATCATGAGTCGACATATTACTAAATTCTTTGCCACATTTGTACAACTAACTGATTTAGTGGAAATATTTTCAAGAAGTTATGAAGCTTCACATTAATCTTTCATCTTGCTCTAAAACTCTTCGAGCTTACCATGAAGGACTTCTCTACTCCAATAAAATAAACTACTGCTCTCGCATTAAAGTATCGTCTAGTCTATCACTTCACAATTCCTTGAGGTCAAGATACTATCTACAAAGATACTATCTAGAGATGCAATAAATTCTCACTTTTTCTTCACTTCCGATCGAGATTCCTATACATTTTCTGCCGAAGCATTTTTACTGTGAGATACATCCTCAACTTCTATAGGATCCGAATATAGAGCTTACATGGTGATCTCAAGTGAATAAGTTCTGACTAAAGCTTCGTATAGGCCATGCTTATATGTTTTCTACCATGGCACTCACTATAAGAACCTTCCTTACAAAAGAGTAATGTCTTCTTTGATATTTTATAGCTTAACACAAGTTCATAACTCTTCTTCCCTGCTTTAATCGGAGCAGGGAAGAAGCATATAACACACTATATGGTAAGTGTGAGTTATCATACAAGTGTATAATAGTATGTACTTTTGTGGCATATTTTATGTGCCCTTAGAGATTAAGTTTTGGATGAATATTGGTCAACAACATTATGGAGAACACAAGAGACAGAGATTTCTCATTATCAAGTGAAATCTATATATTCTAAGAATAGAAGTCATGGACGAGGAAAAGATAGGATCAATCCGCTTCATGACATGTTTAATTGGTTTTATATAGCGATAGGTGGTCAAAAAAGAAATTGAGCACATGATAATCTATCTTCTAGTCAGTTGAAATATTTTTCGAAAGACTTCCTGTAATATTTAGGGATTGCATCCCAGGAATAGCTGGTTAAATGTGGTGGAATGCTTTTGTACACTGAACCTGAATAAGTTTAATGCTTAATCAAACTCTCTCTCTCTCTCTACTTACACTTCTTGTCACTATGTTTTGTTTCTCTGTTGTTTAAGACAAATGGGGCATTTTCTAAACACCTAGTTGTTGTGATTTCTAGTGAATATAAAACACATCCACCTGTTTTACTTTGAGAGCTCCATATCCTAAGTACTCTCATTTTTGTACCACCATTCAATCATTTTTTACACTCTAGAAAAATAAGTACTGAAAATCTTTCAAAAACTTACATTAATATTGCCAATACATACATTCATACATAAATACATACATATACATGTGTGTGTAACATGCATACATGCATTCATACATAAATACATCAATATACATGTGCGTGTAAGAAGCGATAGTGCAATCGAATAGTACAAAAGCGAGAAATAAGAATATGTAGATGACGAGATACATCCTCAACTTCTATAGGATCCGAATATAGAGCTTACATGGTGATCTCAAGTGAATAAGTTCTGACTAAAGCTTCATATAGGCCATGCTTATATGGTTTCTACCATGGGACTCACTATAAGAACCTTCCTTACAAAAGAGTAGTGTCTTCTTTGATATTTTATAGCTTAACACAAGTTCATAACTCTTCCTCCCTACTTCAATCGGAAAATGGTGTAATTGGATGGAATATCCAAGAATTACATTGAATCCATTACCAATATTTTCTAGGAATTCTCTAACATTCTTTAATTGGTGGTGAGCAACATATGAGACGGTCATAAGGTTATAATGTGGATAGAGAACAGAGAGGCCAAAAAGTAGACGAGGCCACCAAAATTGTAGTGCTCACATTTTATTACAAGGGTTAGCATGAGGGAGTACTTTTAATCATTCCATCAAAGAAGACGCCTAATATCATATTATACCATCTCTATCTTCTTAAAGCTAAAGAATCATCAAGTAAACAACACTTTCTAGTAAGATCTAAGATAAAATTTAAGAATTTTTTACCTTGGAGTGAAGATGCAAGGAAACGTTTAGTATAGTTCTTTTATTACCTAATCAAGTGTTCTTTATCAATCATTTTATTTTTGAAAAGGCCTATAAGAGGTTTCTTCCTGGTTTTTTGTTCAACAAGAACCTATGGGATTTCCAAATTGTTAAGGAATTAAGAAAGTCAAGTTTTTTTTTATATCATTATGCTTACATTTTCTTTAAAGAACGATAGATATAACAATGAGTATGATACAATCTAGAAGGATTAAAGATCTAAAGAGAAGGATATGAGTATGAGTACCCTTCAATATATAAATATATTCTATTTTTTACTATAAATCATTTCTAGGCTAAGAGTACCAGCTAGTGAAGAACATGCTAAATTTTGTATAGCTTATGCAAACTACAAAGCAGTAAAAATAATTTGTAAAAATAATGAGGTTGATTACATGTAAAACTTGATTGTTGCCTAGTTACCTATGGTTTCTTACTATCATATTTACAACCATAGATACACTTTAATGCTAATAATGTAATTAAAAAAAAAGGAATATGTACATTGATGAAGATATCTTGAATCTCCTCAGCTCATTTTTGCTTCTCCATGTGAGCTGAACAGAACAAACATCATCACGAGTACACATATTACCAAATTCTTTGCCATATTTGTACAAGTAATTGATTTAGTGGAAATATTTTCAAGAAGTTCTGTAGCTTCACATTACTCTTTCATCTTGCTATTAGTTTCCTCGATCTTAGCGTGAAGGGCTTCTCTGCTCCAATAAAATCGAGTACTACTCTACCATTAGACTTTTGTGTAGTTTATCACTACAAAATTCCTTGAGGTCAAGATACTATCTAGCAGGATATTGTCTAGTGATTCAATAAATTCTCTCTTTTCCTTCACCTCCTATCGAAATTTTTATACATCTTGTGCTGAACCATTTTTACTTTTTTGATATTCGCTTCAACAATGAACTAATCTTGTAGTTCTAAATTCTTAGACAAATTAATGAGTTTAGTTACGATTTTTTTGAATGTACACGGTCATTCTTTTCACCAAGATATTTTTTGTACTTATCTTTGTATACTTAGGTCGGTCTTCACTTATCTGGTCTATTAGAAGATTATGCCATTCTACCTTCGATGTTTGTAATGCATGGACGAATTCAAATTGCTGAACTACATTACTCTTGAATAAAGTTACTTGATCTAGTCGTGATTTTCTGTCTTCTACAAATGCTTTAAACTTTGCTTCTTCCTTATCTAGGATATTTTCAAGGCTTTATGCAAACGGAATTTTCTCTTTGAAGTGAAATACTTTCAGTCTAAGAGTTTCTATCCCTTTCATGAGTACATTGTTACTAGCGTTGTTTTCAAACAAGCATTCTCAAATTGATTAAGCAACGAATTTATTGTCATCTCATTAGAGTCTCTAATATTTGAATCTATTATACTTTATGGAATAATGTAATGTAATATGAATTTTAAATCTTGTGGGTTTAAATGTGATTCGTGTTTCGATTTAGTAGGTGAAGACTCATGAGAGCGTCAATGTGCATGCAATTATTCAAATTTTTTTGGAGATATTTAGAAAATACTATTTTAGTTATTTTTGTAGAAACAGTAGATCGCTTTAGAAAGCGATGTTTTTGTAAAAATAGTAGACCACGATTTCGTAAATAAAGCATATTTTCCTAAAAGCACGCTTTTTGTACTGCCACCCTCATATATCTACTACTTGGGACCTAATGATAAATACCTATAAATACTCATGCTCTCATAGAGAGGTCCATCAAAGTATGTGGGGGGAGATTGTACCCAATCTGGTGTCAATTCTCTTGTCTCTTTCTATTCTGTGAGTACTTTTCTCATATTTTATTTATATAGTATCCTCTACGTACATTCCTATGGGGGTTCGAAAGGTCAACATTGGTATAAAAGCCAAGGCATGTCTATAGAGGTGGTTTCTCCATGGCTAATTGTGACTCGTGATGTCTGCATTGTGCATTACTTTATGTAAGATGCGATTAAATTAGTTCATAAACCTCTCTTTTAAGTAAAGGATAAAGTGGGGACTAGCTAGGATTTCAAAGATCTAGGAGCGATCTCACTTCATCTTAGAGGTCGCAGTTGAGCTCTTATTGTTTGAAAGATGAAAAGGAAAAGAAAACATAACTTCTTCATATAAAAATAGTAGAGTATATTCCACTTGTGAGAATAGGTGTTTAGAAAACATTTCTTACTCTACATTTAAGAAAAGGTCCCATTAATTCTACTTTTTATTGCAATTTTCCTTGACATGGGAGTTTGATTTTCCACTATCTTGGAAGGAAAAATCTAGATAACTTATACATGTTCTCAGTTATGCATGAATAAAGGAAATTGATTCAATAGAATCTCTTTCAAAACGAAAGAATAAGTGGAATAGATTCCACTACTAGAAGATAGGAGAGGTGAGCATCTCTCATTTGCCTTATTAAAAAGGTAAGAATCTTAAGTGAGATAGCTTAACAATGGCTTGAGGGTATGAAAAAGATGTGTCTCTGTGTGTATGTATAGTTGAATGTGACTTCCACGCTATAATCAAGCGAGGAAACGGAAAGGTTTTATTCTATATTTCTTCAAGGATATCAAAAGGGTTGAAGAAGAGGTTTGAGAAACTTCATGAATATGTGAGGAAAGAAGCTATCCTTTTCATTCATGAACTTAAGATAATCAATGGGTACCGAAGAGCATCCCAAATGGGAATATGTACTACATAATTTCATACATGTCTTGTTAAATTTCCTTGAATTCTTCAGCTTGAAACATTAGACTCCTATGCATACCTATGCACATGATGAAAATTGACATGTACTCCATAGGATTAAGATTATGGGTTGGCAACATCTTGATCAAGACCGATTCTATAAGATCCGTAGCCTTTAGATCAAGAGCGTGTGTAGGGAAGTTCACAAGAGCTATCTCAACAAGCTTGTAAAAATGAAATAAAGTAAGAAGAAAGTGACTTTTATACTTAACTTTTCTTAACGCAAATTCAAGAGAATAAAACATATTATAAAATCATTTGGAATATTTTTCAATTTCATTCAATCATATTTGATGACTAACATATCCCCTTCATGAGAAAGGAACTACATACATACTTTTCTAGAATCAAATATACATTTCAATATTAATTTCGAGAGATCCACATTTTGATATGGAGAACTCCGTAAATGACCTTGCGTCCCATTTATGCTGCTTGTCAATAATTCCAAGCGTTCCTATTCATAGACACTTGATGGATAACGATATGCAAATTACCCATAACATTGATAACAATCAAAAAAATCAAATTAACTATTGGTCAGAGTTTGATGGATAGTTAGCCATTGCATGTCATGGAGTCTTGATTTTGATGCATTGTAGACACGTTGGAATTCAAACATCTCCCCTTAGCTTCAACTTTAATCATTGCCATCCTCCAGGTTCCGGATCTTCCCGAAAAACATAGTTCCTTTCCATATTTCAACGCCTTCTACCATCAAGGTAATTGAATCTTCAAGTGAATTCACTTGGAACTTTCCCAATGCAATTAAAAAGATGCAAAGTGGAATCCTTAAGACATCGCCATGTCCTAGAATACTCTATGTGAAGCCATCTTGCATGTGATTGACTAGATCATCAAAGAATCTTGCTAAGTTAGACACCCTAGCAAGGTGAGTCAATTTGGTAAGACCTCTCCAATATGAGTGAGAAGACTCCTGATAATTTCAATGCACAAGAAATACACACATGGAAAACCAAAATCAAGGGTCATCTCTTGACTAAAAAATCAAGGTTCACTACAAAACCGCTTGCACCAAACGAAACACTTGAGCATAGAAGAGGGCTATTGCAGTTCACAAAAAAGGATGAACAAGCACTTAGAATGTTACTCACTTCTCTAGATGATATAACATACATTTCTTGGATGGTTTCACTATTGCAAATCAAGCATGAATTACTCTAGATAGAAGCATTAACCTTCACCACCCTTGTAAGGTTGTCCTCTTCATAATGCCTCTTTTGAAATATTTCTTCACATTTTCAGATCTAATTTTAGACGCCTCAAAGTTTATGCGACACAGCCACCAACTATGGTTTGATCAGTACCTTAGATAGAGGGATTCTCCAAAGTCCTCCATGGTGTTTGTAGGGTCCATAGTTTTATGGAATAAGAAATCTCTTTCCTAAACATGTCAAAATAATTTTAAGAATTCTTGAACTCAAATAGAAAAGGGAAGGGTACGTAGTTCTTGGTGATTGAAAATGTAAGAGAGATGAAAGTTATGTTAAATTTAACAAAAAATAAGTAGAGTGAAAACACAAGTGGATAGTGTAGCGACAAAACATTTGACTAGTGAATGTGAGGTTGTGGGTTCAACTCCCGTGCTTGGTAGATTAAAGGCTCATTATTTCCACTCGTGAATTAAGGAGTGTTTGTATTTAGCCAATGGTTGGCCTTGATCGTCAATAGGACCAAGGAAGCCGAAGATGCCAAAGTTATGCCTTAGTCTATGCCTTGGAGTAAACTATAGGTTCTAGTTTAGGAACTAGAACACGAACAAGTATAGGAAGAGAAGTTGAAGGAGGAACACGAACCAAAACCAAAACTTGAAATAAAAAACTAAAAACCAAAACTGAAACAAAGATAGATATAGGATTAGGAAATGGAAAAAGAAATAGAGATTAGAATCAACCTTCAAATAGAGAGAATTGGAATGCAAAAAATAAGCAACGTCAGATGCCTCTCAAGTGATATGCATAGGCTTTGATCCCACCATGCAAGAACTTACATACACACATACGAAGAGGATATAAAAACTAAAATACATAGAGAATGTAAAAACACAATGGATGAGATCGAACATAACATTGGGTGCAATCTCACCACATTCACTTGGTTCAAGAGGTCTATAGAGTGCATGTATTTAAAGGATTTTGATTACATTATAAAATAGAGATTGCAATGAGAGTGGAGCTTCAAATAAAATGCATGAAAGTACAAAGTCTCTTTCTTTTACATTGAGACTTTTATTCATTTAAATAAATCATGATCTACAAAAATCCTTATCCTAACCACTATTTTTACTATTTTTCTAGAAAGAACCCTCTACGTGGGTCTTTATTTACAAAATATATATAAAATATAACTCGTCTTATTTGTTTCCACACACATAAAAAATATCCATGCACATCTGCACCCTCCTGAACCTTCAATTGCTGTATCAAAACACCATTAAAGCATTAACAAATCAATCAATAAAACTCTGAAAATGAATGTTACATATGAAATTAAGATGCCATCACCAACTCTAATGGTAGTACATCTAGAGGAAATTTCAATGATTGTGCAAACAAAGTGCAAGGGGAAGGTCCATCAAGAACAACATAGATGGGAGTTTTGAATGTAGGGACTGACAGTTAACAAAGAGGTAGTGAGAGGCAAGACCACTCCCAATGAGGATATCCAACACATCACTACTACATGTGGACCTTTTGAAAATTTTTATGGTAAAACATTTCCCACTCCCATGTCACTAACCCGAACCGATATTTCGATGGCTGATTCTATAGCTCAAGATCACATTTCCATACTTCACAATGTTCACAAGCACATTAGGAAAAGTTAGCAATGATATACACATAATATCAATACAAAATGACTAGCCAAGGAATTCAAGGAAAATGATCTTGTATGTTACATATTATTAAAACACATCTCACAAATAATTTGCAGCATCCTGAAATTAATCTTGCACCCCACTACTATGGACTGTTTCACAATATACAGAAAATAATGATAATTCATTTAGATTAGATATACCATTGCATTGGAATATACATAAATCTTTCCATTGCTTCTCAATGCTAATTTCACCAGCATCATTGTTGTCACATTTACTAGCCAAATTGTAGCAAAATTGAATTGTTCCCTACATAAAGACTCTTAAGCACTTCACCCAATTCTTCAAGCTTTGCACCAATCTCTAGTAACCTCTTGGTTTTAATCCTTACTCGTCATTTTGTGTATCTGTCATGAGTTCTACACTTGGGTCTACTAGTTGTGCTGATTCACCGATATCTACTAATTCTGATTTACAATTAGGAAACATGTTTCCTAGAAGTTTAAGGTTTAATTTTTATGTTAGGTTCCATTGTTCAGAGAGAAAATCAGGGGAGAAAGCTTTCGTGTCACTCTAGAACTTGGGAAATTGCACTTCACTATGTCATTCAATGTGGGTACTCCATCTTGAACTACGATGTGCTACCTTCAAGTTGGATTCAATAAGCTTGTTAATATTTATTGTCATGGTGGGGACCGGTCTACCACCATGTTCAGTATTGAAACCGAGCACCAAAGCACTAGTGGAGGGCACCAGAATATCATTCAGTTTGGTAGTAATACTGGATACAGAACAATCATCAGATAAAATTGGACTCAATTTCGGTATACTTTGCAGACCAAAAACAAGGAAATATTGTGGTACCTATCTAGTGCTACTCACAACACCCTTCCTTTCAGATGTAACTCCTTTAGCATTACTCCATGCTGGTGTCCCTAGTGTATTATTCACTCTAAAGGGTTGTTTATGGCTTCAATATTTGGGATACATCTCTCTGGAGTGCGTTATAGGCATGTAGAAAAACAATTTATGCTGAGAAAGTGTATACTTAGCTTCTCTCATAAACTAAATTACATTTCCCATAGACGCCACGAGTGTTAACCTTTTTTTCTATTTGTTTTTGTCCAGTAAGACTATAGTGAATAGGGAAAACTAAAAGTGTTCTTCGGATGGTAGGATTCTATAAACAGAATCATTTGGTATTTTCCAACTCCATATCTCTAAGGTAAGAAGTTGAATGAATTACTAAAAAACACTATTGTTGATATCCTTGTTGTATCATACTTCTGTATATAGTACTAATTCTTTACAAGTTACAGTATTACAATACTCTCCACTGCTAATGAGTTACTCCATAAATGTGCATCATCATAATTTATCATCCCATTATGAAATACTTTCACCCAAAGTCTAATAATGATTCTCAACAAGACTCAATTAATCACCAAACTTAATGAAAAAAGGTTCAATTAATAAGAATCCACATAGTATCAAAACAAACATCAAACTCGAATAATTGTTTGTGCCACATGGCTCCAGCACGCATAGTCCTGTAGACTCATTGCATGCCTAAGGCTACACAACTATGAACTTTCTTTGTAGTGATTCATAATTGAGTTACAATGCTTGGGCCATTAAGTTGCTTCATCAAAAAATATGAAAAATTACAAATAATTGGAATCTGACTGGCGGCTCCCTATGCTTTACTGAATGTTATGCGACTCCCTATGATTTACTGAATGTTATGTGACTCCATATGCTTTACTGAATTTAGTAAAGCAGAGGAGTCGGAAGCATAGGGAGATAGGGATAGATCTAGCATATCGGATTACCAAACTCTTAGTTTTTGTTTCATATTCATGAGGGTGATGCTTGAGCATTAATTAGGAGAATGAGCACTTGGGGATGATCTAAATCTCAAAGTTAAGGCTTTTCACAATCACATAGAAAATCAAAGGGAAGGTAAAATATTAAACATTGCACTAGTGCCAATAGATGCATTTCCAATAAGGCTAATTCCAACTTAATCCATAAGAAACAAGGGACTACGTGATTTGTGGGATGTAGATATTTCATTTTACTACCATGGAAGTATTATATTTGAGCTATGATGATGGATTTTAATATTTTAGATTAAACTATTACTTATGCGTACACCCAAGGTTAGGATGACCTAGAATGGTATGAGGGAAAATCTATCATCTAGTCCTAGAAAGGTTTTCAGTTGCCTTTTTTGGGACTTTATTCTACATTTTTGAGATTGCATGCTTTATTATCTCATTTGGTATAGTTGAGCCTTGTGAGATTGTCACTTTATACTTTCTTTTTAGAATATTACTCCATGGAGGATACATCATATGGATTCACATCATTACACGTTCGGGGAGTGATAGAATGAAATTTGAGTGTATATGGGACATTGTAGGCACCATTTGTACGGTTTGCCACCTTTGATATGATCTCATATGAGGCTTCTTAAGGGAAGGATAACGCAAAACAACACACATAGAGATAACCATGTCGATAGAATACATGGGTTTTAATGGAGTCCGAGCACTTTCTTCTACAATGATGGACATTTCAACTACATTTTTAAGGAAAAAGTTGCTTTCATGGGAAGGAAATTTCACATTATGGATTTACATTCTTTTGGGTGAGATGTCATAGATGCCACATGGCTTAACTTGGTAGAAGATAGGAGATAGGAACATTTCTTATATGCCTTATCAGAAAGGTAGAATCTTAAGTGAGATAGCTTTGGAATGGCTTGAAGGTATGAA
Source organism: Ceratopteris richardii (assembly GCA_020310875.1). NCBI lineage: Eukaryota > Viridiplantae > Streptophyta > Polypodiopsida > Polypodiales > Pteridaceae > Ceratopteris > Ceratopteris richardii. The sequence continues at coordinate 133,433 of MU260273.1, forward strand.
AAAGATGTGTCTCTCTGTGTATCAGTAGTCGGATGTGACTTGTGAGCTAGAATGAAGCACAAAAAAAGAAAGGATTTATTATACATTTCTTTAGGGATATCAAAAGGGTTGAAGAAGAGGTTTGAGAAACTTCATGAATATGTGAGGCAAGAAGCTATCCTTTTCATTCATGAGCTTAACATAATCACTCGGTATTACAATTACTCCATGGAGCATACATCATATGGATCTACATCGTTTACATGTTTTGGGAGTGACTATGGAAGTTGAGTGTATATCAGAATACTAGGCACCATTTATACGATTTTCCACCTTTGATATAATCTCATTCAAACAGTTTGCCACCGTTTAAGGGAAGGATAACGGGAAACAACACACATAGAGATGACCATGTCAATAGACTACATGGGTTTAAGTGGAGTCCAAGCACTTTCTTCTATAATTATCGACATTTCATCTACATTTTTGAGGAAAAAATGCTTCCAACGAGAAGGAAATACCACATTATGGATTTACACACCTTTGGGTGAGGTGGCATAGATGTTACATGACATCATTTGGTAGAAGATAGGAGAAGGAGTGTCTCTCACACGCCACATCGAAAAGGTAGGAATCTTAAGTAAGATAGCTTGGGAATGGCTTGAAGGGATGAAAAGATGTGTCTCTCTGTGTATCAGTAGTCAAATGTGACTTGCGAGCTATAATGAAGCACAGAAAAAGAAAGGTTTTATTATACATTTCTTTAGGGATATCAAAAGGGTTGAAGAAGAGGTTTGAGAAACTTCATGAATATGTGAGGCATGAAGCTATCCTTTTCATTCATGAACTTAAGATAATCAATCGGTACCCAAGAGCATCCCATAATGTGAATGTGTACTACATAAGTTAATACATGTTCATACACATCTTGTTCTATTTCCTTTCAGCTTGAAGCATTGGAGTCCTATGCATACCTATGTACATGATGAAAATGGACATGTACTCCATAGGATTAAGATTGTGGGTTGGCAACATCTTGATGAAGACCGATTCTATAAGATCCACGGCCTTTAGATCAAGAGGGTGTGTAGGGAAGTTCACAAGAGCTCTCTCACCAAGTTTGTAAAATGATCTAAAATAAGAACAAAGTGATTTTTATACTTAACTTTTTTGAAGGCAAGATCAAAAGAATAAAACATATTATGAAATCATTTGAAGTGTGTCCAATTTCATTCAGTCATATTTCATGACTACAAAATGACGTTTCCATCTCTATTGTACTCAACAAAATATATGTTAATATATCAATCTAAATTTCTTTGCTTACATAAAAGTGATGTCTCCTATCTCCGACTTATAGCCTTACCATCAACAAAAAATACAATGTTGTTTCCCCTTTCAGATATAGTGACAAAATATTTCTTTCTTCATAGTGATATTGTGGATTTTATCTTTTCCATCAAAATTGTGAGAGAAAAATTATTATGAACTAAATATACTAGAATCTAATACTTCCCATCCATGACTTGATAATCTCTATCTTTTGCAAGAAAAGAAAGTTGATATCTGTTTGTTGTTGAGGCTGCCTTAGGTTTTTATGTCATTGATAATCAAAAATTTTATTGTACCTCCTTTTTGGGCTACTATTTTATCACTTCATGAAAAAGGAATCACCTTATTTAATGTTGAACTCCCATTAACAATCCAAATCAATGGTGTACAATGGACTTTCCATCTATGAGAGATGAACACAAACATGCGCACAGCAAAAAACAAACAACACTATGTCACTTTGTGAGTTCTATGTTCATTTCATTGTAACTTGTATATCCATCTCCATCTTTTTAATATTGAGGGAGGTTGCATCATTATTAGGAATTATCTAGGTAGGGCTATCTCCATATGATGAAGTTAATATCCCCAGTCTAACATATCCCCTTCATGAAGAAGGAACTACATACATACTTTTCTAGAATCAAATATACCTTTCAATATAAATTTAGAGAGATCCACATTTTGATATGGAGAATTGCCTAAATGAGCATGCTTCCCATTAATCGTCCTTGTCAATGATTCCAAGCGTTCCTATTCCTAGACATTTGATGGATAAGGATATGCAAACTACCCATAATATTGATAACAATTAAAAAAATCAAATTAACTATTCCTGAGAGTTTTATAGATAGTTAGCCATTGCATTGTCATGGAGTCTTGCTTTTGATGCATTGTAGACATTGAAATTTAACCATCTCCCCATGGCTTTCCCTTTAATCATTGCCATCCTCTAGGTTCCGGCTCTTCCCAAAAAATTCCGTTCTCACCATCTGAATCTAATTGCAAACTCTTTCTTTGCATAACGAGCTAGAAGTCCCATTCATGCAGGTTTCTTTTTTTTTCTATAAAATCTAAAGATTAGATTCCCCCTTATGTTCCTAGAATATATCTCCCGATAAAAACCAACTCCCCTTGCAATGCGAGACTTTCTATTTTCCCCTTTTTTCCAAGCACGACGTTGCCTCGTTTTAGATGATTTGGCCATCTTCCATTCCATATTTGAGCGCCTTCCATCATCAAGGTTACTTAAGAATCGAATTGTCCTGAAATTGTGAAGCACCAATGATGCAACATAGTGCTAATTCAATCTTCAACTGAATTCACTTGGAACTTTCCCGAGGCAATAAAAAAAATGCAAAGTGGATTCATTACGACATTGCCACGTTCTAGAATACTTTATGTGGAGCCATCTTGCATGTGATCGACTACATCATCAAAGAATCTTGCTGACTTAGACACACTACCAAGGTGAGTTACTTTGTAAGACGTCTCCAATATGAGTGAAAAGACTCTTGATATATTTAATGCACAAGGTTTCACCCATGGAAAACCAAAATCAAGGGTCATCTATTGACTAAAGATTAAGGTTCATTACAAAACCGTTCGCACCAAACACAACACTTGAGCATAGAAGAGGGGTATCACATTTCACGAAAAAGGATGAACAAGCACTAAGAATGTTACGCACTTCTCTAGATGGTATAACATACATTTCTTGGATGGTTGCACTACTAAAATCAAGCATGAATTACTCTAGATAAAAACATTAGCGTTCACCACCCTTGTAAGGTTGTCCTCTTCATTATACATCTTTTGAAGTATTTCTTCACATTTTCAGATCTAATTTTGGACACCTTAAAGTTTATGCCACACAAATGCGAACTATCATTCGAGCAGTACCTTATGTAGAGGGATTCTCCAAAGTCCTCCACGGTATTCATAGGGTCCATTGTTGTATAGAATGAGAAATCTTCTTGCTAAAGATGTGAGAAAAATTTTGGGAATTCTTGAACTCAGATGGAAAAGAGAAGGGTAGTCCTTGGTGATTGAAAAAGTAAGAGAGAAGAAAGTTATGCTAAATATAAGTAAAAAGGAGTAGACTAAAAACACAAGTGGATAGTGTAGTGGTAAAAAATTTGACTAGTGAATGTGAGGTTGTGGGTTCGAATCCCCTCCTTAGTAGATAAAAGACTCAGTATTGCCACTCCTTAATTAAGGAGCTTTTGTGGTTAGCCAATGGTTAGCAGTGATTGCCAATAGGACCAAGGAAGCCAAAGATGCCAAAGTTATGCCTTAGTCTATGCCTTGGAGTAGATTATAGTGTCTAGTTCAGGAACTAGAACACGAACAAGGATTGGAACAACAATAGAAACAGAAATTGAAGGAGGAACAAGAACCAAAACCAAAACTTGAAATTGAAAACTAAAATAAAAAATTGAAACGGAGATAGATATAGGATAAGGAACGAAAAGAGAAATAGAGATTAGAATCAATCTCCAAATATAGAGAAATCAGATGCAAAAAATAAACAATGACGGATGCCTCTCTAGTGATATGCGTAGGCTTTGATACCACTATTGTAAGATGTTACAGACACACATACTGAGAGGATATAAAAATTGATAGGGAATGTAGAAACACAATGGATGAGATAGTATATAACATTGGGTGCAATCTCACCACACTCACTTTGTTCAAGAGTTCTATCGAGTGCATGTATTTATAGGAATTTGATTACATAAAAAATAGAGATTGCAATGATGGTGGAGATTCAAAAGAAAATGCATGAAAGTGAAAAGTTTCTCTCTTTTATAGAGAGACTTTTATTCATCTAAATAAACCATGATCTACAACAATCCTTATCCTTACCACTATTTCTACTAGTTTTCTAGAAAGAACCCTCTGTGTGGGTCTTTATTTACAAAATATATATAAAATATAATCCGTCTTATTTGTTTGCACACACACATAAAGAATATCCATGCTCATCCACACCCTCATGAACCTTCAATTCCTATATCAAAAAACCAAAAAAAAACATTAACAAATCAATAGATAAAACTCAAAAAATCAATCATTCCATAAATGATAACAACAATAAAGCATCCACATCTAGACCCCATAGACAAGTAAGTTTTTTGGATAAGGAAGAAGTTACATATGAAACTAAGATGCCGTCACCAACTGTGATGGTAGTACATCTCATGGAAATTGAATGTACGATAATGCAAACGAGGGGCAAGGGGAAGCTCCATCAAGAAGAACATACGTGGGACTTTTGAATGTATGGAGTGAGAAATAACAAAGAGGTAGCGATAGCCAAGCCAACTCCCAATGAGGATATCCCACCAAAAGAAGATCTTACTTACACCAATGAAGTAAGTGGACAAATATACGGGCTCAAAAAGATCTTGAGGACTTGCACATTGCCCAAGCTGCTAGAGAATGAGAGGATTCATAGCTATTGAAATGCATAAAGAAGCATGTTAGTATCTTTCATCTATTGATAATTGATCCAAGATTGAATTCAAAAGTTTTTGCACACTATTGATGAAGTGATCACCTCCACTCTAGTTGGAAATACTAATACTGTGAATGAAAGTACAGTTGTAAGGGAAACCTCCCTTATCGACTATAAGAGTCCATCACTCATTATCACTACAAAACGAGACATCATGCAAGGAGCTAAAGTGGATGGTGGCTCAAGCATAAACATAATGTCGTAACAAAGTATGTAGAAGCTTGGGCTTGAACCCTCTAGTCTAGACAATTTCATAGTAGCATTGGCCAAAAATAGTAGGATCAAGCCCTTGGGAGTGGTTCCTTGAGTTCGAATTGAGGTCTAAGGTAACCTCTTTTCTTTAGATCTTGTTATATTAAGATTTCCATAGGTGGATTGGGGCTTGCTATTGTTCCTTCGGACGTCCTAGCTAAGGCATGCTAATGTTTTTCATGACTTAGGAAATGTTAATATGTGGGTAAAACATGAAGGATATAAGCTAAAATAAATCTATTGTAAAGAAAGTCCACATGAGAGTGGCAAAGACAACATATTGCAAAAGGTTGGCGCTCGTATAAAGTAGTACATGTTGGAAATCCCAAAATTGGATATCAATGAGGAACAAGACATTTTGTCTTGGATGGAAATAGGTAAATCGTTTCCCTTCTATAGAGTTTTTCCAAGTGACACCACATAAGTTGTTGGACAAAGAGAGGAGACAATATAGGTTGTTGCACAAAGAGAGGAGACCATACAACTTGCTACACAAAGAGAGGAGACCATACAGGTTCCTGGTGAGCCTCTGACAATTCATAAAAGAAGAAGAGGGAAGAAAACACTGCTTAAGTGAAATATACATGAAGCTAATTCAACTATTGGGAAGGAAACTCGATAGACCATAAAGCTTTTTCCAAAGGTGGGTGCCCATCAACTTTATCTATTTCCAAAGGTTCAAAAAAATAAAATGGGTCTCGGTCCATGTAGCCTTTATGTCTAGTTAGTTCAAGTTCTATCATCCTTGGCTTATGTAATTTCATTGTATTTCGGTAAAATGTAGTGCTCCTCCTTAGCTGAAGATAGTTCAGTTAGAGCTACATATAAATTTGTGCTTCTTCATCTTCATGTTTGTGGTCAAATGTGGACACGTTTAGTTGGGAATAATCTATACTTAGTGACTTCCATTAAGGAAGTTTTCAAGCATGTAGGCTTGTATTAATTGAAAACAAAGTTCAATTTGCTTATGTGCCTTAAAGAGCTCGTTGTTATGGTTCACAATCTATCACCATGTAAAATGAGCACCCACTCTGATCTCAAAGAGGAGGTATACACCTTTTGCCTTTAATGCATATTTGTCAAGTGTATGATAAAGCATCTATGTGCAATTCACTATAGACCTCAAAAAGGTGATGTTGATAAATGTAAGAACAAGTCTCTCATGGAAATGGCAAGGTTTATGGTCAAACATAAAGCCTTAGCATATAGCTTTTGGCTTGCACTTGTTATGTGTGCACTATATGTACCTAGCACGTGTCCTACAAAAGAATTGTAATCCATCACTTCATATGAGGCCTTGGATGGTTGCAAGCCACTTTTTTCACACCTACATGTTTTTGAGTGTTTGTAATATGCATTAGTTCCTAAATAACAATGAAAAAACTAGATAATAAGGTTTTGAACTCTATTTTTATTGATATAGTTCTAAAAGCAAAGGTTGTCATCTCTATCATTCATAGAGCAAACACATTCTAGTTAGTT
>MU260273.1:145000-268084 GCA_020310875.1 Ceratopteris richardii
TCTTGTATTGATGTTGTTTAATTTTGGAGTGGCATGTTATTCCAGAGCATCAACTTTAGAGCAATTCTTTTGCATATATTGTAATCATCTATGTGAACTAAGGAGTGGTTTCATCCTTCACTAGTGCCATTGGCATTGATCTTCTCTACATTTAATGTGATCTGCCTGCTCACAGAAATGTTAAAGGGTATACTTCCCTAAGGAGGACCTCCCTTGAGTAGGCAAAGTAGTAGAAGTTCATATTTTTGACTCTTATTAAAAGTGGATACCCCAGTACCTCCTCTAGAGTTTGGCATGCACGGTGGGACACTTGCATTTCTATGAGAGGCCGTGAGGATAGTAAATAGTATTTTTTTTAGTATTTTTGCCCTGTTTCATTTGCAAGTAGGTACATGACCCATAAGCGAGCAGATAAGGAGCCTCTTCATGTATGAAGGAGCCTTAACAAGTCATCTATATCTTCAACTAGTGAACCTAGCTCCCCTCTACCCTCCTTAAATTTATCTATTGATTTGGGTGCGACACCACTGTCAAAGGAGAAGCATAGGAGAACATTAGACTTATGCTTAGATACGTCAGAAGAAACACCAATGCAAATGGAGGATCTTTCACATTTACTCTCCAGACTCAATATCAAGTTCCCTAACTTCAAGGGACAAGCTTATGAGGATGTTGATGATCATGTGAGGAGGTTCATCTCCTTATGCCCTGGACGAGGTCTACAGAATAGAGAGGATGCAATGCTGGTACTCTTCCCATCCACATTGGAAGGCCTTGCTGACAAATGGTACATTCAATATGCAGATGGTCATTTTGCTACATGGGAGGCTCTGAAGATGACATTCTCACAAACATTTCGACCTAGTGACACCTCGGAAAGAGCTCTAGACCACCTCGAGAATCTAAGGCTAAGATCAGGTGAATCCTTCCATGAACTTCACACTAGGAAAAAAGCTCTTGTTGCACGTCTTCCACATGCCGTAGGTGATTTCCTGGTTAAAAAATGGATAGAAAAAGCTTTGCGGAGGTCATATCAGCAGAAGTTACGTGAGTCTCTTAGATTGGATGCAACCCTCAATGATTTTGTTGCAGCAGCATCATGCATTGAAGAAGCTAGGCAACATTTTGAAGGGGATACACAAACTAAGTATGTTGTAGAACTGGACCCTATTGGGCTACTGAGGAAGGAACTGGAAGCATTGATAATGCAACCAAATCAACAAGAAGAGAAGGTCTTGCCACCACTGCGTCGTATTGATGATGAAGTAGCCCAACTTCGCCATGAGTTAGAAGATTTGCAGACCACTCCAGATATAAGAAGACAAATTTGGTGTACAATATGTAACAACAATGGACATTCCAATGCTAATTGTCCTAACAAGGTAAGTTGTTAATTTTGTGGAAAAGATGGTCATGAAGCTAGAGACTGTTACTACCTCAAGGGTACGCACCAATGAGGTAACCCTCAAGCTTTGGATTCATATTATGCTAGTACTTAAAATGCACCTAATAGAGAGGAAAATCGTACAACAAAGCCTAGATATAATAGGCCATTGATGTGTTATCGCTGTGGTGAGTATGGCCATATGCAAAATAGGTGTTCCCTTCCAGAAGATGCACCTTCTTGTCAACATTGTCCAGAGGCCAAGGATCACTATACCAAAGACTGCCCAAGAAACCGTTCTGCTCCAATCCACATGATTGCAGTCTCTCCACAAGAAGAAAGTATGACCACTCAGTCTTATGTTGTTTCATCCTCTGCAATGCCCATGATGACTAGAGCTAGACAAGCAGCAACAATCCGTAGAGAGGAACAACAAGGATTCCAGGATAAAGAAGAGGGAAAGAAGGCTTGGTCGAAGGGCCAAGCAGAAATTGAAGGAGCTTATGAAAGGATGGCTACTTCTCTAAGGGACCAACCAACAAGTCTGCAAGAAGACACTCATGAGTTAAACATTGAACAAATCTTGAAAGGTATTCATCACAAGGTTAGTCTACATGAACTTACAAGGATGGATTTAAAAATAAGAAGTGACTTATTGAAGATTATACACTCTCCTCACTTGATCCAGTCACCCAGTATAGATGGTTTCATGGTTGATTTTCCCCCTACACCCGTGGCACACTACCAAAGCTCAAGGTTATCCGTTTGTATAAAGGATGAAGCTCTCACAGGTGTGATCATAGATGGAGGCTCTGTTATCAATTTGATGCTAGATTTCACAATGAGGAAACTGAATTTGAATCCCACTAAGGTCGCACCATTCACAGTTACACTAGCAGATCAACATCGGGTTGCGCCTCTTGGCATTATTGAAAAGGTACAGATGATAGTACAGGGTTGCCACTTTGTTTTAGATTTTGTTGTTATTGCACTTCCACAGGAGAATTCTTACCCTTTACTCCTAGGGAGACCTTGGCTGAGGCAAGCAAAAGCTTTGCAAGATTGGGGGAAAAACAAACTATGGATTTCAACTAGCACCAATAGCCAACTACAGCTACATTTGGAAGAAGGATTTGACTCAGGGAAAACTACTGGGTATACTGTGGACACTTAGGTTATGCCCTCTCTACCCCAAGAAGATGATACATTATTGAATTGGATGATGGGAAGTGCACAGTGTTGCATGGTGGAAATCAATGAAATAGAGGAAGAAGTTGCAGATAAAGGAGTTGCAGGAAAAGGCCATGAAGTTCACAAGGAGTTGGAGAATGAGAGTTTGCAGGAAAATACAAACTTTGAAGAGGCAACAAATATAGAAGTATCCGGGATGGAAAGGCCTGAGTGTACAGAAGATCTTCCCTTTTCGGATATACCTCAAGGATGGACTAGAGAACATATTGCAGAATATAAGTTAAAGTCCACTCGTGCATACACTGGATATGATTTCTCAAACAAGACTAGTCCTGAAACATTGGTTCAAGAAGTAAATCTAGGGGATGAAGAGAACTCTCAAGTAGTCCACTTGGCCTCTTGGCTATGGCATTATCCCCCTTTATTGTAAAAGGTAACTTCTTTACTTTTTGCTTATAAAAATATCTTCGCATGGTCCTACAAAGATCTTACAGGGATACCAGAGGAGGTTGGATTACACTGAATACCCTTAGTTGAGGGATCCACGCCTGCAAGAAGTAGGCCGTATCGACTCAATCCAAAGTATGCAGAGGCGGTAAAGTTGGAAATTACAAAACTAGAAGAAGTAGGTATAATTGTTCTAGTAGAACATTCCAGGTGGCTTTCTTCTATGGTTATTTTGCCCAAGAAAAATAGTGGTAAAATAAGAGTCTGCATTGATTTTCGTGCTTTGAATGAAGTAATAGTTCAAGATGGATTTTCTCAGCCCTTTACAGAGCAAGTACTTGAGGAAGTAGTCGGTCACACTTTGTATAGTTTCTTGGATGGTTTTAATGGCTACAATCAGGTAGTGATCCGTCCCAATGATAGGGACAAAGCAGCCTTTGTTACTCCATGGGGCACTTATGTCTATACCCGCATGGCTTTTGGTTTGAAGAATGCACCCGAATCATTTAATAGAACAATGTATTTAATATTGGGAAAGTGGTTAACAACTTTTCTACACATTTTTATGGATGACTTTTCAGTGTTCTCAGGCACAGATAGAAGAGCGGCAGTTCAAGATTTCCATGACCATTTGGAAAATCTAAAAGAAATCTTTGAGCAATGTCTAAGAACAGGTTTGAAGTTCAATCCTGCTAAATGTCACTTTTTGTTCACTAAGGGCACTCTTCTTGGTCACATAGTATCTCCTGAAGGGATAATGGTGGATCCTGCAAAGATTAGTGCTATCCTTTTTATGCCTATTCCACAAAGCCCAAAGGAATTCCAAAGTTTTTTGGGCCATGCAGGATACCATAGAAGATTTATATGAATGTATTCAGAAATAGCTAAGCCCTTATCAAGGCTTACGAGTAAAAATGTCCCTTTCTCATGGAGTGCTGAAGGTGAGAAAGCATTTTGTGAACTAAAATTGAGGCTATGTACTGCTCCACTTTTAAGTGTTCCTAACTGGTCATTGGAGTTTCATGTGCATACAGATGCGAGTCTTCATGTTGTTGGTGCAGTTCTAGATCAACCATGATCACACAAGGTTGATAGACCTATCTCCTATGCCAGCAGACTACTCACCAAGGCAAAAAGGAACTACAGTACGACCAAAAGGGAAGGTTTGGCCATTGTATTTGCTCTTCAGAAGTTTTGGCATTACCTTCTTGGTGTACATTTTATACTCATATCTGACCATCACCCTTTGAAGTACTTGATAAACAAGCCTAGAGTAGCTAGAAGGGTTTGGAGATGGTTACTCCTATTTCAAGAATTTAACTTTGATATTCATATTAAGCCAGGAAGAGAGCACTACATGGCAGATCAAGTATCCAGGACTACGATGAGCGAGAAGGCAAGATGTATTAATGATGAATTGATGGATAGTAATCTCTTCCTAGTAGCAACTCAGACTGATTGGTATGGTGGAATTCTCAAATTTCTTACTACTGGAAAACTCTTAGAACACTTGACACCTATAGGAAAGAGAAGATTGCTCCTTGAAACCAAAGCGTACTCACTTATAAATGGAAATTTATATAGATATTGTCAGGATGATATCTTGAGAAAGTGTGTTTATCTAGAGGAGGTAAATCTTTTGCTAGAGGTTGCACACAGTGAAGGGCATCAAAAGGGGGAAGAATTGGCTCAGAGAATCATCCACAAAGGACTATGGTGGCCTCATATTTACAAGGATGCGATCAAGTTTGCTAAAGAATGTCACATTTGCTAGAGATGTGCTCCTACACCAACTAGATTGAATTTCCAACAATTAGTCATATCCATAGGATGGCTCCCATTCGAACGATGGGGTCTTGATTTCATAGGACCAATTAGTCCAACTGGTCAACCTGGGGGTAAAAATTATATTTTGATGGCCACATGTTATGCAACTAAATGGATAGAGGCTAAAGCTACTGTGGACTGCACGAATTAATAGTAGCTAAGTTTTTGTATAAACGTATTTTCTCAAGATTTGGTTGCGCGCTAGAAATCAGTAGTGAAAGAGGCACACATTTTGTAAATCAATTGCTCCAATTTATATTTGATAGGTACACGGTTTTTCATAAAAATTCATGCGCCTACTTTCCAAGGGTGAATGGCCAAGCAGAAAGCTCCAATAAGATTTTGATTGGATTGCTTCGCAAATTATCCTTCGATCATCAAAGCTTGTGGCCACAAGCATTGATTGGTGCAATATGGGCTTTCAGAACGTCAAAGAGGGGAACCACTGGCGAGAGTCCTTTTGGCTTAGTATATGGAAAAGAGGCATTAGCACCATTCGAATTTATTATAAAAAAAGACATTGGAGCCAAAACCATTGGAATGGAACCCCCCATTAGGAGACTAGTGGCATTAGAAGAATACAGGGAAGGAGTAATGCAAAAACTTTTGGCAACACAAGAAGAGCGCAAAAAATTGCACGACAGGTATCTTAGGTCCAAAGAAGTACAGGAAGGATCCTTGGTTTTGGTGCATCAAATTCCAACACTTTCAACAAAATTGGCACCCAAATGGATAGGATCGTATAGAGTGATAAAGGTATTACCACATGGAGCAGTGCATCTGGAGGATTTGCAGGGTAAGAGGATACCCCTGGTCAATATATCCAAGGTGAAGAATTACCTGAATTAAGGCAAGATGGAAGAACTTCATTCACTATACATATCAAGTTTCATTCAGTGTTTGCAGCTTATTTAGTCTATTCAATAAGCGTATGAAGAAAAGTTGCACCGGGATGGTGCAAAGACTTGATGTGGGGGTCTCTAATGCTGCACGATTCTCTCTCTCTCTCTCTCTCTCTCTCTCTCTCTCTCTCTCTCTCTCTCTCTCTCTCTCTCTCTCTCTCTCTCTCTCTCTCTCCCACCCACAACCTCCCACATGCCCACAACCCCCCACAACCTCCACAACCTCCCCCTATTCCCACCCACATCCCCTACAACCCCCCGCAACCTCCACAACCTCCCCCTATTCCCACCCACAACCTCCCACAACCCCCCACAACCTCCACAAACTCCCCCTATTCCCACCCACAACCTCCCACACCCCCCCACAACCCCCCAGAACCTCCACAACCTCCCCCTATTCCCACCCACAACCTCCCACACCCCTCCACAACCCCCACAACCTCCAAAACCTGCCCCTATTCCCACCCATAACCTCCCACAACCCCCCACAACCTCCACAACCTCCCCCTATTCCCACCCACAACCTCCCACACCCCCCAAGGACCCCCTCCCCCCAACCTCCACAACCTCCCCCTATTCCCACCCACAACCTCCCACACCCCCACAACCCCCCAGAACCTCCACAATGTCCCCCTATTCCCACCCACAACCTTCCACACCCCCCACAAACCCCCACAACCTCCACCTATTCCCACCCACAACGTCCGACACCCCTCCACAACCCCCCACAACCTCCACAACCTCCCCGTATTCCCACTCACAACCTCGCACACCCCCCCTCAACCCCCCACAACCTCCACAACCTCCCCGTATTCCCACCCACAACCTCCCACACCCCCCCATAACCCCCCACAACCCCCCACAACCTCCACAACCTCCCCCTAATCCCACCCACAACCCCCCACAACCTCCACAACCTCCCCCTATTCCCACCCACAACCCCCCACAACCTCCACAACCTTCCCCTATTCCCACCCACAACCTCGCATACCCCCCCACAACCCCCCACAACCTCCACAACCTCCCCCTATTCTCACCGATAACATCCCACACTCCCCCACAACCCCCCACAACCTCCACAACCTCCCCCTATTCCCACCCACAACTTCCCACACCCCCCGCAATCCCCCACAACCTCCACACCATGATCTCCTTGAGTTCTTGGATGAGTTTTTTAACAAATGAGCCAATGGCCTCATTATATAGGTTGTGTACTCATCAGTGTCGCTCGCTTTTGGCTTGCTTTATGAAAAACGAATGTTCGCGATCAACTTTTCAAAAGGTTTTGCCGCTGCGTTTGGAAGGAATCGAACCCAGGTCTATACATTGGGAGGCGGATGGGCTATCCAAGCATCCATCAAGTTTTTTGTATGAACATGTAAGAGAAGATGAAATAGAAAAAGTTCTCACCAGTTTTGGATGGATATTTTGAGGATCATTTTTCAACCAAGCACTACAGTGTTATATATCATTGGAAAGAGATAAGTACTTTCCAATGGTGCAATAATAATTTTTAAATTCTTGGATCAATTTTTGACCAACCATGACTTCTCCCACACCTCCCCCACAACCTTCCACACCCCCCACAACCTCCTCAATCTCCCCCTATTTCCACCCACAACCTCCCACACCCCAAAAACCCCACAACGTCCCCCCACAACGTCCCACACTCCCCACAACCTCCACAACCTCCCCCTATTCCCACCCACAACCTCCCACACCCCTCACAACTTCCTACCACTCCACCCACACCACCCACCATCCGTGTTACTCAATATGTAAGGGTAAAAAGCTAGTACAAAAATTATGTGAAGAATGTGCCTCTCAGGGTCATTCGAACATCACGGGTGGCACAAAGTGAGGATCTCAGCTTGCATGCAAAAGTGACAGTAAAAGTGTAAATGGTAAAAGTGAAAGTAGAGAAATGACTGTTGCCGCCAACCATTCATGACAATTGCCTTTTTTTGAGGATCCAATTCAAGAGCGGTGGCATATTGGATCTACCCCTTCAATTTTGGGCAATCAATCGGCACATGATCAATGGACGTCAGGAATCGACAAGGCTCTTTTGGCCTATTAGAGACTATAAAAGCAATGGACTTGTGTTCATTTGGGACATACATATACCTACATACATACAAGGGTCCTCTCTTTGCACTTTGTGGCTACAAGCCTACTATAGGAATTCACTATGTGGTGAGGATACAGAGTGTGGGCTTCGCAGTGGAGGGCTAATAACACTATAGTGTGAAGAGAGTGGCTTGGTTTTGTCATTCAGTGTGAGTCAGTGGTAGTTTTATGCTCTTTCCCTTAGAGCAAGTCTTCATACTTTGTATTGATGAGTGGCCAATCTGCATCTAGTTGTGTTCATTATACGGATTGGATGAATCTCTTGTATTGATGTTGTTTAGTTCTATAGTGGCATGCTAGCCCAAAGCATCAACTTTAGAGCAATTCTTTTGCCTATATTGTAATCATCTGTGTGAACTAAGGAGTGGGTTTGTCCTTGGCTATTGCCATTGGCATTGATCTTCTCTGCATTTATTGTGATCTGCCTGCTCATAGAAATGTTAAAGGGTATACTTCCCTAAGGAGGACCTCCCTTGAGTAGGCGAAGTACTAGAAGTGCATATTTTGGGCTCTTATTAAAAGTGGATACCCCAGTACCTCCTCTACAAAGGTTATTCCTTGTATGTGGAGGGCGAGGTATATAAAGGGTTGATGTATCAGCAGATGGAAGGAAAACATGGTCTCAAGAAAAGCTTGCACAAGGATCAAGAAGTGGCCTTGGTTACATGTCGGATGATGATGATCACTGTGATAAATGGGCATGGGTGCTTTCGGAGACTTCCATAGAATTCCATTTGCTGGCTGACATTGTAGTTAAACCTGGATTTTATGGAGAAGATTACAAGATGTCCGCCCTCATCTTTTCCCCCACCACTCCCTCATCTTTTCTCCCATAGCCCCCACACCCACCTCCACCACCATCTCCACCACCCTCACCCACGCCCACCTCCACCACCATCTCCACCTCCCCCACCACCCCCTCATCTTTTTCCCCACCACCCCCTCATTTTTTCCCCCACAGCCCCCACACCCACCTCCACCACCATCTCCACCTCCCCCTCCACCCCCTCATCTTTTCCCCCACCACTCCCTCATCTTTTCTCGCACAGCCCCCACACCCACCTCCACCACCACCACCATCTCCACCTCCCCCACCACCCTATCATCTTTTCCACCACAGCCCCCACACCCACCTCCACCACCATCTCCACCTCCCCCTCCACCCCCTCATCTTTTCCCCCACCACCCCCTCATCTTTTCCCCCATAGCCCCCACACCCACCTCCACCACCATCTCCACATCCCCCTCCACCCCCTCATCTTTTCCCCCACAGCCCCCACACCCACCTCCTTCTTTCCCCCCTCCATCTCCACTACCTCCGCTCCCATCCTCTCTCTACACTCATCCTTGATAAAGTTAAGATGAATCTCCCAAGAGAATTCAATTGGCTCCTCACGTGTCAGATATCCAAAGACATAAATCAGCTCCCTGATCATCCCTTTCATATCGAACATGCTTTGGCAAAAGTTCTTCTGCTGTTGTTACCTTGGTGCTTTTCGAGTTTGAAGAAGATGACTCTTCCAATTAAAGAATTCATTAAGATCTTAGATTGGTGGAGTAGAATCAACTCTCCATCCCACCATCCCTCCATCCACACCACCATCCCTCACACACAATAGATGAAGGTCAAAAGATACTACAAGAATTATATGAAGAATTATGTGAAAGATGTGCTTTTGAGGGTCAATCAATATTACAGGTGGCACATAATGAGGGTCTCAGATTTTATGCAAAAGTGATAGTAAAAGTGTAAGTGGTAAAGGTGAAAGTGGAGAAATGACTATTGCCACCAATCATTCGTGATGACTGCCTATTTTTGAGGATCCAATTCAAATCTATTGGCATATTTGATCTACCCCTACAATTTTTGAGCAATCAATCGACGCATCTTCAGTGGACATGAGGAATCGGCAAGGACCTCTTGGCCTATTGGAGCCTATAAAAGCTATGGACTAGTACTCATTGGCAGATAGACTAATACACATAGAGCTTATTTCCGGCATCGCTTTGGTCCTCTTGCACTCCGTGGCTACAAGCCTACTGTAGGAAGTCACTCTATGGTGAGGATATAGAGCGTGGGCTTCCCAGTGGAGGGCTAAAAGCACTCTAGTGTAAAGAGTGGCTTGGTTATGTCATTCAGTTTGAGTCAGTGGTATTTTCGTGCTCTTCCATTAGAGCTAGTCTTCATACCTTTGTAGTGAGCACTGCAAGTCTTCATCAAAGTTGCATTCAGTGCTAGTCTTCAACTAGTTCTGTTCATTTTATCGGACGAATTTGTTGTATTGATTCTGTTTTGTTCTGGATTGACATGTTAGCACAAAGCATCTGCTTTTATAGCATTTCCTTTGCCTACGTTGTAATCATATGTTCGAGCTAGGGAGTGGTTAAGTCTTCTAGCAGTTATTGTTATCTGCTTGCTCACAGAAGTGTTAAAGGGTATACTTCCCTAAGGAGGACCTCCCTTGAGTAGGCGAAGTACTGGTAGTGCATATTTTCTACTCTTGTTAAAAGTGGATACCCCACTACCTCCTCTACAATTTGGCACGCCCGGTGGGACCTTGCATTTCTGTGAGAGGCCCTGAGCATAGTAAATAGTCCTTTTTGAGGTATATTTTGCTCTATTGCATTTTGCAAGTAGGTACATGACCCATACACGAGCAGATAAAAAGTCAGTTATATCTTTGAATAGTGAACCTACATCCCCTCTACCTCCTTTAATTTATGCGTTGATTTGGGTGCAACTCCTCTGTCAAAAGAAAAGCATAGGAGAACCTTATACTTCTCCTCAGATACATCAGAGGAAACACCCATGCAAATGGAGGATCTCTCTCATTTACTCTCCAGACTCAATATCAAGTTCCCTACCTTTAAGGGACAAGCTTATGAGGATGTTGATGATCATGTGAGGAGATTCATAGAGAGGATGCAATGCTAGTACTCTTCCCATCCACATTGGAAGGCCTTGCGGATAAATGGTATAGTCAATGTGCAGATGGCCATTTTGCTACATGGGAGGCTCTGAAGATGGCATTCTCACAGACATTTCGACCGAGTGACTCCTTGGAAAGAGCTCTAGACTAGCTAGAGAACCTAAGGCTAAGATCAGGTGAATCCTTTCACGAACTTCACACTAGAACAAAAGCACTTGTTGCACGTCTGTCACATGCTCGGGTGATTTCTTGGTAAAGAAATGGATAGAAAAAGCTCTACTCAGGTCATCTCTGCAGAATCTACGAGAGTCTCTTAGATTGGATGCAACCCTCAATGATTTTGTTGCAGCACCATCTCGCATTGAAGAAGCTAGGAAACATTTTGAAGGGGATACACAAGCAAACTATGCTGCAGAACTAGACCCTATTGGGCAATTAGGAAAGAATTAGAGGCATTTAGAATGCAACAAAATCACCAAGAAGAGAAGGTATTGCCACTACTACGTCGCACTGATGATGAAGTTGCTCAACTTCGCCGTGAGTTAGAAGATTTGTGGACCACTCAGGATATAAGAAGGTAGATTTGGTGTACAATATGTAGCAACAATGGACATTCCAATTCTAATTGTCCTAACAAGGTAAGCTCTCAATTTTGTGGAAATGACGGCCACAAAGCTAGAGACTGTTACTACCTCAAGGGTACACAGCAACGAGGTAACCCTCAAGCTCTGGATTCCTATTATGCTAGTACTTCAAATGCACCTAATAGAGAGGAGAATCGTACAACGAAGCCTAGATATAATAGGCCATTGATGTGTTATCACTGTGGTGAGTATGGCCATATGCAAAATAGGTGTTCCCTTCTAGAAGATGCACCCCCTTGTCAGCATTGTCCAAAGGCCAAGGATCACTATACCAAAGATTGCCCAAGAAGCCGCCCCGCTCCAATTCATATGATTGCAGTCTCCCCACAAGTAGAAGGTATGATCACTCAGTCTTATGCTGTTTCATCTTCTTCAATGCCCATGATGACTAGAGCTAGACAAGGGACAACACCCCGTAGAGAGGAACAAGAAGGACTCCAGGATAAACAAGAGGAAACAAAGGTTGGGTGGAAGGGCCAAGCATATATTGAAGGAGCTTATGAAAGGATGGCTACTTCACTAAGAGACCAACCAACAAGTCTACAAGAAGACACACATGAGGTAAATATTGAGCAGATCTTGAAAGGTATTAATCATAAGGTTAGTCTATATGAACTCATAAAGATGGATTCAAAAATAAGGAGTGACTTATTAAAGATTATACACTCCACTCACTTGAGCTAGCCACCTAGCATAGATGGTTTCATCGTCAATTTTCCCCCCACACTCCTAGCAGACTACCAAAGCTCAAGGTTATCGGTTTTTATAAAGGATGAAGCTCTCATGGGTGTGATCATAGATGGAGGCTCTCACATCAATTTAATGCCAGATTTCACAATGAGGAAACTAAATTTGAACCCCACCAAGGTGGCACCATTCATAGTAACACTAGCAGATCAACATCGGGTTGCGCCACTTGGCATGATTGAAAAGATACTGATGATAGTATAGGGTTGTCACTTTGTTCTAGATTTCATTGTTATTGCACTTCAACAGGAGACTTCTTACCCATTACTCCTCGGACGGCCTTGGCTAAGGCAAGCAAAAGCTTTGCAACATTGGGGGAAAAAAAACTATGAATTTCAACAAGCACCAATCGCCAACTGCAACTACATTTGGAAGAAGGATTCCACTCAGGGAAAACTACAGGTATACTATGGACACTCAGGTAATGCCCTCTCTACACCAAGAAGATACATTATTGAATTGGATGATGGAAAGTGCAGTGTTGCACGGTGGAAATCAATGAAATAGAGGAAGAAGTTGCAGATGAAGGAGTTGGAGGAAAAGGTCATGAAGTTCACAAGCAATTGGAGAATGAGAGTTTGCAGGAGAATACAAACTTTGAAAGGGCAAGAAATATAGAAGTATCCAGGAAGAAAAGATATGAGCTTGAGTGCAGAGAAGATCTTCCGTGTTTGGATATACCTCAAGGATGGACTAGAGAACAAGTTGTAGAATTTAAGCTAAACTCCACTCCTCCATACAGTGGGGATGATTTCTCCAACAAGACTAGTCCTAAAACACTGGTTCAAGAAGTAAATCTAGGGGATGAGGAGAACCCTCAAGTAGTCCACTTGGCCTCTTGGCTATGGCATTATCCCTCTTTACTACAGAAGGTAACTTCTTTACTTTTTGCTTACAAAAATGTCTTCGCATGGTCCTATAAAATCTAACAGGGTTACCAGAGGAGCTTGGATTACACCGGATACCCTTAGTTGAGGGAGCCGCGCGTGCAAGAAGTAGGTCGTATTGACTCAATCCAAAGTATGCAGAGGCGGTAAAGTTGGAGATTACAAAACTAGAAGAAGCAGGTATAATCGTTCCAATAGAACATTCCAGGTGGCTTTCTTCTATGGTTATTGTACCCAAGAAAAATAGTGGAAAAATAAGAGTCTGCGTTGATTTTCGTGCCTTGAATAAAGTGACTATTCAACATGGATTTCCCCAGCCCTTCACAGAGCAAGTACTTGAAGAAGTAGCTGGTCACACTTTGTATAACTTCTTCGATGGTTTTAGTGGCTACAATCAGATAGTGATCCATCCTGATGATAGGGATAAAACAACCTTCGTGACTCCATGGGGCACTTATGTCTATACCCGCATGGTTTTTGGCTTGAAGAATGGACCAGGTTCATTTAATAGAACAATGTATCTAATATTGGGAAAGTGGTTAACAACCTTCCTGCGCATTTTTATGGATGACTTTTCAGTGTTTTCAGGAATAGGTAGAAGAGGTGCAGCTCAAGATTTCCATGACCGTTTAAAAAATCTAAAGGCAATCTTTGAGCAATGTCTCAGAACAGGTTTGAAGTTAAATCCGGCTAAATGTCACTTTTTGGTCACTAACGGCACTCTTCTTGGTCACATAATATCTGGTGAAGGGATAACGGTGGATCCTGCAAAGGTTACTACTATCCTTTCCATGCCTATTCCACAAAGCCCAAAGGAAGTGCAAAGTTTTTTGGGCCATGTAGGATACCATAGAAGATTTATATGAATGTATTCAGAAATAGCTAAGCCCTTCTCAAGGCTTACCAGTAAAAAGGTCCCCTTCGCATGGACTGCTGAAGCTGATGAAGCATTTTGTGAACTAAAATTGAGGTTATGTACTACTCCACTTTTAAGTGTTCCTAACTGGACATTGGAGTTTCATGTGAATACAGATGCTTAATACAAAATTGTGGCAATGTGACAAAACACTTCCATATAGGAATCCAATACAAAATTATGTTACATCATTGTCGTATGCGAGTGTGATACAAAATTGTGGCACTTATCAAAATATTTACACCTACAATCCTGCAACAAAACATATGTATAAAATAAGACCAATTAACATGACATTTATAAACAACAACTAAAAACACGAAACCTAGATATAACTTTACCTAATCAAGAATATTCTCCCATGCGATGATTGCAACACATCCCTCTAAGTCTTGTAACAGTGAAGTCCGTCCATGTCGATATCCATATGATTCTTCAGTTCGCGTCGGGTATGACCCATTGCCAACTCCTATAATAAATATGCAAAATGTTAGATGAACATACATAATGTGCTTAACACAAACAACTTCAATAATTAACATGATACTTATAAATTGGTAGCGCATATTGTCGTATCCGCCGCTACCTAAATGCGACGTTCCAACCGTATCTAAACGTGTGGCCGCTGCATCTCTCTGTTGATGCTATCGATCAAGAGTATGTTGCTGCTTATCCTGAATCCATTCCCATTCTTGAACATCTAGCCATACAGGCTTCGGTAAGCCTGCTCTAAAAGCGTCACGAGCTTCCGATCGTCGATGTGACATTACCTCGCTTGTCGTATGTTGAATCCGTTCGGAACTCACAATAGGATTCCGAGGTGCTAGATGGTACTCTTCATATATGCATTGTGTGATATGATTTTTAGAGTCCCTATCCTATTCAGACCATTTTAACATTACTGAATGACCGAATTCGATGGAGCAAAGTTGTCGAATGTCGTGATGCATTGACTTTCCGTCCGCATCCATAACTGGAGCTCCATTACGGATATGATATATCTTCGAGTCGTCATGATCATGAGCATCCCAAGGTGTACGTGGAGATCCCATCTCATGCAATGTGAAGATATCATCTCATCCAATGTATATATATGCATGCTTGTATAGATATGCATGCTTGTATACATATGCATGCATGTATGCATATGCATTCATGTATGCATATGCATGCTTGTATGCATATGCATTCATGTATATTGCATATGCCTTGTTGTATGCATATGCATTATTGTATGCATATGCATGCTTGTATGCATATGCATTAATGTATGCATATGCATCCATATATGCATATGCATATGCATGCTTGTATGCATATGCATTGTTGTATGCATATGCATTCATGTATGCATATGCATTCATGTATGCATATGCATGCTTGTATGCATATGCATTCATGTATTCATATGCATGCTTGTATGCATATGCATATGCATGCCTGTATGCATATGCATGCCTGTATGCATATGCATGCCTGTATGCATATGCATGCCTGTATGCATATGCATGCCTGTATGCATATGCATGCATGTATGCATATGCATGCATGTATGCATATGCATGCTTGTATGCATATGCATTCATGTATGTATATGCATTCATGTATGCATATGCATGCTTGTATGCATATGCATGCTTGTATGCATATGCATGCTTGTATGCATATGCATGCTTGTATGCATATGCATGCTTGTATGCATATGCATGCTTGTATGAATATGCATTCATGTATGCATATGCATTCATGTATTCATATGCATGCTTGTATGCATATGCATTCATGTATGCATATGCATGCTTGTATGCATATGCATGCTTGTATGCATATGCATGCTTGTATGCATATGCATTCTTGTATGCATATGCATTCATGTATGCATATGCATGCTTATATGCATATGCATTCATGTATGCATATGCATTCATGTATACATATGCATGTATGCATAAACATGCTTGTATGCATAAGCATTCATGTATGCATATGCATTCATGCATGCATATGCATTCATGCATGCATATGCATGCATGCATATGCATTCATGCATGCATATGCATGCATGCATATGCATTCATGCATGCATATGCATGCATGCATGCATGCATGCATATGTATACATGCATTCATGTATGCATATGCATGTATGCATATGCATGCTTGTATGCATATGCATTCATGTATGCATATGCATGTATGCATATGCATTCATGTATGCATATGCATTCATGTATGCATATGCATTCATGTATGCATATGCATTCACGTATGCATATGCATTCATGTATGCATATGCATTCATGTATGCATATGCATGCTGGTATGCATATGCATGCATGTATGCATATGCATGCTTGTATGCATATGTATACATGCATACATGTATTCATGTGCATGCTTGTATGCATGTGCATGCATGTATGCATGTGCATGCATGTATGCATATGCATGCTTGTATGCATATGTATACATGCATTCATGTATGCATATGCATACATGCATGCATATGCATGCTTGTATGCATATGCATGCATGTATGCATATGCATGCATGTATGCATATGCATGCATGTATGCATATGCATGCTTGTATGCATATGTATACATGCATTCATGTATGCATATGCATGCTTGTATGCATATACATTGTTGTATGCATATGCATTCATGTATGCATATGCATGCTTGTATGCATATGCATTCATGTATGCATATGCATGATTGTATGCATATGCATTCATGTATTCATATGCATGCTTGTATGCATATGCATTCATGTATGCATATGCATGTATGCATATGCATGTATGCATATGCATGCTTGTATGAATATGCATTCTTGTATGAATATGCATGCTTGTATGCATATGCATTCATGTATGCATATGCATGTATGCATATACATTCTTGTATGCATATGCATTCGTGTATGCATATGCATTCATGTATGCATGTGCATTCATGTATGCATGTGCATTCATGTATGCATATGCATGCTTGTATGAATATGCATGCATGTATGCATATGCATGCTTGTATGCATATGTATACATGCATTCATGTATGCATATGCATTCATATGTATGCATATGCATTCATGTATGCATATGCATGTGTGTATGCATATGCATGTGTATGCATATGCATGTGTGTATGTGTGTATGTGTATGCATATGCATTGTGTATCTGTGTGTGTGTATGCATATGCATGTGTGTATGCATATGCATTATGTGTGTGTGCATGTGTATGCATATGCATGTGCACGTGTGTACGCATATGCATATTTGTATGTATATGCATGTGTATGTGTATGCATATGCATGTGTATATGCATATGCATGTTTGTATCCATAAGCATGTGTGTGTTTATACATATGTGAGTGTGTATGTATATGTATATATCTCTCCCTCTCTCTCTCTCAATTGAAAAAAAAACTAAAAAGAGAAGACATTAGAAAAGCAAAAACATAAAGAAAGAAAAAAGAGTGATGTATCTCTCACTTACATCGATATAATTGTTTGAATCAAGGTTGTCAAAATCCACTTGAAGTTCTCCTTCTTCGTTTAAGAATTTGATCTCAAAAATCTGTTGCAAAATTAAAGAAAGAAGATATTAGAAAAGCAAAAACATAAAGAAAGACAAAAGAGTGCTACAATTTGTGCGATCTACTTACCAAAGCGTCAGATCTATAAAAATAGAGGTGTCCTTAGAGAGAGAGGGAAGAAGAGGAAAAGAAAGAGACAGAGAGAGAGAGAGAGAGAGAGAGAGAGAGTTGTTTGAATCAAGGTCATCAAAATCCACTTGAAGTTCTCCTTCGTCGAGTTTCCGAAGATTTGATCCCAAAATCTCTTGCAAAACCAAACAGAGAACCTATTAGTAAAGCAAAAACATAAAGAAAGAAAAAAGAGAGCTACAATATGTGCGATCTACTTACCAAAACTTCAGATCTATAAAGATAGAGGTCCGTTTAGAGAGATAGAAGGAGGGAGGGAGAGAGATAGGGAGGGAGAGAGAAGGAGAGAGAGTGAGAGAGAGGAAGGGAGAGAGAGAGAGAGAGAGAAAGAGTGACAAACAAAAATCTCCTATTGGCACCTGCAAACCGACAGGAGAAGATCTAGATTCAAAACGCTCAGAATGACGAATTTTGGTTTCGGGCCCGATTAAAAAGAGGGCGTCGGTATATGCATCCGTATTAGCGTCGCTAATTCGAGCAAATTACCGACGCTTATACCGAAGCATATACCGACGCAGTTTACTGAGACAAAGCGGCTTTCCCAAATGGTCCGAGGGTCATACCGATGCTGACAGCTGACCGTCGGTGTACTGACCGTCCGTATTCCCTTTATATGTTGTTGTGATTGTCAGGATGGTATCTTGAGGAAGTGTGTTTATCCAGAGGAGGTGAATCTTTTGCTTGAGGGAGCACAGAGTGAAGGGCATCTCAAAGGAGAAGACTTGGCTCAGAGAATCATCCACAA
This sequence comes from Ceratopteris richardii, assembly GCA_020310875.1. Taxonomy (NCBI): domain Eukaryota; kingdom Viridiplantae; phylum Streptophyta; class Polypodiopsida; order Polypodiales; family Pteridaceae; genus Ceratopteris; species Ceratopteris richardii. The sequence continues at coordinate 163,485 of MU260273.1, forward strand.
AGGACTATGGTGGTCTCATATCTACAAGGATGCGATCAAGTTTGCTAAAGAATACCACATTTGCTAGAGATGTGCTCCTACGCCAACCAGATTGAATCTCCAACCATTAGTCATATCCATAGGATGGCTCCCATTTGAACGATGGGGTCTTGATTTCATAGGACCAATTAGACCAACTGGTAAACCTGGGGGTAAGAAGTAAGTCTTGATGGCCACATGTTATGCAACTAAATGGATTGAGGCTAAAGCTACTGTGGATTGCATGGCTTTAACAGTAGCTAAGTTTTTGTATAAACGAATGCTCTCCAGATTCGGTTGCTCACTAGAGATCACTAGTGATAGAGGCACACATTTTGTAAATCAATTGCTCCAATTTATATTTGACAGGTACAAGGTTTTTTCATAAAAAATCATGCACCTACTATCCAAGGGCAAATGGCCAAGTAGAAAGCTCCAATAAGATTTTGATTGGATTGCTTTGCAAATTATCTTTTGATCATCACAACTTCTAGCCAAAAGCATTGAACGGTGCAATTTGGGCTTTCCGAACAACAAGAAGGGGAACCACTGGCGAGAGTCCATTTCGCTTAGTATATGGAAAAGAGGCATTAGCACCATTCGAATTTATTATCAGAAAAGAAATTGGAGCCAAAACAATTGGAATTGAACCTCCGATCAGGAGACTAGTGGCATTAGAAGAATACAGAGGAGCAATGCAAAAACCTCAGGTAACAGAAGAAGAGCGCAAAAGATTGCACGAAAAGTATCTTAGGACCAAAGAAGTGTAGGAAGGATCCTTGGTTTTGGTGCATCAGATCCCAGCAGCTTCAACCAACTTCGCACCCAAGTGGATAGGACCATACAAAGTGATAAAGTTATTACCACGTGGAGCAGTGAATCTAGAGGATTTGCACGGTAAGAGGATACCCCTAGTCAATATATCCAGGGTGAAGAATTACCTGAATTAAGTCAAGATGGTAGAACTTCATTCACTATACATATCATGTTTCATTCAACGTTCGTAGTTATTTTGGTCTATTCAATAAGTGAATGAATTTGCACTACGATGGTGCAAAGACCTGATGTGGGGGTCTGTAGTTCCGCGCAGCTCTCTCTCTCCCTCCCTCCCTCCCTCCCTCCCTCCCTCCCTCCCTCCCTCCCTCCCTCTCTCTCTCTCTCTCTCTCTCTCTCTCTCTCTCTCTCTCTCTCTCTCTCTCTCTCTCTCTCTCTCTCTCTCTCTCTCTCTCTCTCTCTCTCTCTGTCTCCCTCCCGCTACCCCTGCACCCCCCGCCATCTCCTCCGAGCCCCACCCTACTATCCCCGCTGCCACCTCGCCCATAGCACCCTCCCTTTCGCCCTCCCCTGCCATCCCCTCCAGCCCCACCCCCTATCCCCGCCATCCCCTCCCAGCCCCACCCCACTATCCCCGCTATCCCCTCCTCGCCCCACCCCACTATCCCCACTGCCACCCCCGCCCACAGTGCCCTCCCTTCCCCCCTCCCCCGCCATCCCCTCCCAGCCCCACCCGACTTCCTGCCATCCCCTCCCAACCCCCACCGACAATGCCCGCCATCTCCTCCCAGCCCCCTCCCCCACCATCCCCTCCCAGCCCCCTATCCTTGCACCCCCGCCATCCCCTCCTCTTCCCCCCTCTGTGGATTGGGATAACATAAATTGGGGTTCACTTATGGACTTTTTAGTGTACTGTGCAATTTGAAGTCCTGAAGATGGATTGTATTTAGACAGCAAAGGGACAGCAAAGGGAAAGTTACTCTTAAAGGTTATGCCTTGTCTGTGGAGGGTGAGCTATATAAAGGGTTCATGTATCAGCGGATGGAAGGAAAACATGGTCTAAAGCAAGGCTTGCACAAGGACCGAAAAGTGGCCTTGGTTACATGCCGGATGATGATGATCACCGTGATAAATGGGCATGGGTGCTTCGGGAGACTTCCATAGAGGTCCATTTGCCGGCTGACATTGTGGTTAAAGCTGAATTTTATGCAGAAGATTACAAGATGTCCCCCCTCATTTTTTCCCCCACCACTCCCTCATCTTTTCTCCCACAACCGCCACACCCACCTCCACCATCATCTCCAACTCCCTCACCCACACCCACCTCCACAACCATCTCCACCTCCCCCACCACCCCCTCATCTTTTTCCCCACCACCCCCTCATCTTTTCCCCCATAGCCCCCAAACCCACCTCCACCACCATCTCCACCTCCCCCTCCACCCCCTCATCTTTTCCCCCACCACTCCCTCGTCTTTTCCCCCAGAGCCCCCACACCCACCTCCACCACCATCTCTACCACCACCACCACCCCCTCATCTTTTCCCCCACAACCCCCACACCCACCTCCACCACCATCTCCACCTCCCCCTCCACCCCCTCATCTTTTCCCCCACCACCCCCTCATCTTTTCCCCCACACCCCCCACACCCACCTCCACCACCATCTCCATCTCCCCCACCACCCCCTCATCTTTTCCCCAATTTCCCCCACACCCACCTCCACCACCATCTCCACCTCCCCCTCCACCCCCTCATCTTTTCCCCCACCACCCCCTCATCTTTTCCCCCACACCCCCCACACCCACCTCCACCACCATCTCCATCTCCCCCACCACCCCCTCATCTTTTCCCCAATTTCCCCCACACCCACCTCCACCACCATCTCCACCTGCCCCTCCACCCCCTCATCTTTTCCCCTAGAGCCCCCACACCCACCTCCTTCTTTCCCCACTCCATCTCCACTACCTCCGCTCCCATCCTCTCTCTACACCCATGCTTGATAAAGTTCAGATGACTCTCCCAAGAGAATTCAATTGGCTCCTCACGTGTCAGATATCCAAAGACATAAATCATCTCCCTCATCATCCCTTTCATAGCGAACATGCTTTGGCAAAAGTTCTTCTGATGTTGTTACGTTGGTGCTTTTTGAGTATGATAAAGATGACTCTTCCAATTGAAGAATTCATTGGGCTCTTAGATTGGTGGAGTAGAATCAACTCTCCATCCCACCATCCCTCCATCCACACCACAATCTCTCACACACAATAGATGAAGGTCAAAAGCTACTACAAGAATTATATGAAGAATTATGTGAAAGATGTGCTTCTGAGGGTCAGTCCAATATTACGGGCGACACATAATGAGGGTCTCACATTTTATGCGAAAGTGATAGTAAAAGTGTAAGTGGTAAAGCTAAAAGGGGAGAAATGATTGTTGCCGCCAATCATTCATGACGACTGCCTATTTTTGAGGATCCAATTCAAATCTAGTGGCATATTTAATCTACGCCTCCAATTTTTGAGCAATCAATTGGTGCATCTTCAATGGACATGAGTGTTGGAGCAAGTCTATGACAAGCCTAAGTATTGGCTTGAGTCTCACAAAGTCTTAGAAGAAGCTTTAAAAAGAAGACTATGTAAAGTTCACTTGTGAACTACCTCTTGTAACTTTTGAAGAGTTTACTTAATGTAAAAGTAAGAGAATCTTAAGTGGTTGAGTCCACTTGATCAAGAATGGAAAGAGGAGCCACGAATTCATGATTTGTGGTAGGTAGAGAATCAAATCAATCATTGATTGATTGGAGAGTGATTGAGGGAAGTTAGCCTCCCAAACTCAACTATAAATAGATGGCAGTTTTAGTCGTGGTTAGAGAGACCTATGTGAAGACCTCCAAGAGTTGAGCTTTATGCCATATCAAGGTGTGATTACAAGGCACACATATGTATCAGTACGTCATTGTATTGTACAAGCAATATACTTTCGTTTTCATTATTATTTGAGTTCATCGTTCCATGTTCTTGTGAAGTGTACTACTCACTGCCATTACTCTCTGTTTTCTCAGTCAGCTTGCAGAGATGTTTTCTCTGAGCTTGGTGCATCATTTTCAGTGATTTAACTTGGTAAAGTTAGCTCTATAAGTCTAATATATGCTCACAAATTTTCATGTCATTTGGATGTTGCAATCTTCAGTTATGTTCATTTGAAGTCAACAGGGTCTGTTCATCTTCACTTCTCTGTCAGGTACCCGACTTTTTCACTCATCTTGTCGGAGCCATTTCTCCGTGGTTACTTTTCCAAATTCAGTGATTTAATACTTATTGGATTCAAATTACTGTCTAGTATAAGGATACAAATTTTCATAATCATTGGATTTCTACATTTTGAGTTATGTTGATTTTTTGGCTCACTGGTATATTTTTGTAGCAGCCCGTGAAAATCGGGATGATGTCATCACTTGTTAAAACTCATTCTCAGTGTGTGGTTCATTATTTTTTATGAGATTACTCTTGAAAGTTAGCTCTTTAAGTTGCCTAGACTTCCCCAAGAGGAATTGAGCTAATTGTTGCTGTGCTCAGAGAATTATGTAAAACACTGGACATGTGTATGAACCAAGAATAGCAAGTTTTCACCTCTGAGCTAACTCCAACTTATCTGTTTTGATCTATCTTTTTGAGAGTGATCTTCCAAGGTACATAGGGTGTCTAATACATCCATTGGCAAGCTAAAAGGGCCCACCATATACTCCAGGAGTTCATTTGGCTGGTATAGATCAAGGATTTTGCAACACCTCTTCATCTTCAAGCACATACCTATCCATCTCTTCACAATGAGGAATTAGCAAGGCCCTCTTGACCTATTGGAACCTACAAAAGCAATGGACTAGTACTCATTGATAGATAGAGCGATACACATAGAGCTTATTTTTGGCATTGCTTAGGTCCTCTCTTGCACTCGGTGGCTATAAGTCTATTGTAGGAAGTCACTCTGTGGTAAGGATATAGAGCATGGGCTTCCTAGTGGAGGGCTAAAAGCACTGTAGTCTAAAGAGTGGCTTGGTTATGTCATTTAGTTTGAGTCAGTGGTATTTCTGTTGTCGGGGAGTTTTCTTGGAAAGAAGGATGATGAGATAACAAGCCAATTCTAAAAAACATAACTTCACAGATGAAAAGGAAGCTTATAATCATTCAAATGTCATTCATAAGCTTTGCTTAGTCAAACTTCGGCTATAAACAACACCCCTTAATGTTTATGCTCTTAGCTTAGATGCTTAGTCACACGGAATGACATGTAGCATGCTTATGCAATTAAAAGCTTCAGCCCATAAATGGTAGCTTAAATTAACCACCAAATTTGCTCCACAGAATTACAAAAAACACCATCAATGTAGAACTTCTCTTATTTCATACAAATTTCTATGGGTTCATATATATATCACTTTCAAACTCAACTTCAAAGACTCAATACGAATAATTCTTTCGCATATTCTAAGTCTTCAACTTCAATACATATGTTCATTCCAAGTTACGGATTAAGTAAGTTTGAATTGTACATCACGTCAAAGAAAACAGGTAATTACTTTTTGGGCATGTTTTTCCGTTTGCTATATTGAGCAAAACATCCTTAACATCGTTTCCATATTTATATTCTGTATACAGTCATTTACAAAATTTAAGTTTAGATCCTCAACAAGCAAAACAAGGCGAAAATGTTTCTCTCTTCACATTTTTTATTCACTCCATTCGCTAAATGATATTTGCTTTCCAAAGAAAAGAAAGAAAAACTCTGAGTGTAGTGAGGTAGAGAAACTGTCTAAAATCATTCCAAATTAAGTTCGGCATATATACAAGCTTCGCTGATAAATGATTTATGAGCACAATAGTTAAATTCGATCTCATCATGTTTGAATCCTAGCGACATACACAAATATGTAAGAACTTAAATCCTTCAAAGAAACAAAATGTTGTCATCTACGAAGCATTACGTGAGCCTCGAAAATACTCCTCCTACTCATTCTCACATGCGTCTAAGTTTGATAGATGTAATAATGCACATCTAGAGACTACCATACAGGTGACCATTCAGATATATCAAATGTTCAACATTATCATCGTATGCAGCTATCCAGGTGCTTGCACTCCGCGGAATCAACCCTGACCGGCTCATACTCCAAAATCAAGCTTTGCAAAAAGAACATACTTCTGAATCTTTGTATTACAGACCTCTCGCAACTAAAGGTTTCTTGGTCTTTAAGTTATGGAAGAAGGGAAAGGAAAATAATTATGTATGTGTATGCATGACGACTGCAGCAAGCATCAAGTGTAGGCGTCTACAGAAAAAAGAAACCAACAGGTTTCTTTTTCTATCATGGTTTCCTAATCATACCAGTGCGCTACATTTTTCAAGCACAAGAACGATTCCATCATTTGAACACGATTAAATTATGAAATCAGATTCATTAAGCCAGAATAAAACATCAAACCTCACATCAATTGTTCTTAACTCTTGTCCGTCTTGACACGTTCACCTTCGGGCTTGAATAGCAGGATTATCCTCCAGAAGTTTTCCTTCCTTCTGCTCGCCCTATGTCATTTCATGACCACCAGCTTACTGCACGATCATTTAAGCCCGGAACTACATGGTCATACTGCAACCCTTCGCTTGATTTTATCTTGAGATACAACATTCATATGCAAGGAGATTGTTCGAGCTTCCTGAAGTGTTTTTTGCACGTTTTTTTGGACACTGTCGAGTGCCAAAACTCGCTTCCTCCTTCAACCGAAGTTAACTACTTTAGTTATGTGCTAAACTTTGAATCCCCCAGGACGTGATGGCCGCTTGATCTCTCTAGTTCAGAACTTGCACAGCTGCTTAATGCTACTCTCTTTGTTCCCTTCTCTTTGCCGCCAGATCAAAACTTTCAAAACCTCTGCCAGCAAGAACGACAAGTGCTATATTTCCTTATTGAAAGTTCTCATACTGCTCAATGGCTCCAACCTCCCTCGCTTTATTTTCCACAATCCCCCCGCGTTTTTCCTGCCCTTGTATTTGTGGCCCTTCTGAGAACCCATCCCTATCTGTGAGTTGTCTCCCTCTCATCAGAGTTCAGGTTCTCCTCCTCTTGCTTCAGTATAACATCACTCTTATATTCGAGCATGCATTTATCTGTTTGTGAGGAAGGCAAATTGTTCACTTCGCTCAGATAGTTTCGAGAAAGATTTTTCTTTCCAGTTGCAGGCCCCAACTTTGAACCAGGGTGCCCGCTTAGTAGAGTCTCTTGATTAGTCCTGTTTGTTGCTGAACGCGACTCGTGGCTACCACCATTCCTGGCCAAACGCAGTTCTTCATGAAGCCCATTTGTACCATCCTTGTTCGCCCTTCACTCTCAGACGATTTCTTCTGCAGGTCGTAAATCCTTCTTTTTTCTCTTCTGGCCTCGCCAAGTGTCTCCAAGGAAGCAAAAAAAACTAAGAGCGAACCTCCGAGCTACGCCCCCCAGAAAAAGATCTTCCTCCTCCCCTTCTTGAAGCTCCTTCTTTCTCTTCCCCTACGCATGGCCTCTTTCATGTAGCAACATGCATTAAAATTTCAGAAGTATCTGTTCAGCTCCAACGAAAATCTTAAATTTGTCTTCATTCCGACGAGATGGTCTGCAACAGAAGTATCCTTTTCCATTTTTGACATCTTTAGTCCCGAAGCTATAATTAGAGAGAGCTTGCACATTTAGCACAGGACCATGCAGCAGACTGGACATAATTCTTGGTTGACAGTGCCTCCCTCCATTGTGAATGCTCCTCGATGTCGCTCATGACCGAGCTGTTGCCTATTTGTTTGTTTTTGTCTGCAATCTGTTCTCTTCCCGAAGAGCTCTGCCACCACCTCCAGAAATCGATGCCCGTTCTTTTTCATTTGCCACTGAAGCCCTCCTTTTCCCAACCTGTCCTGCATGTCTCTCTTTGCTATATTTGTTCCCCCTAAAAATATTCCCCCATGCTTCTCCACTGGAGCGTAATCCTCTATCTCTTTTGGCATCTTTCCTCAAATGAAAACTTGCCCCTCATCATGAGGCGCAATTCTCCATTTCAAACATGTTTTATATACTCAATATATACACATTAATTCTCATGTACATGTGCATATGCACCATGTCAACACACACAAACATACGATTTTATGGCTAATGATTTACAGAAACATACATGCATATATTTATTTCCGAGTCTTGATTCTTGATCACGACGATGTCCACCCCAACGTATGCATCATCTAGATGCATCAACCTCCAAATGGGCTTTAAACAGAGGCTTCATATTCGATTCTCATGCTTCAACTTTGGATCACGACCACATCCACCCCCTGTGAACCTGTGCATCCTCCGGATGCGCCAATCCTGCAGACATAACATCAAACACAAGCAAGGATCAAGTAGTCATAGCATATAAACGAAACTTAAAGAAATTTTTAACTTGATGCATGAAACCTGAAAATGCATTAGTCTTGGCATAAATTAAGAGAAGAAAGTAGACAAAAACATCCCATACAACATATCAGAATACACTAATGCACTTAGACTAGAAATCACATGAGTAAATCGAAAACTTCTTAGCTCTCTCGTTAACTCGACCCGGTCAGATCTAGTAGCCTATCCGAAGCATTTGCATATACCAGACTTCACTACCTCGATTTATGAAACTCGTTTCTGGCTTCCCTGTTGATCTCCCATCATCCAAAACTCCATCAGATCTTTTCTTATTTTTCTCTTATTTTTATTCTATTGTTCTTTATTTTAATTCTTTGTCCCAGCTCAACCTTTATATTTTTGTTTTTATCTTTATTTATTTATCCATACATATCAGCCTATGCCGAAATCGGATGCGACTTGTGGACCTGACCACCTAGCCAAGTTTAGCCCACCCATCTACCGACCTGACATAGCGCACGATGCACAATGGAAGCCTCATACAAAATCAACGTCAGCTCGTGCATCTGACCACCGGATCAGAGTGACTCCACCCACCTATCAACCCGTACGAGCGCGTAAAAACATGTAGGTTAGGCCATACGACACAACTAGCGTCAACTCATGGCCCTGATCACCCGATCAGGGTAGTCCCATCCGGCTACTAGCTCATCGCAGCGCCTAACGACACATACATGTACACATAGATAGCTAGCTGGTATAAGAACTCTTTTCTCAAGACATAATATGTCTAAAGATCAGGTCAGATGAGAGATCAAAAGCAAAAGTCAAAGTGTCTCACTCATCAAGTGTCATAAACACTAGTATATACAGATACTTAGTCTAGGTCTTCCCTTCACCTTTCTAGGTCTTGTTCTCGAAAGTTCTAATCCGTCTTCTAATCTTACTCATATAATCCCAGTCCTTATACATCACATGTAATCTCAATAGCCGTATGAAATGTTTGGTCTACTTAATTTTTCTTATTTATGCATTTCTATATGCATTATATGCTTATTCATGCAAACTTTTTATATACACATATACAAGAGAAAAAGAAAATTGAAACAAAAAACATTTCACCTTTATAGTGTCGAAATCCCTTTTGAAACTACATTCTCGATCATCTTTGTTTCTTCATTTTGGATCATCAATCTTCACTTGTTGATCTGGATTTCGTGTTTCTTTCTTAAAATGAAACAAAAAAAACATTAGTTATATACATTTCTATTTACAAAAACTTTTTTAAGATTTATGGAGTTTTATTGAGCGAGACTCTCCCTTACAACCCCACCTTCTCTGATACATGCTCACCAAAGAAGCTGTGCTTGAAAAGAAGCCATCTCTGAATTGCATCAAACAGGGTTGCATTCATAAATACAGTAAATATGTATACAAGCCACCTTATTTGCTTGTCTACCTCTTGGCGGCTTGTCTGGTCTTTGTAACTCTTAGAGAATTCGGACATCCATGTTTCAATTATCTGAGCATAAGTATCTTTATTTATGATTCTTTCAAATTCATCATGTGCAGAGTCAAGAACACATGTATATGAAGTTTGAAATTTGCATATGTTTGATTCAAAATCAAAATTTTCTTTCAAGCATTTATTTTCTTTTATTTCATGGTTGAGATCATTTATAGGAATTTTATCCCTTTCATTATCTTCTATCATGTTCCCATCTTCGTTAAAATGAGATTTTTCAATAGAATCATTTGAATTCCACTTCAAACGGAAGTGTTCATCATGCTCAGACATCAAAACACAGTCATCTTTATTCTCCATGGCAAAATCATTCCTTTTTGGCTGAGTTCTGGAAATTATGAAGTCTGCTTCTTTCTCCAACTTTTCCAGGAACTCACCATCATCATCACTTTCCAAATCCACTCGGTCTTCCTCATGGAGTGATTCAATGTCATCAAAATTAAGAAATTCATGTTTATCTAAATCACTAAACTTCCCCTTTATATAAGAATCTTTATAGACTCTATATTCATTCTCAAAAACCTTTTTAGGGCTTTGGATGTCATTTGATGTCAATTTTTCATTCAAGAGATCACTATAGTGTTCTATACCTATTTCACTTATCTCTTGCCTATTCTCTTAAGAGGATATGCTTAGACCACATTCTTCATCCATCTCGTCGATCATCGACTCTTGGTCAAGTGTATCCTCACATATGAATCCTTCTACAGCTACAATTGACTCAACTGATTCTTCATTCGATTCATAGTGACTAAATCTAGCCTCTTCAATGGAGTCATAAATTTCTATCTTTTCATGCTGACCCTCACTCGGTACAGATTCTTCATCAGATTTGTCATGCATTTCTATAAGTGTTTCATTTGACATTTTATGATCAATCTCATCCTCATAGGAACTCAAATCAGCATGATTGTTATTGGCATACATATCATTGTATGAATGAGCAATGGGCGACTTATTTTCATCCTTCTCATGATCATTCTCATATCCCTCTTCGTGGATTGTAGCATCATCTACATATATATCACTATCTAGAACTCGAATTAGTGTTTTATCCTCTATCGTATAAGTAGGATCATTGTCCTGCATCTGAGGACATATATCTAATGTAGTATCACTCAGAGGAATATCAGAAACTTGAACTGTAATTGATTTATCCTCATGAGGATAATCACACTCATCATGTTTGGCATGCATATCACTTTTTAGAGAACTACTTATTGACATCTCCTTGATCTTGACATCATTTCTATGGATAATTTCTTCATGTTCATCTTCAGACATTATAGACCTCTTTGGCTTTTGGCTTATTGTATATCTTGGTTTAATGTTTATATAATTACTTCCTATGAGATGTGAGGAGTTTGTTGGACCAGAAGAAGCTTCATATTGATTTCTTGTTTGAGTATCTTGATTTTTTATTTCATTTGTTTTTGAATTAATTGGTATCTGGTTAGCTTCTACCAACTCCTTTACTCCTTCCCTCATTAGGGTTTGTACTTTTGGCACACTTAAAGATGTATTTATTGCAAAGACATCTATTGTGGTTCGTATCATTTATTATTATTGGTTCTTCTTGACGAACCTCAATATGATTATATATGTGGTTTCGAGTCATACTTCTTTCTTTTTCAACGGGATTTTCTAAGTGTTTTTGAATTTGCACATTATTCTCAAAATTTGGCATGCAAGAAATATGTGCATCGGCTATATCCGCATGAAGATCTAATTTTCAATCATTTCGGAATTTCTCAAATATTTTTTGCTTTCTAACATATCTTGTTACAGCATCATGAACAAGTGTCCAATCTTGTATCAGCCCTGATTCGGAGTCTAGGTCTTGCAAAGACGAAATTAGTTCCTCTCGGGCTCTAACATCTATTGCCTGTAGGAATAAGAACACCCTTTCATGTATTAATCATTGCTGATCCTATTTGGATATATCTTCAAATTGTCTTTCGAATTCTTTTATAATTTCTAGGATCGGTTGATCTTTGGGCATATGAACCCACCTCAGGAAAGATCTACGAGTTACTTTATCAAGGTCCTCTAGCATAAACTGCCTAAGGAGTATCACTTTGTATCGAGACCATGTGGTTTGATTTATTTGCATTATTTGGTCTCGCGTGTCATATCCCGATACATAGATAAAGTTTTCGCATAGTTTTTTTTCTGTCATCGGAGCTAAACCAACACCTAAGTACTTAGACTGGAGTTCATACTCTTTACAAAACTTGGAGACATTCTTCCCATTGAAAAAGCCACACCGATTGACTAGACGTTCATGAAGTGACTGGATGGATTTTTGACGCCTATCTTCTTCTTGAAAGCGTAGGAATTGAGCTAGGATATCTTCCATTTTGATTATGCTAATTCCTATGGCTCTATAACTTACTCACCCCCTCCTTTCACGACGGGTTCACCAGGTATGTCGCTGAGTTTCCTTGGAAAGGAGGATGATGAGATAACAAGCCAATTCTAAAAAACATAACTTCATACATGAAAAGGAAGCTTATAATCATTCAAAGGTCATTCATAAGCTTCGACTAGTCAAAGTTCGGCTATAAACAACACCCTTTAATGTTTATGCTCTTAGCTTAGATACTTAGTCACACATGTAGCATGCTTATGCAATTAAAAGCTTCATCCCATAAATGGTAGCTTAAATTAGCCACCACATTTGCTCTATAGAATTACAAACAACACCATCAATGTAGAACTTCTCTTATCTCATAGAAATTTCTATGGGTTCATATATATATCACTTTCGAAGTCAACTTCAAAGACTCAATACGGATAATTCTTTCGCATATTCTAAGTCTTCAACTTCAATACATATGTTCATTTCTATCTCCCAAGTTACGAATTAAATAAGTTTCAATTGTACATCACGTCAAAGAAAACAGGTAATTACTTTTTGGGCATGTATTTCCGTTTGCTATATTGAGCAAAACATCCTTAACATCGTCTCCATATTTATATTTCGTATATAGTCATTTACAAAATTTAAGTTTAGATTCTCAACAAGCAAAACGAGGCGAAAATGTTTCTCTCTTCGCATTTTTTATTCACTCCATTCGCTAAATGATATTTGCTTTTCAAAGAAAAGAAAGAAAAACTCTGAGTGTAGTGAGGTAGAGAAACTGTCTAAAATCATTCCAAATTAAGTTCGGCATATATACAAGCTTCTCTGATAAATGATTTATCAGAACAATAGTTAAATTCTATTTTATCATGTTTGAATCCTAGCGACATACACAAATATGTATGAACTTAAATCTTTCAAAGAAAAAAAACGTTGTCATCTACGAAGCATTACGTGAGCCTAGACAATACTCCTCCTACTCATTCTCACATGCGTCTAAGTCTGATAGATGTAATAACGCACATCTACAGACTACCATACAGGTGACCATTCAGACATATCAAATGTTCAACATTATCATCTTATGCAGCTATCCAGGTGCTTGCACTCCACGGAATCAACCCTGACCTGCTCATACTCCAAAATCGAGCTTTGTAGAAAGAACATACTTCTGAATCTTCGTATTACAGACCTCTTGCAATAAAGGTTTCTTGGTCTCTAAGTTATGGAAGAAGGGAAAGGAAAAAAATTATGTATGTATATGCATGACGACTGCAGCAAGCATCAAGTGTAGGCATCTACAGAAAAAAAAAACCAACAGGTTTCTTTTTCTATCATGGTTTCCTAATCATACCAGTGTGCTGCATTTTTCAAGCACAAGAACGATTCCATCATTTGAACACGATTAAATTATGAAATCAGATTCATTAAGCCAAAATAAAACATCAAACCTCACATCAATTGTTCTTAACTCTTGTCCGTCTTGACACGTTCACCTTCGGGCTTGAATAGCAGGATTATCCTCTAGAAGTTTTCCTTGCTTCTGCTCACCTTGTTTTATTTCATGACCACCAGCTTACTGCACGATCATTTAAGCCCGGAACTACATGCTTGAATAGCAGGATTATCCTCCAGAAGTTTTCCTTGCTTCTGCTCGCCCTGTTTTATTTCATGACCACCAGCTTACTTCAAGCTTCCTGAAGTGTTTTTTGCATGTTCTTTTGGACACTGTCGAGTGCCAAAACTCGCTTCCTCCTTCAACCGAAGTTAACTACTTCAGTTATATGCGAATCTTTGAATCCCCCAGGACGTGATGGCCACTTGATCTCTCCAGTTCAGAACTTGCACAGCTGCTCAATGCTACTCTCTTTGTTCCCTTGTCTTTACCGCCAGATCAAAACTTTCAAAATCTCTGCCAGCAAGAACGAAAACTGCTATATTTCCTTATTGAAAGTTCCCATACTGCTTAATGGCTCCAACCTCCCTCACTTTATTTTCCACAATCCCCCCGCGTTTTTCCTGCCCTTCTATTTGTGGCCCTTCTGAGAACCCATCCCTGTGTGCGAGTTGTCTCCCTCTCATCAGAGTGCAGGTTCTCCTCCTCTTGCTTCAGTATAACATCACTCTTATATTCCAGCATGCATTTATCAGTTTGTGAGGAAGGCAAATTGTTCACTTCGCTCAGATAGTTTGCAGAATGATTTTTCTCTCCAGTTGCAGGCCCCAACTTTGAACCAGGGTGCCCGCTTAGTAGAGTCTCTTGATTAGTCCTGTTTGTTGCTGAACGCGACTCTTGGCTGCCACCATTAGTGGCCAAACGCAGTTCTTCATGAAGCCCATTTGTACCGTCCTTGTTCGCCCTTCACTCTTTGAGAATTTGTCTTTTCCCTTTATCACCTCCAGACGATTTCTTCTGCAGGTCGTAAATCCTTCTTTTTTCTCTTCTGGCCTCGCCAAGTGTCTCCAAGGAAGCAGAAAAAAACTAAGAGCGAACCTCCGAGCTACGAGCCCCAGAAAAATGTATTCCTCCTCCCCTTCCTGAAGCTCCTTCTTTCTCTTCCCCTACGCATGCCCTCTTTCATGTAGCAGCATAAAATTTCAGAAGTATCAATTCAGCTCCAACGAAAATCTTAAATTTTTCTTAATTCGGGCGAGACGGTCTGCAACAGAAGTATCCGTTTCCATTTTGACATATTTACTCCCGAAGCTATAATTAGAGAGAGCGTGCACATTTAGCACAGGACCGTGCAGCAGACTCGAAATAATTCTTGGCTGATAGTGTGTCCCTTCGTTGTGAATGCTCCTCGATGTCGCTTATGATCGAGCTGTTGCCTATTTGTTTGTTTTTGTCTGCAATCTGTTCTCTTGTCGAAGAGCTCTCCCACGGCCTCCAGAAATCGATGCTCGTCCTTTTTCATTTGCCGCTGAAGCCCTCTTTTTCCCAACCTATCCAGCACATCTCTCTTTGCTATATTTGTTCCCCCTAAAAATATTCCCCCACGCTTCTCCTCTGGAGCGTAATCCTCTATCTCTTTTGGCATCTTTCCTCAAATGAAAACTTGCCCCTCGTCATGAGGCACAATTCTCCATTTCAAACATGTCTTATATACTCAATATATACACATTAATTCTCATGTACATGTGCATATGCACCATGTCAACACACACAAACATACGATTTTGTGGCTAATGATTTATAGAAACATACATGCATATATTTATTTCCGAGTCTTGATTCTTGATCACGACGATGTCCACCCGAACGTATGCATCATCTAGATGCATCAACCTCCAAGAGGCTTCATATTCGATTCTCATGCTTCAACTTCGGATCACGACCACACCGTGCTCTTCCATTAGAGCTACTCTTCTTACCTTTGTAGTGAGCACTGCAAGTCTTCATCTAAGTTTCGTTCAGTGCTAGTCTTCATCTAGTTGTGTTCATTTTATCGGACGAATTTGTTGTACTGATTCCGTTTTGTTCTGGATTGACATGTTAGCACAATGCATCTGCTTTTGTAGCATTTCCTTTGCCTACGTTGTAATCATATGTTTGAGCTAAGGAGTGGTTTGGTCTTCCAGCAATTATTGTTATTTTCTTGCTCACAGAAGTGTTAAAGGGTTTACTTCCCTAAGGAGGACCTCCCTTGAGTAGGCAAAGTACTGGTAGTGCATATTTTCTGCTCTTGTTAAAAGTGCATACCCCAGTACCTCCTCTACAGTTTGGCATGCCCGGTGGGACCTTGCATTTCTGTGAGAGGCCCTGAGCATAGTAAATAGTCCTTTTTGCGGTATTTTTTGCTCTATTGCATTTTGCACGTAGGTGCATGACCCATACGCGAGCACATAAAAATTCTACTATATCTTCGACTAGTGAACCAACATCCCCTCTACCTCCTTTAATTTATGCGTTGATTTGGGTGCAACTCCTCTGTCAAAAGAAAAGCATAGGAGAACCTTAGACTTCTCCTCAGATACATCAGAGGAAACACCGGTGCAAATGGACGATCTCTCTCATTTACTCTCCAGACTCAATATCAAGTTCCCTACCTTCAAGGGACAAGCTTATGATGATGTTGATGATCATGTGAGGAGATTCATCTCCTTATGCCGTCGACGAGATCTGCAAAATAGAGAGAATACAATGCTCATACTCTTCCCATCCACATTGGAAGGCCTTGCGGATAAATGGTAGAGTCAATATGCAGATGGCCATTTTGCTACATGGAGGCTCTAAAGAGGACATTCTCATAGACATTTCGACCCAGTGGCTCCTCAGAAAGAGCTCTAGACCAGCTAGAGAACCTAAGGCTAAGATGAGGTGAATCCTTTCACGAACTTCACACTAGAACAAAAGCACTTGTTGCACCTCTGCCACATGCTCTAGGTGATTTCCTGGTAAAGAAATGGATAGAAAAAGCTCTACCCAGGTCATCTCAGCAGAAGCTATGAGAGTCTCTTAGATTGGATGCAACCCTCAATGATTTTGTTGCAGTAGCATCTCGCATTGAAGAAGCTAGGCAACATTTTGAAGGGGATACACAACCAAACTATGCTACAGAACTAGACCCTATTGGAAAACTCAGGAAAGAATTGGAGTCATTGAGAATGCAACAAAATCACCAAGAAGAGAAGGTCTTGCCACCACTACGTCGCACTGATGATGAAGTAGCCCAACTTCGTTGTGAGTTAGAAGATTTGCGGACCACTGAGGATATAAGAAGGCTGATTTGGTGTACAATATGTTACAACAATGGACATTCCAATGCTAATTGTCCTAACAAGGTAAGCTCTCAATTTTGTGGAAAGGACGGCCACGAAGCTAGAGACTATTACTACCTCAAGGGTACACAGTAGTGAGGTAACCCTCAAGCTCTAGATTCCTATTATGTTAGTTCTTCAAATGCACCTAATAGAGAGGAGAATTGTACAACGAAGCCTAGATATAATAGGCCATTGATGTGTTATCGCTGTGGTGAGTATGGCCATATGCAAAATAGGTGTTCCCTTCCAGAAGATGCACCCCCTTGTCAGCATTGTCTAGAGGCCAAGGATCACTATACCAAAGATTGCCCAAGAAGCCGCCCCGCTCCAATTCATTGTAGTCTCCCCACAAGTAGAAGGTATGACCACTCAGTCTTATGTTGTTTCATCTTCTTCAATGCCCATGATGACTAGAGCCAGACAAGCGGCAGCACCCCGGAGTAAGGAACAAGAAGGACTCCAGGATAAAGAGGAGGAAACGAAGGTTGGGTGGAAGGGCCAAGCAAATTTTGAAGGAGCTTATGAAAGGATGGCTACTTCACTAAGAGACCAACCAACAAGTTTGCAAGAAGACACACATGAGGTAAACATTGAGCAGATCTTGAAAGGTCTTAATCATAAGGTTAGCTTGTACAAACTCATAAAGATGGATTCAAAAATAAGGAGTGACTTATTAAAGATTATACACTCCGCTCACTTGAGCCAGCCACCTAGCATATATGGTTTCATGGTCGATTTTCCCCCGGCACTCCTAGCAGACTACCAAAGCTCAAGGTTATCTGTTTTTATAAAGGATGAAGTTCTCACAGGTGTGCTCATAGATGGAGGCTCTAACATCAATTTAATGCCAAATTTCACAATGAGGAAACTAAATTTGAAACCCAACAAGGTGGCACCATTCACAGTAACACTAGCAGATCAACATCGGGTTGTGCCACTTGGCATTATTGAAAAGATACTGATGATAGTATAGGGTTGTCACTTTGTTTTAGATTTCGTTGTTATTGCCCTTCCACAGGAGACTTCTTACCCATTACTCCTCAGACACCCTTGGCTAAGGCAAGCAAAAGCTTTGGAACATTGGGGGAAAAACAAACTATGGATTTCAACAAGCACCAGTAGCCAACTGCAACTACATTTGGAAGAAGGATTCGACTCAGGGAAAACTACAGGGTATACTGTGGGCACTCAGGTAATGCCCTCTCTACACCAAGAAGAAGATACATTATTGAATTGGATGATGGAAAGTGCAGAGGTTTGCACCGTGGAAATCAATGAAATAGAGGAAGAAGTTGCAGATGAAGGAGCTGCAGGAAAAGGTCATGAAGTTCACAAGCAGTTGGAGAATGAGAGTTTGCAGGAGAATATAAACTTTGAAAGGGCAACAAATATAGAAGTATCTGGGAAGGAAATATATGAGCCTGAGTGCAGAGAAGATCTTCCTTTTTCGGATATACCTCAAGGATGGACCAGAGAACAAATTGTAGAATATAAGCTAAAGTCCACTCCTACATACAGTGAGGATGATTTCTCCAACAAGACTAGTCCTGAAACACTGGTTCAAGAAGTAAATCTAGGGGATGAGGAGAACCCTCAAGTAGTCCACTTGGCCTCTTGGCTATGGAATTATCCCCCTTTACTATAGAAGGTAACTTCTTTACTTTTTGCTTACAAAAATATCTTCGCATGGTCCTACAAAGATCTAACAGGGATACCAGAGGAGCTTGGATTACATCCGATACCCTGAGTTGAGGGAGCCACGCCTGCAAGAAGTAGGCCCTATCCACTCAATCCAAAGTATGTAGAGGCGAAAAAGTTGGAGATTACAAAACTAGAAGAAGCACGTATAATTGTTCTAGTAGAACATTCCAAGTGGCTTTCTTCTATGGTTATTGTACCCAAGAAAAATAGTGGAAAAATAAGAGTCTGTGTTGATTTTCGTGCCTTGAATAAAGTGACTGTTCAAGATGGATTTCCCCAGCCCTTCATAGAGCAAGTACTTGAAGAAGTAGCTGGTCACACTTTGTATAGCTTCTTGGATGGTTTTAGTGGCTACAATCAGATAGTGATCCATCCTGATGATAGGGATAAAACAACCTTCGTGACTCCATGGGGCACTTATGTGTAAACCCGCATGGTTTTTGGCTTGAAGAATGCACCAGCTTCACTTAATAGAACAATGTATCTGATATTGGGCAAGTGGTTAACAACCTTCCTACGCATTTTTATGGATGACTTTTCAGTGTTTTTAGGAACAGATAGAAGAGGTGCACTTCAAGATTTCCAGGACCATTTGGAAAATCTAAAGGAAATCTTTGAGCAATGTCTCAGGACAGGATTGAAGTTAAATCCGGCTAAATGTCACTTTTTGGTCACTAAGGGCACTCTTCTTGGTCACACAGTATCTGGTGAAGGGATAACGGTGGATCCTGCAAAGGTTACTACTATCCTTTCCATGCCTATTCCACAAAGCCCAAAGGAAGTGCAAAGTTTTTTGGGCCATGCAGGATACCATGGAAGATTTATACGAATGTATTCAGAAATAGCTAAGCCCTTATCAAGGCTTACCAGTAAAAAGGTCCCCTTCCCATGGAGTGCTGAATCTGAGGAAGCATTTTGTGAACTAAAATTGAGATTATGTACTACTCCACTTTTAAGTGTTCCTAACTGGTCATTGGAGTTTCTTGCGCATACAGATGCCAGTCTTCATGCTGTTGGTGCAGTTCTAGCTCAACCATCATCACACAAGGTTGATAGACCTATCTCCTATGCTAGTAGACTACTTACCAAGGCAGAAAGGAACTATAGTACGATCGAAAGGGAAGGCTTGGCTATTGTATTTTCTCTCTAGAAGTTTTGGCATTACCTTCTCGGTGTACATTTTATAGACATATTTGACCATCAACACTTAAACTACTTGATAAACAAAACTAGGGTGCTTGGAAGGGTTTGGAGATGATTACTCTTGTTTTACGAATTCCACTTTGATATTTATAGTAAGCCAGGAAGAGAGCAGTACATGGAAGATCAAGTATCTAGGACCGCAATGAGGGAGAAAGCAATAGGTATTAATGATGAATTGTTTGATAGTAATCTCATCCTAGTAGCAACTCGGGCTGAATGGTATGATGGAATTCTCCATTGTGTCACTACTGGAAAACTCCCAGAACACTTAACACCTATAGAAAAGAGAAGATTACTCCTCAAGACCAAAGCATACTCACTTATAATGGGAACTTATATAGATATTGTCAGGATGGTATCTTGAGGAAGTGTGTTTATCCAGAGGAGGTGAATCCTTTGCTTGAGGAAGCACACAGTGAAGGGCATCTAAAAGGAGAAGATTTGGCTCATAGAACCATCCACAAAGGACTATGGTGGTCTCATATCTACAAGGATACAATCAAGTTTGCTAAACAATGCCACATTTGCCAGAGATGTGCTCCTACGCCAACCAGATTGAATGTCCAACCATTAGTCATATCCACAGGATGGCTCCCATTTTAAGGATGGGGTCTTGATTTCATACGACCAATTAGTCCAACTAGTATACCTGGGGGTAAGAAGTATATCTTGATGGCCACATGTTATGAAACTAAATGGATTGAGGCTAAAGCTACTGTGGATTGCACAGCTTTAACAGTAGCTAATTTTTTGTATAAACGAATTTTTTCAAGATTTGGTTGCCCACTCGAAATCACTAGAAATAGAGGCACACATCTTGTAAATCAATTGCTCCAATTTATATTTGAGAGGTACAAGGTTTTTCATAAAAAATCATGCGCCTACTATCCAAGGGCAAATGGCCAAGCAGAAAGCTCCAATAATATTTTGATTGGATTGCTTCACAAATTATCTTTCGATCATCAAAGCTTCTGGCCACAAGCATTGAACGGTGCAATTTGGGCTTTCTGAACAAAAAGAAGGGGAACCACTAGCGAGCGTTCATTTTGCTTAGTATATGGAAAAGAGGCATTAGTACCATTCAAATTTATTATCAGAAAAGAAATTGGAGCCAAAAACATTGGAATTGAACCTCAGATTAGGAGACTAGTGGCATTAGAAGAATACAGAGGAGCAATGCAAAAACTTCAAGTAATAGAAGAAGAGCGCAAAAGATTGCACGACAGGTATCTTAGGACCAAAGAAGTGCAGGAAGGATCCGTGGTTTTGGTGCATCAGATCCCAGGAGTTTCAACCAAATTGGCACCCAAGTGGATAGGACCATACAAAGTGATAAAGGTATTACCACATGGAGCAGTGCATCTGGACGATTCGCAGGGTAAGAGGATACCCCTGGTCAATATATCGAGGGTGAAGAATTACCTTAATTAAGTCAAGATGGTAGAACTTCATTCACTGTACATATCATGTTTCATTCAGCGTTCGTATTTATTTTGGTATATTCAATAAGTGAATGAAGGAAAAGTTGCACTAGGACAGTGCAAAGACTTGATGTGGGGGTCTGTAGTTCCATGCAGCTCTATCTCTCTCTCTCTCTCTCTCTCTCTCTCTCTCTCTTCTCTCTCTCTCTCTCTCTCTCTCTCTCTCTCTCTCTCTCTCTCTCTCTCTCTCTCTCTCTCTCTCTCTCTCTCTCTCTCTCTCTCTCTCTCTCTCTCTCTCTCTCTCTCCCCTCCCACTATCCTTGCATACCCCGCCATCTCCTCCCAGCCCCACCCCACTATCCCCGCTGCCACCCCGCCCATAGCGCCCTCCCTTCCGCCCTCCCCCACCATCCCCTCCAAGCCCCACCCCGATATCCCCGCCATCCCCTCCCAGCCCCACCCCACTATCCCCGCTATCCTCTCCCAGCCCCACCCCACTATCTTCGTTGCCACCCCCGCCCACAGTGCCCTCCCTTCCCCCCTCTCTTGCCATCCCCTCCCAGCCCCACCTGACTATCCTCGCCATCGCCTCCAAGCCCCCACCCACTATCCCCGCCATTCCTTCCCAGCCCCCTTCCCCCCTCCCCCGCCATCCCCTCCCAGCCCCCTATCCATGCACCCCCGCCATCCCCTCCTCTTCCCCCCTCTGTGGATTAGGATAACATAAATTCGGGACCACTTATGGACTTTCCGGTGTAGTGTACAATTTGTAGTCCTGAAGATGGATCATATTTAGACAGCAAAGGGACGAAAAAGGGAAGGTTACTTTTAAAGGTTATGCCTTGTCTGTGGAGGGCGAGGTATATAAAGGGTTGATGTATCAGAGGATGGAAGGAAAACATGGTCTGAAGCAAAGATTGCACAAGGACTGAAAAGTGGCCTTGGTTACATGCCGGATGATGATGATCACCGTGATAAATGGGCATGGGTGCTTTGGGAGACTTCCATAGAGGTCCATTTCTCGGCTGACATTGTAGTTAAAGCTGAATTTTATGCAGAAGATTACAAGATGTCCCCCCTTGTAAGGAATTGAACTCACAACCTCTCGGTTAGGAATGTGATGAGCTAAACACTTGCCTCAAAAGCCATGGTTGAGGATTACTTCCTAATCCTCTCTATTAGGGTGTAGTTCAACCATCTCCTATCTTTCAAGGGTGTGGTTCAATCATCTCCTTCCTATCACTTTATTACATTCTTCCCCCCTTAGTCGATCATTGTCCTCAATGATCTACTCATTATCACTCTAGCCTCAATGATCCATTCTTGAACTCCCTTGGTACCCTTGAATTGATGTCCCTCAACCTCGCATAGTTTCTTGAACCTTGTTTGCAACCTTGGTATCTTGAACACTGTTCTCAACCTTAGTGTCTTAAACCTTGTTCTCACCCATGTTCGGTATCTTGAACACTCAATCAAGTGGCACCCAAGGATTCCCAAGGACTTCACACTTGTAGTCTAGATCATTGGAAAGCTCGTTCTGAGAGCTTCCCAATAGTATATTACATGCCTCAATCTGACCTACGGATTGAGGGATATGCCCCAATCTCTCTTGGATAGAGTTCTCAAAGCGCCGCTTCGCAAATTCCTTCCCTTTCACATGATAGAGTGCCCAAGCACCTTTTTTTTAGAGGCCATTGGGTCATTCCACCTTTCCCAAGCCTACGTCCTAGGCTCTGATACCAATGTAAGGAATTGAACTCACAACCTCTTGGCTAGGAATGTGATGAGCTAACCACTTGCCCCAAAGCCATGGTTGAGGATTACTTCCTAATCCTCTCTATTAGGGTGTAGTTCAACCATCTCCTATCTTTCAAGGGTGTGGTTCAATCATCTCCATAACGTGCTTTAGAGATGAATCTCCTCCCAACCTTATGCTTGTATAAATAGCTGCTTGAATCAATGAGGACCACAAATGTAACTAGAGTCCACAAGTGCATGTGCGATCTCCACCACAAGGAGATGATTGAACCACACCCTTGAAACATAGGAGATGGTTGAACTACACCCTAATAGAGAGGATTAGGAAGTAATCCTCAACCATAGGATTTTGGGATAAGTGGTTAGCTCATCACACTAATCAAGAGGTTGTGAGTTCAATTCCTTACATTCACTTTATTACACCCCTCATCTTTTCCCCCACCACTCCCTCATCTTTTGTCCCACAGCCCCCACACCCACCTCCACCACCATCTCCAACTCCCTCACCCACACCCACCTCCACTAACATCTCCACCTCCCCCACCACCCCCTCATCTTTTTCCCCACCACCCCCTCATCTTTTCCCCCACAGCCCCCACACCCACCTCCACCACCATCGCCACCTCCCCCTCCACCCCCTCATCTTTTCCCCCACCACTCCCTCATCTTTTCCCCCATAGCCCCCACACCCACCTCCACCACCATCTCCACCTCCCCCACCACCCCCTCATCTTTTCCCCCACAACCCCCACACCCACCTCCACCACCATCTCCACCTCCCCCTCCACCCCCTCATCTTCTCCCCCACCACCCCCTCATCTTTTTCCTCACCACCCCCTCATCTTTTCCCCCACAGCCCCCACACCTACCTCCACCACCATCTCCACCTCCCCCACCACCCCCTCATCTTTTCCCCCACAGCCCCCACACCCACCTCCACCACCATCTCCACCTCCCCCTCCACCCCCTCATCTTTTCCCCTAGAGCCCCCATACCTACCTCCTTCTTTCCCCCCTCCATCTCCACTACCTCCGCTCCCATCCTCTCTCTACACCCATGCTTGATAAAGTTCAGATGACTCTCCCAAGAGAATTCAATTGGCTCCTCACGTGTCAGATATCCAAAGACATAAATCATCTCCCTCATCATCCCTTTCATATCGAACATGCTTTGGCAAAAGTTCTTCTGATGTTGTTACGTTGGTGCTTTTTGAGTATGAAGAAGATCACTCTTCCAATTAAAGAATTCATTGGGCTCTTAGATTGGTGGAGTAGAATCAATTCTCCATCCCACCATCCCTCCATCCACACCACCATCTCTCATACACAATAGATGAAGGTCAAAAGCTACTACAAGAATTATATGAAGAATAATGTGAAAGATGTGCTTCTGAGGGTCAATCCAATATTATGGGTGGCACATAATGAGGGTCTCACATTTTATGTGAAAGTGATAGTAAAAGTGTAAGTGGTAAAGCTGAAAGTAGAGAAATGACTGTTGCCGCCAATCATTCGTGACGACTTGCCTATTTTTGAGGATCCAATTCAAATCTAGTGGCATATTTGATCTACCCCTCCCATTTTTGAGCAATCAATCTGTGCATCTTCAGTGGACATGAGGAATCGGCAAGGCCCTCTTGGCCTATTGGAGCCTATAAAAGCAATGGACTAGTACTCATTGAGAGATAGACTAATACACATAGAGCTTATTTCCGTCATCTCTTTGGTCCTCTCTTGCACTTTGTGGCAACAAGCCTACTATACGAAGTCACTCTGTGGTGAGGATACAAAGCATGGCCTTCCCAGTGGAGGGTAAAGGCAGTGTAGTGTAAAGAGTGGCTTGGTTATGTCATTCAATTTGAGTCAGTGGTATTTCCGTGCTCTTCCATTAGAGCTAGTCTTCATACCTTTGTACTGAGTAGTGCAAGTCTTCATCTAAGTTGCGTTCAGTGCTAGTCTTCATCTAGTTGTGTTCATTTTATCGGACAAATTTGGTGTATTGATTTTGTTTTGTTCTGGACATGTTAGCACAGAGCATCTGCTTTTATAGCATTTCCTTTGCATACGTTGTAATCATATGTTTGAGCTAAGGAGTGGTTTGGTCTTCCAGCAATTATTGTTATCTGCCTGCTCACAGAAATGTTAAAGGGTATACTTCCCTAAGGAGGACCTCCCTTGAGTAGGCGAAGTACTAGTAGTGCATATATTCTGCTCTTGTTAAAAGTGGATACCCGAGTACCTCCTCTATGATATACATCTCTAATTGTACTCCACTAGAATGTTTCATTAAAATTGTTTCTCATTGCATAATTGCTCATTTCTATTTGGCTCCTAATTCTTTTTAGTTCAAAATTCTATTTGTTTTATCTAATTCATTGGCATTTCATTTACACTTCTAGTTGTCTATGGTTGTTATGTTATAGAACAATAGAGCTAGAATTGAATTTTTGTTTCTCATATTTTTGAAAATCAATTCCAAGGGAGGAAACACATTAGCGATCAGTCACTTAAAGCTAACCTAGGGACCAAGTAGTTCATGTTAGTATTTCCCAGAGGTCAAGTGGACTATACAAGGCAGACTCGAGTCAAGTCGATGAGGCGGAGAATAGATTGTGGGATGACCCTATTATGCATTTCCATGAAGTTCAGTTTCTCTAGCGACAAGAATGAGAATAATCAAGAAATCAAAAACCAAAAGAAGAAAAATAAGAGGACACTTGGAGTTGTATAAATATAGGAGCTAGGAAAGGAGAATGATGCAAAGGATATTTTTAAACAATATTCTACTTAAAATTCAAAGCAGTAAAAATAGTTTTCAGAAATAATGAGGTTGATTACATGTAAAAATTTAGTGCCGCCTAGTTACCTAGGCTTTCACTCTCATATTTACAACCATAGATACACTTTAATGCAAAGAATGGAATAAACAAAAGGAATATGTGCATTGATAAAGAAATCTTGAATCTCCTCAATTCATTTTTGCTTCTCCATTGTAAGCAGAAGAGAACAAACATCATCAAGAGGCAACATATTACTAAATTCTTTGCCACATTTGTACAAGTAACTAATTTAGTGGAAATATTTTGAAGAAGTTATGTAGCTTCAGATTACTATTTCATCTTGCTCTAAATCTCTTCGAGCTTAGCATGAAGGACTTCTCTGCTCCAATAAAATAGACTACTGCTCTCGCATTAACATTTGGCGTAATCTATCACTTCACAATTCCTTGAGGTCAAGATAGTATCTACAAAGATATTATCTAGATGCAATAAAGTCTCTCTTTTCCTTCACCTCCTACCGAAATTCCTATACATTTTCAGCCGAAGCATTTTTACTTTTCTTTTTATATATTCGCTTCAGTCATGAACTAATCTTCTAGTTCAAAATTCTTAGAGAAGTTAATGAGCTTATTTTCTAAATTTTTCACACCATGGAATCGATCTTTTCACCAAGATATTATAGGTACTTATCTATGTATACTTAGGCCGGTCTTAATTTATCTGGTTTAATAAAAACTTATTCCCCTCTACCTTCGTTGTGTTTAATGCATGAGCGAATTCAAATTGGTGAACTATATTACTCTTGAATAAAGTTACTTGACCTACTCTTGATTTTGTGTCCTCTGGAAATGCTTTAAACATTGCTTCTGCCTTATCTAGGCTATTTGCAACGCATTATGCAAATGGAATTTGCTCTTTTTACTGAAATAGTTTAACTTTAAGAGTTTGTATCGCTTTCATGAGTACATTGTTCGCATTTTTGTTTTCAATAAAGCCTTCTCAAATTGATTAACCAACGAATGTATTGTCAATTCATTAGAGTCTCTAATATTTCAATCGCTTCGAGTGAATCAACCTTTGTAATATATGATATAATATTCTTCTTACTTGGAAGCATAGGCTTGATATTACCCACCTCCATCTTTCTTATCTCTAGTAGAAGTGGCTAAAAGTTTGAGAAAACTACAACTGGTATTGGTAGAAATCGTAGAGCTTCTAGCAGTGATGATTTAAAATGTGATTGTAGTATAGTCTTTACCACCTTAAAAAACTTTACATGTTTGATAGTATCGTCTAGAGGCAATGAAAATTTTTGTAGTATTGAGTTTCGTATCCCATGTTTGTATAAGCCATAAATATAAGCTGGCATATTTCTTCTCCTTTTCCTTAGGATTAGTTTTAGTATTCCAAAAGGAAATGAAATCAAATCCAATTTCTATCCTACCCCCATTGCCAAGTCATTTTGTACTTTTCCATTGATACATACAAAATCTCAAGGTAACACCAAGGAATCAACATGATTCAAAATTTTCGTTTTAAAGGGAAGAAACCAATACAATGGTCCCATGGTATTCTAAGTTGTGATTAGATCATATCTCCAACATGACATGAACATAACCAAAGTTCAATTTCTATCATAAACCATCATCTCCATGAGAGTACATGGATACATCATTCCAAATATTTGAAAGAGCTTTGAATCTCCATATAAACTATGCTTGGAATATGGAACCTCCACAACGGTCTAAAAAAATCATTCAAAAGTTGGAGGACATATGTTTAAGCATAGGAGTACATCATGGTGCAATCATTGTTGGAACGGTTTCCAAATACTCTGGCTAAACACAAAACAATCCCATAAATCTCTCCATGAGAGGAGTCTTAAAGAATTCAATTTATCAAAAGGTATGTTTTTCATGTAACAACATTGATTGAATGTGATCCAAGTAGAGAACCAAATGTGAAAATTTTTGGGCTCCTTTGGTTTGAATGATGCAATTCATGGGAAAACTAACTCCTCTTAAAGATGTCAACAATTACCCAAGATTACAATCCGAACATTCATCGAAGACATTGAGTTGTATGGGTTGAGAAGCATATAAAAAACTATATGGTAAGTGTGAGTTATCATACAAGTGCATAATAGTTAATATTATTGATACATATGTGTAATTTTGCAACATATTTTATGTGCCCATAGAGATTAAGTTTTGGATGAATATTGGTCAATAGGATTATGGAGAACACAAGGGACAAAGATTTCTCATTATCAAGTGAAATCTATATATTCTAAGAATAGAAGGCATGGAGGAGGAAAAGATAAGATCAGTCCGCTTCATGGCATGTTTAATTGGTTTCATAGTGTGATAGGTGGTCAAAAGAGAAAAAGAGCACATGGTATTCTATCTTTTAGTCGGTTGGAATATTTGCATCATTATTTGAGCATTTATTTTATGCAAGTTGATGGTGGAATGCCTTTGTGTCAAATGCAATATATTGAAACATTATTAGCGCATTTTGGCCTGGAAGATTGTAAGCCTATTGCCACTCCTATGGAGACAGGTTTACGATTGAGTCTTCATGATGCTAGAGATGCATTTGATGTCGTTCTCTATTAGCATGCTACTGAATGCTTGATTTACTTATGCATTAAGCGGCTAGATATTAAGTTTGTTGTCTCATAGATGATCAAGTTTATGCATTCCCAATCTGTCAAGCATTGGAAAGCGGTTAAGTGCAGTGACTGGGCTGGTTGCTATGAGATTTCACCACTGCTCTTTTAATTTTTCAATATTCATCAATGTTTGTTTGTAACAAACTCTTAAATGCTAACACATTTTAATAAATATACAAACACATATACCTCACTCTGTTATGGAGATGCTAATACATACTCACATGATTATGCATATATTATGCTCACATGCACACACATCCATGAACTCTTATGTATAGACACTTACACTAACACATGCATTCATATGCTCACATATGTTCTCATTCACTCCATATTACGTATATATGCATATATACTAACATATTCATGCATTCTAACCATCATGTATTACTCTTAAGATATACTTATATTTGCATAAGCATATTCACAACTATTCATGTCCATACTAACATTCATTGTAACATAAACTGACACTCATGCTAACGCATGTGAATACAACATTCATACATTCATGCTAACATTGCTAACATATGCTAACTTCCTGTTGCATATTCACTTCTTATATATACTCACGACATACTCTCAGTTATACATGCCTCATACTGTATTATGTATATGCACACATCCCTTATATGCATATGTATTTCTGCATCTTAAACATATATGCATCTACATATCTCACTTACATGCATATATTTATTCATTCATGCATAAATGCTACATATGGTAAGTAAATAAATACATTATATAAGCAACCTAATATAATTTATCTATTTTTCTCTCTCTTTATCTTTATCTCTCTCTCTCTCTCTCTCTCTCTCTCCTCTCTCTCTCTCTCTCTCTCTCTCTCTCTCTCTCTCTCTCTCTTTGCATTGCACGTCTGCCAAGTGTGGGGGGTGGAGAAATTCTCTCTCTCTCTCTCTCTCTCTCTCTCTCTCTCTCTCTCTCTCCCTCTCTCTTTCCTCTCTCTCTCTCTCTCTCTCTCTCTCTCTCTCTCCCCTATAGAAGCGGCATCAGAATTCCTCACAACATCATATTTTCTAACATCACTTGTTTGCGTTTATTTGAGAGGTTCCTCACAATCCTCTCTTTATCAATTGGTCTCTTTGAGTTTCTCCATCGCCAATCTTCCATGGCCACCTCTCTCTTTTCCTCTACAACCCACTATTTCTGCTACGTGATGGTTCACTCTTTGTGCTAAGCAGGAGTTTTCTCTCTATGATCGCTAATCAGGACTCTTCTCCGTGCTCATCATGACTTCTCTCTGTGTAAGCTTCTACTAACATCAAGGATATGCCTTTGGACTAGATATAGAAGAATTACTCTGCGAATCCACTACTTCTCCTCTTGCCAAGAACATGTATGTCCGCTTTTGTCATCTGTGCCAAAAAGAGCTCCAAACAACTTAATAAAGTTTTGCTACCCAATGCTAGAGAAGATGATTCCTATCTCATAACTCTAAATTTCTGAACTATGACCATATTGACTTCATCCCCACCTTTTGAGGGGTTCTCTAGGTCCAACACCTTTTAAGGAAATGGGTACTCTCTCTTTAGAATGGACTGAGTATCTCCTTATGGTTTGCTATGAAATTCCTAAGTCCATACTAGAATATTACTCTGACATCTTAGCACACTCTGATGTGCAACATTCCTAAAGAATCATATCACCATGAAAATACTGACTAATCCACTACTAAATGACCTCTCTCACTCTCTCTTGCAAGAACAGCAGCGGAAGGGAAAATAGAATAAAAATGCAAAGAAGAAAAGTACATGTAAAAAAAAACATTAGGAAAAACTAGAGCACAACACACACACACATACATACATAGACACACACACACACACATATATATATACACACACAAACACACACACATATATATATATATATATATATATATATATATATATATATATATATATATATATATATATATATATATATATATATATATATATATATATATATATATATATATATATATATATATATATATACACAGACACACAAAGTCATGAGCCTACCACTCTTTTAGTTTTGCTCTAATCCCTCATCCACACTTTAAAACATTCTTTCTCATCACACTTTTATTTTACTTTAATCACTTTAATTGCGCAATTCTTCTACTCCTCTCTTTTGATCTACATTCTGTCACACACACATTTAAATTTCTCTTTAAACCACTTTAAGTGCATCATTTATTATGACCACACTTTGGGTCACTTTAATTACACATCTTTTATGCACCACTCTTTAAATACTTACACACACACCATTGATTATTTATCCATTTTAATTCTCCATTTTAATTTCATTAGTTTTGAATTTAATATCTCATTAATACTTTAAATTTAAATTTACACAAAGGGTTTAATATAATTAAATACCTTGATGTTCACATATACACACACTATTAAGATAGTTAATTAAAGCATAATTTAATTTATATTAAGTAAATGTATAAAATGTAAGATAATTTAATTAACTATAACCATACATTTATTAAATCCAAGGGTTTCACACGTTATATTAATGTTAATATTCACAAACACTCATTCCTACACACACAAACACTTTGGAACCCTCATAATTATCCATCTAGCACTAAAATTCTTTCAAATATATGTAATCTTAGAGTTTTATACCCATGACTTATTATTAATGGGTACAGACACACATTTCAATGTGTAGTTAGGGTAAACCCTAATGTGGCTTTATTAGAATTCATTAATTTGTTCCTATAGGTATTCACAAAGAGATTCGTTCAAATCAAAGCAAGTTATCAACAATGTAATAGATGGGTTACAGTTAACCAATAAGAATGTTTTAATTCTTCTAAATGTCAACTGGAAGGTGGAAATGTTTCGTACATCCATCCCCACCAAACCTGCACATCATCTTGATTGGCCAACCTACAAAACAAGGGAAGCATCATCTTGATGATCATCTTGAAATTCAACCATATAACAATATCACTTCTTTTACAAATCAATTTCAAATTTATCAAATGTATCAATCTTTTATGCAAAATGCTTCTGAAGTTTATTTAAAGTCAGTCTAGTAATGAAAACATATCAAATTATAATGTTAAACTATCAATCGGTTCAATCAACAAAACATTAATCTAAGTTTAATTCATTTATTAACTTTGCAAAGATCATGATGAAACAGAATTCTTCTTCATTCACTCAAAAGCACTTTTCTTCACATACATGCAGTCACATACGAGCAATCAATCATGTCAAAGAAATCGACTAAATCTTCTCATACAAACATTTACCTTGTTTGCCCAATTTTATTCGCTAGATGTGTTTTCCACAACTAGCTTTCTTCATCTTTGGTTTCATACAAGTATGATATGAAATCTTCCTATAGATAATGATCATAAATATCTTTTTGGGGTGAAAGAAGGTATAACTTCCGTTCGTCATATGTTTTTCTTTATCTTTTCCTTTTTCTATGTTTTTCTATTTTTACATTCGCAACTGTTTTGTTTTGAATGTGAAAGGATTAAACCCTTAATCTGAGCTAAAGTTCTAGATGCATGTATAAGAAAGACCTAGGATCTCACAGACAAGGATCATGCATCTATATGCTTCTACATATATACAATTAGTTCCATTATTTGAAATGAACTACAAATCCTTCTATCCATATAAAATCCCCACTCAAAATATAGACTTAGAAACACAAATCATGCTTGTATTCCTATTGTGATAAAATAGATTACTTCATAATTTGATCATTCTCATCCAAATTCTATGATTGTATTTGTTATGAATGCAAATGATATGCATAGATAAAAAGATAAAAAATTTAGAACACAGATAAATACAACGTGATAATTGGCTTCATCTTCAATCGTCTCTTCTTCAGTCTCTTTTTTTTTTAATTTATCATAATAAACTACAATTTTATCATCTTCAAAGTCATGCTGAAAAAAATCATCAATAGCTAGACACACAAGTTTGATTAGTTTCATAAACATACATTTTTCTTCATCCTGCAAAAGAAAACCACATTAAAGGAAAAACTCCATACATAAATCATTCATTCTCTTCATCCTACATTACTTCATAATCTTCATCATTTCTTTGTTAAAATAACTTAATTCTTTTCCACGCAATTCACTTCTTGAGAGGTGTTCCTTCTAGTTCCCATAAAAGCATACATTCCATTAACCTTGAGCACCACATAAGGTCCAAAAACCAACACCGTTTTAACTTCCTACGTGCATCATACTAGGACTCAAATGTACTATCATAAATTAAAACCCAATCATCAATTTGTATTGGCTTTGGCCCTAACCTATGCGATTTATCATAATATTTCTTATTTTTTAATTCCTGATTGTTTTCATTTAACAATAGCTTCCTCTATCTTCTCATTTCCTTGATCAAGCCGTTTAATTCTTAGAGCCAAAAGATCTTCAGTAGACAGATTGTCATGCCATGGAAGTGTAGACCAAGTAAGTATTTGCATTCGAATATATAAAATAGATTTCTGGCCGTACATTAACTCTACTGGCATATACCCTATTGCTCTAGTACAAGTCATTCTATTAGCCCATAATGAAAATGGTAGAAATTTCTACCAATTCTTAAGATCACAATCGCAATCTTTAGAAATCGCCTTAATAATTGGAGATCTTTCTTTTTTTCCATTAGCCTCAAGCTTATAAGTAGTGGTAAGAGCTAAACAAATTCCATGCTTAACAAAGAAATCTATAGGTTCTTAAGCATATAATTCACCCCTACCACCCACTACTTTGGCAACATAACCAAACCTTGAAATTACATCTTCAAGTAGAAAATTCACATAGGGCTAATTCCTCCCCTTTTTTGAGTTATAGGGTTTTGAAAAGTGTTGTTTTCCGACACGTAAAACAAAAGACTTCTCTAATTCTATTCAAATCCGTGATTGTGATGAATCACACACTTCTTTGGGGTGTGATTAAACTCTACTATAGGGGAGACATGTGCATCAGCAAGGACGACGTACAAAAATCATAGAGTTACCTTTTGATTGAGAGTGATAGTGAGAGTGAGACTGTGATGGAGAGTGCGAATGTGAATGAGATTGTGATAGCTCAAGGGTGCTCGCGAGGTAGAGGCTTTGTCAAGAAGCTATTTTCCAAAGCTATTATAACTATTGATTCTCATCTACAATATTAGAATTCCTCTTTCTCTGAGTCATATCTTTTCTATTCTTTTGCATTAGATTTTCTCTTATCTTGTGCAATCTCTATGTTTTTCTCTCCTCTGTTATGCTTGAGTGATTGAAAGTTTGTGATTGGGGATATATTGTGATTTTGGAAACACTACATAGAAGAGGTAAAATCTATGCCTCAATAGCTAGTATATACTTTGTATGAAATCGTTATGCAATGGTTATATGTAGTCTTTGTGCTGGAAATGTTCCTAACAGTCTTGATGAAGCCAAAATTTCAAAAACTTGGATCGATACTATGCCATCAGAGTATGAGGCTATTATGTTGAATAATACTCTATCTTCATGTAATTTTCATCTAAGAAAAAATTCAATTTGCATGAAATAGATATAGAAGATGGAGCATATGCATGATGGAACAATTTATTTTGATGAGATCCTCAGCTACACAAGCCAAATGACCATTACTTCTAGCATTTCTACACTTGCAATTTATCATGCTTGGATCTCACATTAGTTGTACATTAAAAGTTCATTTTTGAATGGTAAATTGCACATTCGTTGCTCAGTGTTCCTAATGAGAGGCATATTCACAAACTTAATGTTGAATTCTATGCTTTTTTTCATATCTAATGTTGAATTCAGTGAGATCACTTTGAGTTTTATGTCCAGACAATATGTGGTTGTAGACGTTCGCAAAAGAATTTAACTATGGAGAGGTTGGAAGCTTCTTGCAAAGATTTGGGCTTACTTCCTTTTGTGGATTAATTTCTTTCCACATGGCTTGGCACTTCCTTATACATGAGTGATAGCTAACCATCACTCCTAATGTGGATTTAGTGGTATGTTTTGGATAGTGATATGTGTGAAAACCTTAGGACCACCAAAGCATTTTCTTCCCTTATAAGGATGTCTTTTCCCATTGCTTGTATATATTTGTATAACCCTAAGAGATCAGTTATCTTTGTACATTCACTTGCTAATACATTCAGTATTCTGTTGTCATCCTAGCTTCTTCCTCTTCCTTGTGTTGTCTGTGTGCTTCCATAGACCTCAAAATCTAAAAAGGATAACACTTAACAAGACCTCAATCATTATGCATGTCCAAAAAGTTGAGTTTCTCTAGAGAATAGAATCAGAATAATCGAGAAATAACAAAACAAAAGAACAAAGGTATGAAGACACCTAGAGTTGTATAAATATAGGAGCTAGGAAAGGAGAATGATGCAAAGGATATTTTAACCAATATTCTAGTCAAAAGTCAAGTGGAAATGTTATTGGAATATGTATTTTCAATCTTGAAGCCTAAATTCAAAGAGAGTTTTATAAAACTTGGTAGGGGGAAGAGATTTCCAAATCCATAAGATGTGAAGATCGAAGAGTCACATAATGTTAGTACTAAGGCACTAAAAGATGCAATAACCCTGAGTGATGGATATAAACATGAGGCTCTTGAAGTTGAGATTTTCCACATGAATAGAAATTACCTTGGCGCTTTTATACATAATGAGATTAAGAAAGAAACTAAGAGCTACTTTAGCAAGGAATTGTGGGAATGAGGGATAGCGAAAGTGGAAGTCGAAATAGATAATGAGCGTGAATCATGTCTAGTTCTAACACTAGTTGACTCCAAGTCAGAGATAAATGTGACCTTAAAGAAAAAATACGATATGTTTTGGTGGATGATAGATAAAGAGCATGGCTACCGCATGGGAATCACAAATAATACATCACGATATCTATCTGGACCATATGTCAATGTTCATGTGGAAAGAGGTGGCATTTTCGACAAATCTCACTAATTTTTCTAGGATAATTGTTCATATGAGTTCGTTCATGGGTAACCACTTAAGGTTGAAATAAGAATGGAAACTGTAGTGATGTATGATTTATGAGCATATGCAATAATTCGATCTAGATATTATATGTGATCACCACAAGTTATGATAACAATCTAGAATCATTCAAGGAATCCATATCGACTTTAAAAAAATCCATATACGTTCACTAAAGAAAACAAGCAATGCTTCCATATCTCTATGTGAGTATGGAGCATATCTTAGCCAAATCCATAGCTCAACCCTTACCAAAAGCATGTAATTAAAAAATTTAAGCACATTTCAAAAGATTCTATATTATGTGAGAGACAGAACATAGGGCATACTTTCATTAATGTGCCTATAAAGAAAGTCAAAATAGGAACCCATGAGATGTTTCTATTAATTGGTGAGAAAGAACATGATGTAGTTTGTGCAAATCCTCAAATATTTTGATCTATGATCATTTTCCAATATTGCACATACTTTGGAATCTTCACATGATAGCACTTCCAAAAGCTGTGTTGGAATCTTCACATGCTGATTCTTGAACTGCTCTTAGGTCCATATTCAAATATATTGTTCAATGTACCTAAAAAGAATGTAAATTTTACGATCATTTAAGACTCAAAACTTGTAAATCAAGTTACTATTAGGAATGTTGAAATTGGTTTTATTCTAAGTGAGTTTGTTGCAGCATTTGAAGGGCATTCTTTCTTTTATATGAGTGATTTATACAAAAACTATGAACAATTCCACCTTGCTATTAAAAGTAGGAGTATTACCATGGTTCAAAATCTTCTTGGCTTATTGCATACATGTATTTTGCAACAATGAGCTATAAACTTAGCAGCATATATGATGAATGCGATGAATATGTTCTTACATGATTTCATTCCAAATGTGACAATGCCATTGATTGATGATATTTCCATTAAGGGATTTGGGGAGACACTAAGAGATTAAACTTTAGACTCTTCGTGATGTAGAAAGTTTATTCTTGATTGCATCTTTGATTTTGAACATATATTCAAAAGATTCGAAAATGTTATCCTAGCATTTTCTATTGAAAAGCTTGTTTCTATGGTGAATGCAGTACCTGTCCCTAGACATTTACGTGGTTACTATGGTCCGGAGACCATGGCTTTGAGATGTGTTAATGCCATAAACAAGATATATGAGATTTGTAGCAATGTAAAAGAGATGAGAAGATTTTTTAGGGGCGTTTTTTTTCCATGCCATTTGGATACCTCACTTTGCACATGTTTCTAAATGCCTCTATGATTTGTTGAGGAAGAAAAGAAAGTTCAAATGGGCTTTAAAGAATTCTAAAGCTATGTAAAAATTGAAAAGATTGATAATTGATACCCTATTTTGAAAAGAGTTGATTATGTTGAAAAAGAAACCGATAATCTTGACTCTAGATATTATTCCCATACGAATAGGATGGAACATTTGTCAAGATGATAAAGAGGGGAATCCATACACGATAAGAATTGGAGCTAAGATTTGGCATTAAAATCCAAAGAAATGATCACAAATGAAAATGGAGCTTTGGGGTTAGGTCACATCTTTAAAGGGTACTCCATACACGATAAGGTTTGGAGCTTTTTTGGCATTAAAATCCAAAGAAATACTCACAAATCAAAATGGAGCTTTTGGGTTAAGTCACATCTTTAAAGACTACCAAAGACTACTACATTGGAGCTACTCTGATTGTTGAGACATAGTGTTTGCCATTAGTTTGAATGCGTGTGAATTGTTCATCACCTTATATTGTAATGTTGAGATAGATCTCATGTATTAGCCTTATATTAAAAATGTTGAGATAGATCTCATGTATATGCAGAATCCAAGGACTAAGTATTTGAAGTCACGATGGCCCGAAGGCCAAGTGCATTAGGGGAGAAGACTTACGCTAGAAAGGTAAGGGGAAGTCTTGGATAGTTGGCCGAACCCATGGTGCATTGTTGCGAAGGTCGGTGGTCTATTGCCATTCAAGGCAAGATGGTTCTACATTGCCAGATATGTCCAAAGCCCATGTACATGAGCACACAAAATGGGGGAGGTGCAACATCGTGTGGAGTAGTGTGTTGTTGCCAAGACGTTGGAAGGTAAGAGGGTCTAAATTTTGTCGTTGGACACCCTTAAATTTAGAGTTCCAAGTAGGCCAGACTTTGCCTCGGTTATAATCCTAAAGTCGTCTGCAGTTGATAGGCTATAACTCACTTATATCCGAGTGTTGGATTGGATAGTCTGATATAACTCACAGGATGTAACCGCCTTCGCCATGCGCTGTTTTCTCCTCCATTTCGCTTTTATTCTTGGCTACCTCTACAATGGTATGTATGTCATCAAAGGATCTCTTCCCTTTGCTCCAGTTTCTTATTCATAAAGTCTTTCCACTGTTTTCTTGCTTCTAGTCCGTTTTCTGTTTTTGTTTCCCTTTCTTTGATTCTGCAATGATATGTGGGAGGCTTATCAGATTTCCATCGCAGGATGCTCGCCTGTTTCTGCAGCTTGCACCATGTATACAGTGAAGTCGGGCGATACGTGCTATGCGATATCCCAAAGCCGTGGGATCTCGCTATCTGATTTTCAGAGATGGAACTCCAGCATCAACTGTAACAACCTCCAAATTGGTCAGGTTGTCTGCGTCTCACAGCCGACCAGCATCAGCAGCCCTTCCTCCGGCTCCTGCACAACATATACAGTCAAGTCTGGGGTCACCTGTTATGCCATCTCCCAGGCGAATGGGATATCTCTTTCAAATTTCCAGAGCTGGAACTCCGGCATCAACTGTAACAACCTCCAAATTGGTCAGGTTGTCTGCGTCTCATAGCCGACCAGCAGCAGCAACCCTCCCTCCGGCTCCTGCACAACATATACAATCAAGTCTGGGGACACCTGTTATGCCATCTCCCAGTCGAATGGGATATCTCTTTCAAATTTCCAAAGTTGGAACTCCGGCATCAACTGTAACAACCTCCAAATTGGTCAGGTTGTCCTGCGTCTCACAGCCGACCAGCAGCAGTAGCCCTCCCTCCGGCTCCTACACAACACATACAGTCAAGTTTGGGGACACCTGTTATGCAATCTCCTAGGCGAATGGGATATCTCTTTCAAATTTCCAGAGCTGGAACTCCGGCATCAACTGTAACAACCTCCAAATTGGTCAGGTTGTCTGCGTCTCACAGCCGACCAGCAGCAGCAGCCCTCCCTCCGGCTCCTGCACAACATATACAGTCAAGTCTGGGGACACCTGTTATGCCATCTCCCAGGCGAATGGGATATCTCTTTCAAATTTCCAGAGCTGGAACTCCGGAATCAACTGCAATAATCTTCAAATTGGGCAGAAAGTCTGCATTTCGCAGCCTTCAGGATCGTCGCCCTCGTCGAATTACAATGGAAAAATCTTCCGAGAGTATATCCGTGCTCTTTACAATGGAGTGAAGTTCACCGACGTGCCTATAAACACCGGGGTCACTTTCCACTTTATCCTTGCCTTCGCCATCGATTACACCTCGTCCGCGTCAGCTACCAACGGTCTATTCAATATCTACTGGCAGAATTCCGTGCTTACCCCTGCGACAATTCAAGCCATTAAATCGCAGTATAGCAATGTGAAGGTTATGCTGAGTTTGGGCGGAGACACCATCTCAGGCCAGCCAGTCCAATTTAGAGCAACTTCTGAAAATTCGTGGGTATCTAACGCAGTTTCCTCCCTCACTAGTTTGATATCCAATACCATCTGGATGGGATCGACATAGACTACGAGCATTTCGACAGTGTGTCTACTGACACATTCGTTTCCTGCATAGGTCAACTCATCCAACAGCTAAAATCCTCAGGAGTGATATCTGTTGCATCCATAGCTCCTTTTGATGGAGTGCAAACACAATACAAAGCTCTGTGGGATCAATACAATAACGTGATTGATCTTGTCAACTTTCGATTCTATTCGTATCCCTCAAGCACGTCTGCATCACAATTTGTGAGCTACTACAACACAGCCGCGGCTACATACGGCGGTGTGGCCAAGGTGCTTGCGAGCTTCAGCACTGGAGGTGTAGGGCCAGCGCCGTCCACAGCACTTTCAGCCATCCAACAGCTCAAGTCTAATGGTAAGCTGCCAGGCATCTTCATCTTCAGCGCTGACGGCTCTTATGCCGCATCGAGCTTCCAGTATGAGCAGCAAGCGCAAACACTTTTAGCGTTTTAAGTGTGGTGGGACTCTTTAGGGACTGCACTCTTTAGGGACTGCGTCCCATGAGAAGCTGGTTAAGTATGGTGGAATCCTTCTCTGCACCGTACCTGAATAAGTTTAATGCTCTCTATCTTTCTCTCTCTCTGCTTACATTTCTTGTCAACTACGTTTTGTTTCTCTGTTCTTTCACACAAACGGGGCGTTTCCCAAACAGTTGCTTGTGGTGATGCTTAGTGAATATGAAACTCATCCACCTGTTTTCCTTTGAGTGCTCCATGTCCTGATTACTCTTATTTTTATAAAGATGACACTCGCACCTGTCTTCCGATTAGACCTTGGTTTAAGTATATCATCTTTTTATCAACTAGCTTTAAGACGCATAGCCATGTTTATATATGCCTTGTACATGTTTATATATGTACTGAATGTTTTTTTCTGGTCTCTCTCTGTACGTCCTCTATATATAGACATGTAAGAGAGATCGGAAGAGCGATAAGAAGAGACACACATACATACACATATATATGCATATACGCACATGCACACACAAAAAAAAAGTTCCGTAGATGCATCTATTAATGGAGATGCATGCATTCATGCTTACATACATATACACATATTATATTTACTCAAACACATGCAGACAGACAAACAATCTGCATACATACGTGTTTGTATGCATATATGTGCGGAAGAAATGACTGTAATAGTGGAGTTCTATTAGAATTCCAAAAAATTATTAAATTCGAAGATAATGTTGAACTCCAAAGTAAATTGTTCATAGAGTCAGAAGACCGATAACGCGATCAACGCATGTATGATCTATTCACTAAGAAAAATGAGCAAATGATCATACTGAAATTCAAAACAGCTTCCAAACATTATTATATTTGAACAACAGAAGCCATACAACCAACGCTAGCAGCTCTATCAAAGTTGAACAAGTACTGTCAATGACGTTGACATCTATATAAGCGTGACACTTGTACCCTCTTCTGTATGCTTTTTGGTAACTACATTTTCTTAAAATCAAATCCTCATTCACCCGTGTCTATATACATATGAGTTACATATACATTCAGTTTTCCGTGTATATATATATATATATATATATATATATATATATATATATATATATATATATATATATATATTATATATATATATATATATATATATATATTTATACACATATATATATACACAGAGAGAGACATGCATACAAACATACATTCATACATAAATACATACATATACATGTTTGTGTAGCATCCATACATACATAGATAATACATAGATATATTCATACATAAATACATACATATACATGTGCGCGTAAGAAGAGACAGTGCGACCGAATAGTACAAAAGCGAGAAAGGAGAAATTGTAGATTGAGAGATAGATCCTCAAATTCTATGGGATCCGAATATAGAGCTTACATGGTGATCTCGAGTGAATACGGTCTGACTAAAGCTTCACATAGGCCATGCTTATATAGTTTCTACCATGGTACTCAGTGTCAGAACCTTCCTTACGAAAGAGTAATCTCTCGTTT
Organism: Ceratopteris richardii; assembly: GCA_020310875.1. Lineage (NCBI taxonomy): Eukaryota > Viridiplantae > Streptophyta > Polypodiopsida > Polypodiales > Pteridaceae > Ceratopteris > Ceratopteris richardii. The sequence continues at coordinate 204,642 of MU260273.1, forward strand.
GATATTCGATAGCTTAACTCAAGTTCATAACCATGCTTTCTGGCGATGGTGGAATCGGATGGAACATCCAAGAATTACGTTCAATCCATTACCAATATTTTGTAGGAATTTTCTAACATTTGGAATTGGTGGTGAACAACATATAACACGGTCATAGCGTTATAATGTGGATAGAAAAGAGAGAGGCCAACAAATGACCAGGCCACGAAAATCGTAGTGCTCACTTCCTATTAGAGGGGTTCACAATCGGGATTAATTCTCGTCATTCCATCCTAGAAAACGCATATTATCATATTATACCATCTCTATCTTCTTGAAGTTAAAGAATCTTCAAGTAAACAACACTTTCTAGTAAGATCTAAGATAAAGTTTAAGAATTTTTCACCTTGGAATGAAGACGCAAGGAAAACCTTAGTATAGCTCTTTGATTACCTAATCTTGCAGATGAACTCTTCATATCAATCATTTTATTTTTGAAGAAACACTGTAAGAGGTTCCTCCAAGGTTTTCTATTCAACATGAACCTATGAGCTTTCCATATTGTTAACGAATTCAGAAAGTTAGATATTTTTGTATACCATTATGCTTATATTTTATTTAAGAAACCATAGATATAACAATGAATATGATCCAAACTAGAATAATTAAAGATCTAAAGGGAAGGATATGAATACGAGTACCCTTCAATCTATAAATAGCTTCTATTTTTTATTATAAATCATTTCTATACCAAGAGTACTAATCAGTGAAAAATACGCTAAATTGTGTATAGCTTATGCAAACTACAAAGCAGTAAAAATAGTATTCAGAAATAATGAGGTTGATTACATGTAAAAGTTTACTGCCGCCTAGTTACCTAAGGCTTGTTACTCTCATATTTACAACCATAGATACACTTTAATGCAAAGAATGCAATAAACAAAAGGAATATGTGCATTGATAAAGATATCTTGAATCTCCTCAAATCATTTTTGCTTCTCCATTGTAAGTAGAAGAGAACAAACATCATCAAGAGTCGACATATTACTAAATTCTTTGCCACATTTGTACAAGTAACTGATTTATTGGAAATATTTTGAAGAAGTTATGTAGCTTTAGATTACTATTTCGTCTTCCTCTAAATCTCTTCGAACTTAGCATGAAGGACTTCTCTGCTCCAATAAAATAGACTACTTCTCTCGCATTAACATTTGGTGTGGTCTATCACTTCACAATTCCTTGAGGTCAAGATAGTATCTACAAAGATATTATCTAGAGATGCAATAAAGTCTCTCTTTTCCTTCACCTCCTACCGAAATTCCTATACATTTTCAGCCGAAGCATTTTTACTTTTCTTTTTATATATTCGCTTCAGCCATAAACTAATCTTCGAGTTCAAAATTCTTAGACAAGTTAATGAATTTATTTTCTAATTTTTTCACACCATGGAATCGATCTTTTCACCAAGATATTATAGGTACTTATCTGTGTATACTTAGGCCGGTCTTAATTTATCTGGTTTAATAAATAATTATTCCACTCTACCTTCGATGTTTGTAATGCATGAGAGAATTCAAATTGGTGAACTACATTACTCTTGAATAAAGTTACTTGATCTACTCGTGATTTTTTGTCTTCTGGAAACGCTTTAAACATTGCTTGTGCCTTATCTAGGCTATTTGCAAGGCTTTATGCAAGCGGAATTTGCTCTTTTTAGTGAAATAGTTTAACTTTAAGAGTTTGTATCGCTTCCATGAGTACATTGTTCGCATTTCTGTTTTCAAGAAAGCCTTCTCAAATTGATTAGCCAACGAATTTCGACTTGAGCGTGTAACTGGATGCCTGGCATCGAGTTGTACCCTCAAGTCGATGCCTGGCATCGACTTGCACCTAAAAGTCGATGCCTAGCATCGACTTTCACCGTCAAGTCGATGCTTGGCATTGACTTGCACCTAAAAGTCGATGCCTGACATCAACTTGCACCTAAAAGTGGATGCCTGGCATCAACTTGCCTGCAATCAAATTTGGCCTAAAAGTCGATGCCAAGCATCGACTTTAGGGTGCAAAGTCGATGCAAGGCATCGACTTTTAGGTTCAAGTCGATGCGAGACATCGACTTTTAGGTGCAAGTCGATGCGAGGCATCGACTTTTAAGTGCAAGTCAATGCTAGGCATCGACTTTGTGTGCAAGTCAATGCCTGGCATCGACTTGCACCCTCAAGTCGATGCCGGGCATCGACTTGCACACAAAGACGATGCTTGGCATCGACTTGCACTTAAAAGTCGATGCGTGGCATCGACTTGGACCTTTGAGAAACACAATAACGTATGAGCAGATATTTCCAAGCACCTTCAGGGATGCGGAGTCCAAGAGTGAGAGGCCCTTCAAGAAGCTGAGAGTGACCATGAGCTCTGGTGATCAGCAACGTGATAAAGGCATTGGTTACCAAGCAAAACCAAAGAAAATTATTGCATCCTTATCCTCTGAGAAGGTGAGCAACCTGGTTGGAATATCCTCTGGTGGACAGAGTAGCATCAAAATTCCTGAGGATGATACAACTATGAAGGATAGGTCGAGGGACGCAGAGGTCTTAAGGACAGATCATCCACTGCGAGACATGACAAATGTGGAGTGGTGCCTTCAGTATGTTGAAGAAAAGAATGCAGTCCTTCTTGTGTTCGCAGGGGCATATGGGAGAGGAAAGATCACGACAACACAGGGTTTTCAGTATGGCCTTGTGTACAAAGTAGATTATGAAGATGAGGATTCTGACAACCTCCTTTTCTTGGTAGAGACATCGAAAGGTTTAAGAAATGTTATATGCAAGATGGATTTCTTGTGCCCAGAGTGTTGTGTTCCAGATGGGCTTGCTGAGATATGTAGGGACTCAGTGAATTTTATCAAGAACTTGATGCCATGGATCCAGGGCAACATCATGCCAACACAACAGAAGATGACAACCCCTGTAAAGGCAAGGGGTAAGCAGAGCGTGCAGAAAAAGTTCCAGAAGAAAAAGAAGAGAATTGCAAAAGAGGAGTCTTCTGACTCAAGCTCTAGCTCTGAGGATATAAAAGTTGCACCTTGTGGAGAGCTTGCCTCAGGTGTTCTTGGTACTAAGCAGAACAAGATGAGGGAGGACATAGCTAGAAGAAAAGTTGTGAAGAAGGGACAGTTGTTCCACCTGCCAATCAATATCATCCATAGGCCACCAATAGCTCCAGTCACAGGGAGGAGGCCCCTTGAGATCAGGGAGCCACACAATTTGCACGTGCAGAATCTTAAGAAGAAAATGAAAATAAATCCTCATGCTACTGTTGTGCCATTCCTTATCATGGTGGATCTGAATGAGTGCAGCTCTGTGGAGGAGTTCAATGAGGGTTTGTTTGAGGATTATACTTATTATGTGATTGGAGGTTCACACTCTGCAGAGGCCCGTAGATAGCTAGTGAAGGAGCACCCTACCACATTCTTCTTTAGGTATGCAGAGTGCAAGATATATGCTGGTCTTACAACTGAGGAAGCCAAGCTTCTTGCTTGGGATCACAACAATGACAATGACTAGAGGCAAAAAATGTCCTCCATAGAGAGAATTCGGTTCTTCCACCATGAATATGAAGATTTTCTCGTAAAGGAAGCTGGAAGAATACATCCCAATCTACGAAAGCAATGCCTTATTGAGGTTGGAATTGCACTGGATGAGAATAGAAAGTCTGATGCTTTGAGGAAATATGATCCATGGTTTCAACTGGCATTCAGATCAGGTGAGATCTTGGATGTGCAGGATAAAATTTTCACAATGTGGGAGAACAAGGAGGTCAAGGGTCAGAAGCAACAGAAGTCGACGCCAGACCCACAGGTTGATCTGAAGGGAAAGGGAAGGAAAGTTGACCTCTCAATTGAAGAGGCTCCTGAGGACATGAAGTTGACACCATGGAGGGCCCTTCAAGGAATCACGGATGATACATTGATTATATCAACTTTGTCAAGGGTAATCTCCCAGGAGTTAAGCCTGCAGGAGATGGTGACTTAGCTCAATAAGTATGTATGTTATTCTCAGATCCTTTTTCCCTCCTCCCATGTTTCTGATCTAACCTAGTCTCTTTTTTATTTCTGTGACTGTAGTACTCCTTCTCTCTCTCGCCTTGCATATAGCATCTAAAGAACTCAGCCTTAGTCCTCTAAGAAAAAATGACGAGGGGTAGGAGGGGTAGGCACAGGATGTCTACGAGTCCTCTTTACTCTTTGTATAAGAAAGGACATTGGGCAGCGTGGATAAGGCAGTAACCTCCCTTCCCAGCCACCCGAGTTCGAATCTCCCAAATCGCACATCGCGTGGCGGCAGCTTACATCGCGTGGCGGCAGCTTCTCTTTTTCCGGATTACGAGCTTCTTTTTTCGGATTACGATCTCGAACCTAGCCTTCTTAGGTGCTATTGATGGATCAAAGAACCCCAAACGCCTCCCCCTCTCCCTCTCACGACCCCAACCTCCCCCTCACAACCCCAAGCTCCCCCTCACAACCCCAAACCCCCCTCAACCCCAAGCGACCCCAATCTCCCCCTCACAACCCCAAACTCCCCCACACAACCCCAAGTCCCCCTTCAACCCCAAGCGCCTCCCCCTCTCCCTCTCACGACCCCAACCTCCCCCTCACAACCCCAAGCTCCCCCTCGCAACCCCAAACCCCCCTCAACCCCAAGCGACCCCAATCTCCCCCTCACAACCCCAAACTCCCCCACACAACCCCAAACCCCCCTCAACCCCGCACGACCCCAATCCCCCCCTCAACCCCAAGCGCCTCCCCCTCTCCCCCTCACGACCCCACCCCCCTCAACCCCACACGACCCCACCCCCCCCTCAACCCCAAGCGCCTCCCCCTCTCCTTCTCACGACCCCACCCCCCTCAACCCCACACGACCCCAATCCCCCCCCTCAACCCCAAGCGCCTCCCCCTCTCCCCCTCACGACCCCACCTCTCCCCCTCACGACCCCACCCCCCTCAACCCCACACGACCCCAATCCCCCCCCTCAACCCCAAGCGCCTCCCCCTCTCCTTCTCACGACCCCACCCCCCTCAACCCCACACGACCCCAATCCCCCCCCTCAACCCCAAGCGCCTCCCCCTCTCCCCCTCACGACCCCACCCCCCTCAACCCCAAGCAACCCCAAACCCCCCTCAACCCCACACGACCCCAATTCCCCCCTCAACCCCAAGCGCCTCCCCCTCTCCCCCTCACGACCCAACCCCCCTCAACCCCAAGCAACCCCAAACCCCCCTCAACCCCTCACGACCCCACCCCCCTCAACCCCACACGACCCCAATCCCCCCCCTCAACCCCACACGACCCCAATCCCCCCCCTCAACCCCAAGCGCCTCCCCCTCTCCTTCTCACGACCCCACCCCCCTCAACCCCACACGACCCCAACCCCCCCCCTCAACCCCAAGCGCCTCCCCCTCTCCCCCTCACGACCCCACCCCCCTCAACCCCAAGCAACCCCAAACCCCCCTCAACCCCACACGACCCCAATTCCCCCCTCAACCCCAAGCGCCTCCCCCTCTCCCCCTCACGACCCAACCCCCCTCAACCCCAAGCAACCCCAAACCCCCCTCAACCCCACACGACCCCAATTCCCCCCTCAACCCCAAGCGCCTCCCCCTCTCCCCCTCACGACCCCACCCCCCTCAACCCCACACGACCCCAATCCCCCTTCACAACCCCAAGCTCCCCCTCACAACCCCAAACCCCAGCAAGGCATGGATGCATTCGGACGGACTGGCATTGTGGGCATGGATCTCCTGAAGAACAAGCCGAGCGCCCCCATTCCTTTCTTTCCCTCTAGTTGGAACCGTAGCACGTGAAGGATCCAAGAGTAAAAGTATGCTGGAATATGGACCAATCAGCTTCACTCTAATGCAGAGGAACAAATTAGTAAAATCAAGAATCTCAGATGGCGAGTAAAAAGGAAAAGGAAGTGTTAAAAGAGAAATGGCCGCCTATCACGACTACCTATTTCTGAGGATCCAATTCAAATCAAGGGAATATTGCACCTACCCCTCCAAGTTTGGGCATTCCACCGGCGCATGATCAATGGACGTGAAGATTCGGCAAGGCCTCTTGGCCTATTGAGACCTATAAAATCAAGGGATTCATGCTCATTTAGATACATTTTTTTGTACGTACACTGGGAGTACATTGTGCACACTCTTTTGTGGTACATTCTTTTAGTTTAATTGACGCGTGCAGAAGACCTCTTTTGCATTTGGTGGTTTCAAGTCACTGTGGGAGTCACTCAGTGAGTGGATACAGAGCGTGGGCTTCCCAGGGAGGACTATGAGCACCATTGTGTAGGAGAGTAGCTTGGATTTTTCTCCTTATCTGTAAAACAGTGTGTTAATTGGGTTCTATTTTCTTGTGAAATCCATCCTATCGGTTGTATTGCTCAGAGTTAGTTTGCATCACATTGCCTTTGTGCGGATGATAAGGATCTGTTGTATTAAAGCTATTTGCTTTTAGGGTGGCTCATTATTTGGAGCATCGCTCCGCCCACTCTTGTAATCCTCTGTTCGAATCAAAGAGTGTCTGGTCTTTTAGTCATTGATCATCTATATTTTCTGGAGTCTTTCCACTCAGTGTAATCTTGTCATATACCTGCTCACAGAAATGTTAAAGGGTACATTTCCCTGAAAGAGAACCCCCCTTGGGTAGGTGACGTACTGGATGAGTCGGATCTTTATTCTCTACTTTAGAGAAAAGCAGATACCCCAGTACCTCCTCTACAGTTTGGCACGCCCGGTGGGACTCTTTGCATTCTGTGAAAGGTATTTCGCCCTATTTGCGAGTAGGTACATGACCCATACGCGGGCGGACAAGGCGTCACATCGTGAACGAAAGCGTTTTAACAAGTTAGAAATACCCACGACCAGTGAGCCTACCTCTCCTCCCCCTGCCTTGAATCTATCCATTGATTTGGGGGTGACACCATTGTCAAAAGAGAAGCACAGGAGAACCTTAGATTTTTCCTCTGACACTTCAGAAGAGGCACCGGCACCAATGGAGGATCTTTCCCATTTACTCTCTAGGTTGAACATCAAGTTTCCTACATTTAAAGGATTGGCTTATGAAGATGCAGATGACCATGTGAGAAGATTCGTCTCGCTATGCCGAGGAAGAGGATTGCAGAACCGGGAGGACGCAATGTTGGTGCTTTTTCCATCTACATTGGAAGGCCTTGCAGACAAGTGGTACAGCCAGTATGCAGACGGGCACTTCACTACCTGGGAGGCACTAAAGACGGCATTCTCGCAGACATTTCGACCAAGCGACTCCTCGGAACGAGCTCTAGATCAGCTAGAGAACCTAAAATTACGAGCAGGTGAATCTTTTCATGAATTGCACACTAGGACAAAAGCTCTTGTTTCTCGTTTGCCTCATGCTCCAGGTGATTTTCTAGTCAAAAAATGGATTGAGAAGGCTCTGCCTAAGTCATCACAGCAAAAGCTTAGAGAATCTCTCAGACTGGATGCAACACTTGAAGACTTTGTTGCCACTGCATCACGCATTGAGGAGGCTAGACTACATTTTGAAGTGGAGTCTCAACCAAATTATGCATCTGATTTGGATCCGATCGGGCAACTGAGGAAGGAGTTGGAAGCCTTAAGGATGCAGCAAAGTCCCCAAGAAGAGAAGGTCATACCGCCATCCTCAACTCACAATATGGATGAAGTAGCTCAACTTCGACGTGAGCTTGAAGACTTGCGGACTACACAGGACATACGAAGACAGGTTTGGTGTACAATATGTAGCAATAATGGACACTCTAATATAAATTGTCCTAACAGAGTCAGTTGCCAATTCTGTGGCAAAGAGGGCCATGAAGCAAGGGATTGCTACTACCTGAAGGGGACACAACAGCGAGGTAACCATCAAGGTGTAGATTCATATTATGCTAGCACGTCTAATGCACCTAATAGAGAAGAGACCCGCCCAACTCGGCCTAGATTCAATAGGCCCTTAATGTGTTACCGCTGTGGGGAGTATGGCCATATGCAGAATAGGTGCTCTCTTCCAGAGGATGCACCCCCTTGTCAGCACTGTCCAGATGCTAAAGATCACTACACCAGAGATTGTCCAAGGAGCCGCCCTCCTCCAATTCACATGATTGCGGTCTCCCCACCAGTAGAAGGTACGACTGCTCAAACTTACGCTGTTTCATCTTCATCCATACCAATGATGACTAGAGCCAGGCAAGCGGCTTTAGCACAGAAGGAAGGACAAACAGGGCTCAAAGAAAGAGATGCAGAGAAGAGGGTGGGATGGAAGGACCAGGAAGATATGGAAGAAGCTTATGAGAGGGTAACTACTTTGCTCAAAGAACAACCAACAACTACTCCTAGAGGTACGCAAGAAGTAGATATTGAAGAAATTTTGAAAGGTATTCACCATAAAATTAGCTTGTACCAACTCATAAAGATGGACTCTAAAGTAAGAAGTGATCTGTTGAAGATCATACATTCTGCATGTTTGTGTCCACCTCCTAGCATAGATGGTTTTATGGTGGACTTCCCTCCTGCACCATTGGCTGATTATCAGAGTTCAAGGTTATCAGTCTTAATCAAAGATGAAGCCCTCTCAGGTGTCATTATTGATGGAGGTTCTGGCATCAACTTGATGCCTGATTTCACAATGAGAAAGCTGAAGCTGAATCCCACAAAGGCGGCACCCTTTACAGTCACATTAGCAGACCAAAGACGGGTTGCGCCGCTCGGCATTGTCGAAAAGGTACTCATGATAGTGCAAGGCTGTCATTTTGTTCTGGACTTCGTTGTCATTGCCTTGCCACAGGAAACCTCATATCCTTTGCTCTTGGGAAGGCCTTGGTTAAGGCAAGCAAAGGCGTTGCAGGATTGGGGAAAGAACAAGTTGTGGATTTCCACAGGTACCAATAATCAATTGCAGATACATATGGAAGAAGGAGCAGACATCAACAAGGCTACTGGATACGCAATGGATACTGAGGTAATGCCTTCTGTACCTCCAGAAGATGATAGCTTATTTAAATGGATGATGGGAAGTGTAGAATGCTGCACAGTAGAGATATGTGAAGTGGATGAGGGTTTGATAGAAACAGCACAAGGAGGCCAGGAAGAGGAAAGTTTGACACATGGCGCCATTACGATGGTATGTAAGGGGAAGGCAGGTAAAAACGAGGAATCGGATGATTTTATGCTTGCAGGTTCAGAAGGTGGAAAAGTTGGGTCTGCATCTGAGGAAGCTAAGGGTGACCTACAAGAACTTCCATTCACAAATATACCAGCAGGATGGATCAAAGAAGAGATAGTGGAGCATCAATTGAGTTCGGCTCCTGCCTATAGTGGGGAGGAATTGTCAAATGGGTCCAACTCTGAACAGTCTGTTCAGGAAGTTAATTTGGGAAATGAAGAAAATCCCCAAGTAGTTCACTTGGCTGCTTGGCTATGGAATTATCCCCCTTTGCTGCAGAAGGTAACCTCCTTACTGTATACCTATAAAAATGTCTTTGCTTGGTCCTACAAGGACCTAACAGGGATACCTGAGGAGTTAGGGTTACATCGGATACCTTTAATGGAAGGAGCTTCACCTGCCAGAAGTAGGCCTTATAGGCTTAATCCGAAGTATGCAGAGGCAGTGAAGCTAGAAATAGACAAATTAGAAGAGGCAAACATTATTGTACCAGTGGAACACTCTCGGTGGCTCTCCTCCATGGTCATCGTACCTAAGAAAAATGGTAAAATAAGAGTATGTGTCGATTTCCGGGCTTTGAACAAGGTAACTATTCAAGATGGTTTTCCTCAACCATTCACAGAACAGGTGCTTGAAGAAGTGGCTGGACACACCCTGTATAGCTTTCTTGATGGGTTCAGTGGCTACAATCAGATAGCCATCCATCCTGAAGATAGAGATAAGACGGCTTTTGTTACTCCATGGGGCACATATGTGTACACACGAATGGCTTTTGGCTTGAAAAATGCTCCTGCTTCCTTTAATAGAACTATGTACATGATATTGGGGAAATGGTTAACTGCATTCCTAAGAATTTTTATGGATGATTTTTCAGTATTCTCAGGAACAGATGGGAGAGAAATAGTCCAAGATTTCCATAACCATTTGGAAAACCTAAAGGAAATCTTTGAGCAATGTTTGAAAACAGGTCTGAAGCTGAACCCTGAAAAGTGCCACTTTTTGGTTACTAAGGGCACTCTTTTGGGCCATATAGTATCTGCAGAAGGAATAACTGTGGACCCTGCAAAGGTGACAGCTATTCTATCAATGCCCATTCCACAAAGTCCAAAAGAAGTGCAGAGTTTCTTGGGCCATGCAGGGTATCACAGAAGGTTCATTCGAATGTATTCAGAGATTGCTAAGCCCTTGTCAAGGCTCACCAGTAAAAAGGTCCCTTTCACATGGGATGCAGAAGCTGACAAGGCATTCTGTGAACTAAAGATGAGGTTGTGTACTGCTCCTCTTTTATGTGTTCCTAATTGGTCGTTGGAATTTCACGTGCACACAGATGCAAGTCTCCATGCGGTTGGTGCAGTCCTAGCTCAACCGTCAGCACACAAGATCGATAGACCAATTTCATATGCCAGCAGATTACTCAATCAAGCGGAGAGGAACTACAGCACGACGGAAAGAGAAGGTTTGGCCATTGTGTTTGCTCTCCAAAAGTTCAGACATTATCTGCTAGGTGTGCATTTCATTGTAATTTCTGATCATCAACCATTGAGATATTTGATCAACAAACCGAGAGTAGCCGGAAGAATCTGGAGGTGGTTGCTTTTATTTCAAGAATTCAATTTTGACATTCACATTAAGCCAGGTAAAGAGCATCACATGGCAGATCAAATGTCCAGGACGGCAAGGGGTGAAGAAGCGACGGGTATCAAGGACGAACTGGTGGATAGCCATCTCTTTCTAGTGACAGTTCGAACAGGGTGGTATGACGAAATTCTTAATGTTCTTGCTTCTGGTAAGGTCCCAGAACATTTGACACCTCTGGAGAAAAGAAGATTGCTACTAAAAACTAAGGCATATTCTCTTATTAATGGAAGTCTGTATAGATATGGTCAGGATGGCATATTGAGAAGATGTGTCTATCCAGAAGAGGTAAACTTTCTGCTAGAGGCTGCACACAGTGAAGGGCACCTAAGGGGGGAAGAATTGGCTCATAAACTCATCCACAAAGGTTTATGGTGGCCTCACCTCTTCAAGGACGCGATCAGGTTTGCTAAGGAATGTCACATATGCCAGAGGTGCGCTCCTACGCCGACCAGGTTGAATTTCCAACCGTTGGTCATATCTACGGGATGGCTTCCATTTGAGCGATGGGGTTTGGACTTCATAGGACCAATTAGCCCGACTGGTCAACCTGGAGGTAAAAGGTATATCTTGATGGCCACGTGTTATGCCACCAAATGGATAGAGGCCAAAGCCACTATGGACTGTACGGCTCTGACAGTAGCTAAATTCATGTATAAACAAATTTTTTCAAGGTTTGGGTGCCCACTGGAAATCACCAGTGACAGGGGCACACATTTTGTAAATCAATTGCTCCAGTTTATATTTGACAGGTACAAAATCTTCCATAAAAAGTCTTGTGCCTATTACCCAAGGGCAAATGGCCAAGCAGAGAGTTCCAACAAGATTTTGATTGGATTGCTTCGCAAATTATCTTTCGATCATCAAAGCTCCTGGCCGCTAGCATTGATTGGTGCAATTTGGGCTTTCAGAACCACAAAGAGAGGAACCACAGGCGAGACTCCATTTCGGTTGGTTTATGGAAAGGAAGCATTGGCACCCTTCGAGTTCATCATCAGAAAGGAAATCGGGATCAGAACCATGGAGATTGAACCCCCCATTCAGAGGTTGGTGGCATTAGAAGAATACAGAGAAAGGGCAATACAGAAGCTTCAGGTAACACAAGAAGAGCGCAAGAGACTGCATGACAGGAATCTGAGATCCAATGAAGTTCAGGAAGGGTCTATGGTTTTAGTGCATCAGGTTCCACCAATTCAAACTAAATTGGCACCCAAGTGGATAGGACCATATAAGGTTATCAAAGTATTGCCACATGGCGCAGTGCATCTGGAAGATCTGCAGGGTAAAAGGTTGCCCTTAGTCAACATCTCCAGGGTGAAAAGTTATTTGAATTGAAATAAGTAGATGAAATTTACTCACTGTACATACCGTAGTCTTTCATTTTCTACAGATCATTTTGAAGGAATAAGCAAATAAACGAGTTATTGCACCGAGACGGTGCAAAAGCTTGATGTGGGGGTCTGTAGTACTCCTTCTCTCTCTCGCCTTGCATATAGCATCTAAAGAACTCAGCCTTAGTCCTCTAAGAAAAAATGACGAGGGGTAGGAGGGGTAGGCACAGGATGTCTACGAGTCCTCTTTACTCTTTGTATAAGAAAGGACATTGGGCAGCGTGGATAAGGCAGTAACCTCCCTTCCCAGCCACCCGAGTTCGAATCTCCCAAATCGCACATCGCGTGGCGGCAGCTTACATCGCGTGGCGGCAGCTTCTCTTTTTCCGGATTACGAGCTTCTTTTTCGGATTACGATCTCGAACCTAGCCTTCTTAGGTGCTGTTGATGGATCAAAGAACCCCAAACGCCTCCCCCTCTCCCTCTCACGACCCCAACCTCCCCCTCACAACCCCAAGCTCCCCCTCACAACCCCAAACCCCCCTCAACCCCAAGCGACCCCAATCTCCCCCTCACAACCCCAAACTCCCCCACACAACCCCAAGTCCCCCTTCAACCCCAAGCGCCTCCCCCTCTCCCTCTCACGACCCCAACCTCCCCCTCACAACCCCAAGCTCCCCCTCGCAACCCCAAACCCCCCTCAACCCCAAGCGACCCCAATCTCCCCCTCACAACCCCAAACTCCCCCACACAACCCCAAACCCCCCTCAACCCCGCACGACCCCAATCCCCCCCTCAACCCCAAGCGCCTCCCCCTCTCCCCCTCACGACCCCACCCCCCTCAACCCCACACGACCCCACCCCCCCCTCAACCCCAAGCGCCTCCCCCTCTCCTTCTCACGACCCCACCCCCCTCAACCCCACACGACCCCAATCCCCCCCCTCAACCCCAAGCGCCTCCCCCTCTCCCCCTCACGACCCCACCTCTCCCCCTCACGACCCCACCCCCCTCAACCCCACACGACCCCAATCCCCCCCCTCAACCCCAAGCGCCTCCCCCTCTCCTTCTCACGACCCCACCCCCCTCAACCCCACACGACCCCAATCCCCCCCCTCAACCCCAAGCGCCTCCCCCTCTCCCCCTCACGACCCCACCCCCCTCAACCCCAAGCAACCCCAAACCCCCCTCAACCCCACACGACCCCAATTCCCCCCTCAACCCCAAGCGCCTCCCCCTCTCCCCCTCACGACCCAACCCCCCTCAACCCCAAGCAACCCCAAACCCCCCTCAACCCCTCACGACCCCACCCCCCTCAACCCCACACGACCCCAATCCCCCCCCTCAACCCCACACGACCCCAATCCCCCCCCTCAACCCCAAGCGCCTCCCCCTCTCCTTCTCACGACCCCACCCCCCTCAACCCCACACGACCCCAACCCCCCCCCTCAACCCCAAGCGCCTCCCCCTCTCCCCCTCACGACCCCACCCCCCTCAACCCCAAGCAACCCCAAACCCCCCTCAACCCCACACGACCCCAATTCCCCCCTCAACCCCAAGCGCCTCCCCCTCTCCCCCTCACGACCCAACCCCCCTCAACCCCAAGCAACCCCAAACCCCCCTCAACCCCACACGACCCCAATTCCCCCCTCAACCCCAAGCGCCTCCCCCTCTCCCCCTCACGACCCCACCCCCCTCAACCCCACACGACCCCAATCCCCCTTCACAACCCCAAGCTCCCCCTCACAACCCCAAACCCCAGCAAGGCATGGATGCATTCGGACGGACTGGCATTGTGGGCATGGATCTCCTGAAGAACAAGCCGAGCGCCCCCATTCCTTTCTTTCCCTCTAGTTGGAACCGTAGCACGTGAAGGATCCAAGAGTAAAAGTATGCTGGAATATGGACCAATCAGCTTCACTCTAATGCAGAGGAACAAATTAGTAAAATCAAGAATCTCAGATGGCGAGTAAAAAGGAAAAGGAAGTGTTAAAAGAGAAATGGCCGCCTATCACGACTACCTATTTCTGAGGATCCAATTCAAATCAAGGGAATATTGCACCTACCCCTCCAAGTTTGGGCATTCCACCGGCGCATGATCAATGGACGTGAAGATTCGGCAAGGCCTCTTGGCCTATTGAGACCTATAAAATCAAGGGATTCATGCTCATTTAGATACATTTTTTTGTACGTACACTGGGAGTACATTGTGCACACTCTTTTGTGGTACATTCTTTTAGTTTAATTGACGCGTGCAGAAGACCTCTTTTGCATTTGGTGGTTTCAAGTCACTGTGGGAGTCACTCAGTGAGTGGATACAGAGCGTGGGCTTCCCAGGGAGGACTATGAGCACCATTGTGTAGGAGAGTAGCTTGGATTTTTCTCCTTATCTGTAAAACAGTGTGTTAATTGGGTTCTATTTTCTTGTGAAATCCATCCTATCGGTTGTATTGCTCAGAGTTAGTTTGCATCACATTGCCTTTGTGCGGATGATAAGGATCTGTTGTATTAAAGCTATTTGCTTTTAGGGTGGCTCATTATTTGGAGCATCGCTCCGCCCACTCTTGTAATCCTCTGTTCGAATCAAAGAGTGTCTGGTCTTTTAGTCATTGATCATCTATATTTTCTGGAGTCTTTCCACTCAGTGTAATCTTGTCATATACCTGCTCACAGAAATGTTAAAGGGTACATTTCCCTGAAAGAGAACCCCCCTTGGGTAGGTGACGTACTGGATGAGTCGGATCTTTATTCTCTACTTTAGAGAAAAGCAGATACCCCAGTACCTCCTCTACAGTGACTATAGTCATAAAGTATACATGAAGATTCAGGAGGTGATGATGAAGAGGCTGGGTTGCTTTTCTTGGACAGAGGTCCAAGCAGACTATCCAACCACATCATCCTACAAAGCTTTATCAGAATATTTTATCCTGTTTCGTGATTGGGTAGGTTCTCTTTTTGTGGTTATGCCTGGTTTGCCATTAGGTTAGATGTCTTGATTCACCTAACCAATTTGATGCGAGGCTTTTAGTAGGAATTCGATGCCTAGCATCGACTTACTGCTAAATTCGATGCCTAGCATCGACTTGCTGCCAAAAGTCGATGCCAGGCATCGATCTCCTAGCATAAGTCGATGCCTGGCATCGACTTGGGGGCATAAGCTGATGCCTGGCATCGACCTCGTGGCATAAGTCGATGCCAGGCATCAACTTATGTCCCAAAGTCAATGCCAAGCATCGACTTTCATTAGAAAGTCGATGCCTGGCATCTACCCACACACGAAGTCGATGCCATGCAT
This sequence comes from Ceratopteris richardii, assembly GCA_020310875.1. Classification (NCBI taxonomy): domain Eukaryota; kingdom Viridiplantae; phylum Streptophyta; class Polypodiopsida; order Polypodiales; family Pteridaceae; genus Ceratopteris; species Ceratopteris richardii. The sequence goes on from MU260273.1 coordinate 220,101, forward strand.
CGATTCCTTATGTTTTGTTTGCTGTATTGAAGAGCTCATTTAATTTTCTTTCCACTTTTTTCTGTAGAAACCAAAGAAAAGTAAGGTTGTAGAGCTACTAGATGATTCCCCCCCTGCATTCCTGGCTCACATTCAAAGAGCAAGGCATGCGAAATCTAGACTGAAAGCCAAGGAGATGGATTTTGATGATGAACGTGATTTGAAATGTTTCTCCAATCCCCTAGACCCCCTTAGGCCTGTATATTACAATGTATTTTGTAGTGATGTAAATAACATTTGTTCTGTTGTGCCTAGAAAGCATTTCTCCCTTCTCATAGCAGACATACCCTATGGATTTAGGATGTTGGGATCAGTTAATGATGATGAACCCTTCAAACACCCTAAGATTCGGAAGATGGTCACTGATTTTGCAGAGTTGACTATGTCTGCTCTTTGGAGGATAGTAATTTTCCATAGCAGAGACCAATCTTTCTCTGTTTCAACTGCTCTAAAGGCAAGATGTCATGTTGTGGAGTGCCTCACGTGGTAAGTAATCTTCTTTCTATCTCCATGGCTTTAATGATGCTCTCTGTGACTCATAGTTCTTGTTGGCAGGGTGAAGACAAACGTCAATCACACTCCTTTGCATAGGTTTGTGAGCTCCACTGAATGCATTACAGTTGGCTATTATAATGAAGTAAGCAAAAGGAGAGTCAGGGAGCATTGCAATGAGAATGGGATCTCAAATGTGCTCATGTTCCCAGCCGTTACCAAGAAACTTTGTCATGTAGCTGGGGACATGACATTGGTTAACCCCTATAAGAAGCCACAAAAGCTCATAATGAGATTGCTTCAACTATTCTCCAATGATGATGACTGGGTCCTAGACCTTTTTTCGGGCATAGGTAATTTCAATTTTAACAATTTTCATTAGTCATCATGTTGATTGAGGCCTCTAAGTGGTTTTCTGCTGTTTTAGGAACGACTCTGGCTTGCTCCTTAAAGATGTTCAGGCACTGCATAGCTGTGGAGAAGGATGATGCTCAAGTGAGCTTCATTAGAATGAGAATCAATGGGCTGAATGAATGCCCAGATGAAGAACAAGAGGTTGGAAGGAAGCACATTGCAGACACAGAGAGATTCCAACGGGCTTCAAGGGAGCCTGTTCCCCACTTGCAGATGAACCGGGGGACATGGCGGACCTTGAAGAGCCAATCTTGGAGCAAGAGAGGCAGGATATGTGTTCTTATGTTCGAGAGGATCCCATTATGCTTGAGCCTGAGGAAATCTATGATCAGCTTCTATTGTAGATTCATATTACTCTTGTATTAAAACACATGAAATGTAAAACATCATTTTAAAAGAAATATAATGTCGAGTTCTGCTTCCACTTTGTGTTCAGCTTGATTGATCTTGAGCATTTCTCTGATCATGTGTGAATGTTTCTTAGTATAATTTTGTTGATTATAATCTTCTCTTGGGAATGCTTTTGTGAAATGTATTTCATATTCTCTGAATATGGCCCAGCATATAATGAGGATCTTAACTATACAAAGGGGATGATCTTAATCGCCTTGTTAAAATGTTCCAATTTTTGCAACACATGTACTCTGATTTTAAAGTAGCTTTTAATCAGCTATAATCTGTGCTTGTTGAGGTTATAGATGTAATGAAGGAGCTTTCCGAACTCTTACTTGTACCTTCAACTCTAATCTCTTGTCAAAGATCATGATGTGGGATTCTTGATCATGCTGAACAACTAGTTTTCATGGCAACAAGTATTTTATTATATCTATCTTGACTACTTGGGATATGAGATCAAGCTTCTAGTGACAATATTTACAAGCAAGAACAAGTGATGCTTTGTAGATATTGTAAAATGCCCACTTTATTGCTTGATATCATGGTCTTTAGGTAAAATGGAATAGAGAACATGTCTTTGTTCTCCTTTGTTGTGACTCAGTGTTCGCAATATATTGAAACATTATTGGAGCATTTTAGCCTTGAAGATTGTAAGCCTATTGCCACTCCTATGGAGACAGGTTTACGATTGAGTCTTCATGATGCTAGAGATGCATTTGATGTTGTTCTCTATCATCTTGCTACTGAATGCTTGATTTACTTATGTATTACTCGGCTAGATATTAAGTTTGTTGTCTCACAGATGATCAAGTTTATGCATTTCCCATGTGTCAAGCATTGGAAAGCAGTTAAGTGCAGTGACTGGGCTGGTTGCTATGAGAGTTCACCACTGCTTATTACTATTTCTCAATATTCATCAATGTTTGTCTGTAACAAACTCTTAAATGCTAACACATTTTAATATATATACAAACACATATTCCTCACTTTGTTATGTAGATGCTAATACATACTCACATGATTATGCATATATGATGCTCACATGCACACACATCCATGAACTCTTATGTATAGACACTTACACTAATACATGCATTCATATGCTCACATATATTCTCATTCACTCCATATTATGTATATATGCATATATACTAACATTTTCATGCATTCTAACCATCATATATTGCTCTTAACATATACTCTTATCTGCATAAACATATTCACAACTATTCATGTCCATACTAACATTCATTGTAACATAAACTGACACTCATGCTAACATATGCTAATACAACATTCATACATTCATGCCAACATTGCTAACATATGCCAATTTCCTGCTGCATATTCACTTCTCATATATACTCACGACATACTCTCACTTATACATGCCTCATATTGTATTATGCACACATCCCTTATATGCATATGTATTTCTGCATCTTCAATATATATGCATCTACATATCTCAGGTACATGCATATATTTATTCATTCATGCATAAATGCTAGATGTGCTAAGTAAATAAATACATTATATAAGCAACCTAATAAAATTGATCTATTTTTCTCTCTCTTTCTCTTTATCTCTCTCTCTCTTTCCCTCTCTCTCTCTCTCCCTCTCTCTCTCTCTCTCTCTCTCTCTCTCTCTCTCTCTCTCTCTCTCTTTGCATTGCATGTTTGCCAACAGTGGGGGTGGAGAAATTATTTCTCTCTCTCTCTCTCTCAAACTCTCTCTCTCTCTCTCTCTCTCTCTCTCTCTCTCTCTCTCTCTCTCTCTCTCTCTCTCTCTCTCTCTCTCTCTCTCTCTCTCTCTCTCTCTCTCTCTCTCTCTCTCCACTTGCGCATTGTGCGCATCGTAGCTATGTTTGGAGGGAGGAAGGGAACCTCTCTCGCTCTCTCTCTCTCTCTCTCTCTCTCTCTCTCTCTCTCTCTCTCTCTCTCTTCCCCCCCTCTCTCCCCTCTCTCTATCTCTCTCCTACAGAAGCGGCATCAGAATTCCTCACAACATCATATTTTCTGCCATCGCTTGTTTACGTTTATTTGAGAGATTCCTCACAATCCTCTCTTTATCAATTGGTCTCTCTGAGTTTCTCCATCGCCAATCTGCCATGGGTGCCTCTCTCTTTTCCTTAAGATGCCACTATTTCTGCTATGTGATGGTTCTCTCTCCATGCTAAGCAGGACTTTTCTCTCTATGATCGCTAAACATGACTGTTCTCCATGCTAATCAGGACTTCTCTCTGCGTAAGCTTCTACTAACATCAAGGATATGCCTTCGGACTAGATATAGAAGAATTACTCTGCGAATCCACTACTTTTCCTCTTGCCAAGAACATGTATATCTGCTTTTCTAATCTCTGCAAAAAAGAGATCCAAACAACTCAATTAAGTTTCACTACCCAATGCTAGAGAAGATGATTCATATCTCAGAACTCTGAATTTCTGAACTATGACCATATTGACTTCATCCCCACCTTCTGAGGGGTTCTCTAGGTCTGACACCTTTTAAGGAAATGGGTACTCTCTATTTAGAATGGACTTAGTAGCTCCTTATGGTTTGCTACGAAACTCCTAAGTCGATACTAGAATATGACTCTCACATCTTAGCACACTATGATGTGCAACCTTCCTAAAGATAATCATATCACCATCAAAATACTGACTAATCCACTACTAAATGACCTCTCTGACTCTCTCTTGCAAGAAGAGCAGCGGAAGGGAAAACAAACTAAAAATGCAAAGAAGAAAAGTACATTAAAAAAAAAACATTAGGGAAAACTAGAGCACAACACACACACACACATACACACACACACACACACACACACATATATATATATTGTTGATATATTTAGGTAGTGATGTGTGTGAACACTCTAGGACCGCCGGGGCACTTTTTTCCCTCTTTAGGAGGTTTTTTTCCCCCGGCTTGTATATATGCCTATTGCCCTAATGGGCTACTTATCTTTGTACATTCTCTAGTAATACATTCAGTCTTGTGTGTTGTGCTCCAAGCTTCTTCTTCTTCCTTGTGCTGTTCGCGTGCTTCCGCAGACGTCTAACTCCAACAATTGGTATCAGAGCAGGTCGTTGCTTCTTCTAGGGCGCCGTCGACACTCCTCCGTTTGCAGTCTCAGATTCGCACAAAATTTGGTGAGCATACTCACGGTGTTTTCGAGATCAAAACAGCTTCAATCTGTGGTGCCGAAATCGCGATCTGAGCTCGTTTCAACCTCCGAACGCACTATCGCAGTGCTTGTGCAGGCTATTTCGTCCTTCTGTGCCAAAGGTATATACTACTTTCTGTTCGCCAGTTTAAGCGTCTCGAAGTCTGCTACAGGTCTAGCAGAACTCGTCTGGGCAGTTCTGTTCAACTTTTTGAGATACAGTCAATTTTCTGCATCAAGGTATTTTAGTCACCGGCCATGGCTGAAAGCAGTGATGTAATCCGTATGTTGGCTGTTGAGGATAAGTTGGATGGTACCAACTACCCATTATGGGCTTATATGATGCGACATGTAGTGGTTGCAAAAGGATTGTGGAACATTGTGCAAGGTGTTGAAAGACGTCCTGTTACACCTGTAACGACAGGTACTGCAAATATAGGTGTTGGAGCTGATGAAGATGGTGTCGAAGATGATATTCCGCAGATTCCTATTCGTGCTGCTGTTTCTGTTGCACCTACTGCAGAGCAGATTCGTTGGGATGGTAGAGATGCCCAGGCACATGCATTGATAGCTTTGTCTGTCAAACATGCCATTATTCCTCACATTCGCTCTTATAGAACAGCAAAGGATGCTTGGGATACACTTACCACTTTGTACCAGGCTAGGAATGAGGCTCGTGTTGCTTACCTCCGAAAACAGTTGGAGAGTGAGCACATGAATGAAGGTGATTCGATGGATAGTTTTCTTACAAAGATCAAAGACCTGAAGGAACAATTGATTTCTGCTGATGAGGTTATACCAGATAGCTCACTCGTGCAGACCGTTCTGAATGGCCTTCCTGATTCATATCAGAGTTTTGCCTCTACTCTTCGATTGATGATGAAAGGCAATCTGAATGCCTTGTCATTTGAGGAATTAGTCTCTATTCTGTTGCAGGAAGATCAGTCCAGGCAGAACAGGTCCATTATGCGTGTTGCAGATCAAGCTTTCCTGGCTAGTCAGAAGGGCAAAGGAAAATGGAGCTCTTCTACTAGTAAGCAGAAATCTGCAAATGCTGCACAATCGAAGAACCAGGATAAAGATGAGAAGAAATCAGAAAAGCAAAAATTGTTCTGCAAGTACTGTAAAGGAAATGATCATATTATAAAGAACTGTCCAAAACTGGCTGCTAAAGAGGCAAAGAAGAAAGAGGCTGGAATGGTTGTTGCAGAGGCCTCTACACCAAAAACAGAGTCTGCAAATCTTGTGCAGGAAGAAGAATGGGCGTTTACTACTGTCTGCAGTTTTGACCCATCTTCTCATGATCAGTGCATGTCTGTAGTAGACTCAGATGTTTGGTACTTTGACAGTGGGGCGACCAAACATATTACCTCGCAGCGTAGTTTCTTCTCTTCACTCGAGCCTGCCCCTACAGGGAATACTGTCACATGCGCCAATAACTCCTCTTATCCTGTTATGGGAGTTGGTAAGATCATTCTGACTACTGCTGATGGTAGTTCTTTCACTTTGTCAGATGCTTTATTTGTGCCAGGGATCAAAAAGAACCTGTTATCAGTTTCTGCATTAGCCAAGATTGGCTTGGTTGTGAAATTCGTTGATGACAGGTGTACAGTCCATGATCTCTCAAATGGCGATGTGATTATTGCTTCTGGCATTTTATGTCGTGGGCTGTATAAGCTCATAGACTATGAAAAATCTGTGAATGATTCGGCATGTGCAGTTCATGATTCTCAGGCTATGTCAGATGCAAAGCTTTGGCATGCACGCTTTGGTCATCTGAATTTTGCTAGTTTGTTACGCCTGGAGAAATATGAAATGGTGTCCTCTTTGCCCAAACTTGAGGCACCTGGAAAACATGTTTGTGAAGGCTCTATTTTGGGCAAAATGCAGCGTTCTTCCTTTCCAAAAGATGGTTCAGTTCGGGCTATGCAGAAATTGCAGCTTGTACATAGTGATGTCTGTGGTCCTATGCAGACACCCTCTTTTGGAAATTACCTTTACTTCGTGACTTTCATTGATGATTTTCCAGGCATGCAAGGGTATATCCACTCAAAGCAAAGTCCGAAGTGTTCATGTGCTTCAAACAGTTTTTGGTTCTGGCTGAAAATCTGTCAGCATGTAAAATGGGCACCCTCCGTTCTGATCGTGGGGGGGAATATATGTCTTCAGATTTTAATGCATTTTTGGCTGAACGTGGGATAAAACACTAGTGTACAGTGCCGTATACACCTCAACAGAATGGAGTTGCTAAACGAAAGAACAGGTCACTCATGGAGATGGCGAGGTGCATGGTCAAAAGTCAGGCTTTACCACATAGTTTCTGGCTTGAGGCTGTCATGTGTGCAGCATATGTACTGAACAGGTGTCCCACGAAAGCGTTGCAGTCTATCACTCCATATGAGGCTTGGCATGACCGCAAGCCATCTGTTGCTCATCTGCGTGTTTTTGGTTGTTTGGCATATGCATTAGTGCCTGAACAACATCGCAGAAAATTGGATGATAAGGTAGTAAAATGTATTTTTGTTGGGTACAGTTCTGAAACTAAAGGCTATCGTCTGTATCATCCACAGACTAAACGCATTCTGGTTAGCCGTGATGTTGTCTTTGTGGAAGATGCTATTCAGCCATTGCTTTCATGTACTAAGGAGACATCTGTTAGCTCCAAAGACATGTATGATACTTTGATGCCTCTTTTTACAGGTGGACAGGCTAGCGCTGGTCCTAATGAGGCAACTTCTCAGCCTTTACAGGTTTCATATGATGATGCAGATCATTCCATTTCTGATGCAGATTTACATGATGCACTTGTTGATGAGAGAGCTGATATTTAACAGGCAAAAACTATGCCAAAATGGCTGGTGCAGACTTTGCGTGACAGCAAATTGGATGCACCTTTGTCATATCGTACTCGTTCAGGCTCTCATAGTACCTCCTTTGCATCAGATTGCTATGCTATGGCTGCATCTAGTCTCTGTGATGAGAATGAGCCTGTTTCTTTTGATGAAGCACAAAATTCAGAAAATTGGATGGCTGCTATGCAATCTGAATATGATGCTATAATGAAGAATGGTACATGGTCTTTATGTGACTTGCCTCCTGGCAAGAAGGCCATTGGCACTAAGTGGGTATACAAGCTGAAGCGTAAACCTGATGGTACAGTTGACAGGTATAAGGCTAGGCTTGTTGCAAAGGGTTATGCGCAGGAAAGAGGCATTGATTTTGATGAGACCTTTGCACCTACATGCCGTATGACTACTGTTCGGAGCATTTGTGCACTTGCAGCCCATCATGGTTGGAATGTACATCAGTTGGACATTAAAACAGCATTTCTGAATGGTGACTTTCATGAAGAAGTGTATGTCTTTCAGCACCGTGGCTTTGTGTAGAAAGGGCATGAAAACCAGGTGTGCAGGTTAAAGAAGGCGTTATATGGTTTAAAGCAAGCACCACGTGCTTGGTATGAGAAAATACATGCCTATCTGATTGCACATGGTTTTGAGAACAGTCCAACTGAAAGCACCTTATATGTTAAGCGTGCTAATGATGTGCTTTTGATCATTGTTGTCTATGTAGACGACATGCTGCTCACTGGTCCTCTTGAGAAGCATATTGCTGATTTCAAGGCTGATTTGCATGCCTCATTTGAGATGTCTGATTTGGGGCATTTGCATCACTATTTGGGCATTCAGTTTATGCAAGTTGATGGTGGAATGGCTTTGTGTCAAACGAAATATATTGACACATTATTGCAGCGTTTTGGCCTTGATGACTGTAAGCCTATTGCCACTCCTATGGAGACAGGTTTACGATTGAGTCTTCATGATGCTGGAGATGCATTTGATGCTGTTCTCTATCAGCAGGCTGTTGGATGCTTGATTTACTTATGCATTACTCGGCCAGATATTCAGTTTGCTGTCTCACAGATGAGCAGGTTTATGCATTGCCCAGGAGTCACGCATTGGAAAGCGGTTAAGCGCATCTTTCGCTACTTGAGTGGTACTCAGCTACTTGGGTTGTTTTATCCCAAGGGGGGATCACTACCGCCAGATTTGCATGCTTTTTCTGACTCAGATCGGGCTAGTTGCTATGACACTCGTGTGTCCACCAGTGGTTTTTGCTTCATGCTTGGTAGCTCATGTATATCTTGGTTGAGCAAGAAGCAGCCTACTGTGGCCACTTCCAGTTGTGAGGCTGAGTATAGGGCAGCTTTCACAGCGACTGTTGAGTGTGTGTGGCTCAGACGCCTTATGGCTGATTTGGGTGTTGGCCAGTCTTCTGCCACCACCATCTTCACTGACAGTCAGAGCGCATTGGCAGTTGCGAGGAACCCTGTGTTCCATGCTCGCACTAAGCACATTGAGGTGCATTATCACTATGTCAGGGACAGGTTCTCTGCTGGGGAGATCAGCTTGGCATATGTGCCCACGCAGGAGAACATTGCAGACCTTTTCACGAAGGCTCTGCCTAGGGAGAAGTTTGAAGCTTTGGGCTTACTTCCTTTTGTGGAGTGATTTCCACATAGCTCGGCACTTCCTTATACATGAGTGCCAGCTCCTTGTTCACCGCATCACTCCCAGGGGGGATTTGTTGATATATTTAGGTAGTGATGTGTGTGAACACTCTAGGACCGCCGGGGCACTTTTTTCCCTCTTTAGGAGGTTTTTTTCCCCCGGCTTGTATATACGCCTATTGCCCTAATGGGCTACTTATCTTTGTACATTCTCTAGTAATACATTCAGTCTTGTGTGTTGTGCTCCAAGCTTCTTCTTCTTCCTTGTGCTGTTCGCGTGCTTCCGCAGACGTCTAACTCCAACATATATATATATATATATATATATATATATATATATATATATATATATATATATATATATATATATATATATATATATATGTGTGTGTGTGTGTGTGTGTGTGTCTGTGTATATACACACACACACAGAATCATAAGCCTACCACTCTTGTAGTTTTGCTTTAATACCTCATCCACACTTTAGCACATTCTTTCTCACCACACTTTTATTATACTTTAATCTCTTTCATTGCGCAATTCTTCTACTCCCCTCTTTTGATCTACATTCTCTCACACGCACATTTAAATTTCTCTTTAAACCACTTTAAGTGCATGATTTATTATTACCACACTTTGGGTCACTTTAATTACACATCTTCTATGCACCACTCTTTAAATACTTACACACACACCATTGATTATTTATCCATTTGAATTTTCCATTTTAATTTTAGTAGTTAATACTAAATTTAAAATATTTAATATTTCCATTTTAGTTTTAATATTTTAATTTTATTTTCCATTTTAATTTTAATATTTCATTAATACATTTAATTTAAATTTATACTAAGGGTTTAATATAATTAAATACCTTAATGTTCACATATACACACATTATAAAGATACTTAATTAAAGCATGATTTAATTTATATTAAGTAAATGTATAAAATAGAAGATAATTTAAGTAACTTTAACGATACATTTATTAAATCAAAGGGTTTCACACCTTATATTAATGTTAATATTCACACACACTCATTCTTATACACACAAACACTTTGGAACCCTTTGGAACCCTCATATTTATCCATCTAGCACTAACATTCTTACAAATATATGTAATCTTAGAGTTTTATATCCATGACTTATTATTAGTGGGTACAAACACATATTTCAATGTGTAGTTAGGGTAAACCCTAATGTGGCTGTATTAGAGTTCATTAATTTGTTCCTATAGGTATTCACAAAGAGATTCGTTCAAATCAAAGGAAGTTATCAACAATATAATAGAGGGGTTATAATTAACCAATAAGAATGTTTTAATGTTTCTGAACGTCAACTCGAAGGTGGAAATGTTTCTGACATCCACCCCCACCAAACTTGCACATCGTCTCGATTGGACAACCTACAGATCAAGGGAAGAAGCATCTTGATGATCATCCTGAAATTCAACCATATAACAATATCAATTCTTTTACAAATTAATTCCAAATATCAAATGTATCAATGTTTTATGCAAAATGCTTCTGAAGTTTATTAAAAGTCATTCAGGTAATGAAAATATATCAAATTATAAAGTTAAACTATCAACCGATTTAGTCAAAAAAATATTAATCTAAGTTTCATTCATTTATTAACTTTGCAAACATCATGATGAAACAAAATTCTTCTTCATTCACTCAAAAGCACTTTTCTTCATCTACACGCAGTCACATATGAGCAATCAATCATGTCAAAGAAATCAACTAAATCTTCTCATACAGACATTTGTCTTGTTTGCCCAATTTTATTTGCTAGATGTGTTTTCCACAACTAGCTTTCTTCATCTTTGGTTTCATACAAGTATGATATGAAATCTTCTTTTCCACAACTAGCTTTCTTCATCTTTGGTTTCATACAAGTATGATATGAAATCTTCATGTAGATAATGATCAAAAATACCTTTTTGGGGTGAAAGAAGGTATAACTTCCGTTCGCCATACGTTTTTCTTTATCTTTTCTTTTTTCTATGCTTTTATGTTTTTACATTTGCGTTTTTTGTTTTGAATCTGAAAGGCTTAAACCCTTAATTCGAGATAAAGTTCTAGATGCATGTATAAGAAAGACCTAGGATCTCAAAGACAAGGATCATGCATCTATATGCTTCTACATATATACAATTACTTCCATTATTTGAAATGAACTACAAATCCTTCTATCCATATAAAATCCTTACTCAAACTATAAACTTAGAAACACAAATCATGCTTGTATCCCTACTGTGATCAAATAGATTACTTCATAATTTGATAATTCTCATCCAGATTTTATGATTGTATTTGTCATGAATGCAAATGATATGCATAGATAAAAACATAAAAAATTTAGAACATAGATAAATACAACCTGATAATTCGCTTCATCTTCAATCATCTCTTTGTCAATTTCTTTTTTTTTAAGTTAATATAATAAACTACAATTTTATCATCTTCAAAGTCATGTTGAAAAAATCATCAATAGCTAGACACACAAGTTTAATTAGTTTCATAACCATACATTTTTCTTCATCCTAGAAAAGAAAACCACATTAAAGGACAAACTCCATACATAAATCATTCATTCTCTTCATCATACATTACTTCATAATTTTCATCATTTCTTTGTTAAAATAAGTTAATCCTTTTGCCCGCAATTAACTTCTTGAGAGGTGTTCCTTCGAGTTCCCATAAAAGCATACGTTCCATTGTCATAAACCTTGAGCACCACATAAGGTCCAAAAACCAACACTGTTTTAACTTTCTACGTGCATCATACTAGGAATCAAATGTACTATAATAAATTAAAACCCAATCATCAATTTGTATTGGCTTTGGCCTTAACCTATCCAATTTATCAAAATATTTCTTGTTTTTTGATTCGTGATTCTTTTCATTTAACAATAGCGTGCTCTATCTTCTCATTTCAACACCGTTTTAACTTTCTACGTGCATCATACTAGGAATCAAATGTACTATAATAATTTAAAACCCAATCATCAATTTGTATTGGCTTTGGCCTTAACCTATCCAATTTATCAAAATATTTCTTGTTTTCTAATTCGTGATTCTTTTCATTTAACAATAGCTTCCTCTATCTTCTCATTTCCTTGCTCAAGCTGTTTAATTCTTAGAGCCAAAAGATCTTGAGGAGACAGATTATCATGCCATGGAAGTGTAGACCAAGCAAGTATTTGCATACGAATAGAAGAAATAGGTTTCTTGCAGTACATTAACTCTACTGGCATATACCCTATTGTTCTAGTACAGATCATTCTATTAGCCCATAATGAAAATGGTAGAAATTTCTGCCAATTCTTAAGATCACTATTGCAAACTTTAGAAATCGCCTTAATAATTGGAGATCTTTCTATTTTCCCATTAGCCTCAGGCTAAACGAATTCCATGCTTAACAAAGATATCTATAGCTTCTTAAGCATCTAATTCATCCCTATCACCCACTACTTTTCAACATAAACAAACCTTGAAATTATATCTTCAAGTAGAAGATTTACATACATTGAATGTTGTTTTAGATCATAGGGCTCAGCTTTCTAGATGGTTTGTAAGGTCTTCATGTGAAAGTACTATATACCTCATTTTATCCATACCTTTGGGCATAGTCACTAAGTCAACTACCTAGTTATAATGTATACACTGTGGATAGGTACGGTGTAAAGGATGCTGATGCTTAACTGATGAATGAATTGACATATGTTGCAAGAATTCACGTAGTCCTTTACATTAACATAGATGCCTGTCCACCAATAACTTTCTCTAATTTTCTCATAAGTAGCCACAATTCGCTTATGTCGAGCCCATAAAGTATCATGCATTTTTCTCATGACTAGTGCTTCTTCATTATCATGATTGTGGTCAAATGCAGACACCTTTACTTGGGAATAACCTATACTTAGTGACTTCCATTAAGGAAGCTTTCAACCATGCATGCTTGTAATAATTGAAGATAAAGTCCAAATTGTTGGAGGCAATTTCTTACCTCTTATAGGTGGAAAATGACCATATAGATCATTCAATTTTTAAGGTACACTTACGTGATGCACTTGATGATGAGAGGGCAAACATAGATGTAATAGGTCTCTTTTCTAGTGAAATAATTCATTTTGAACTTTTGAATTTCATTGTGGGGATAATGATTAGAAATAAGGTCATTTTATGCATGTGGGAAAAATTTTAGAATGGCAAGTTTCATATTCTCTCTCTACACTTTATTCGTATCATGTTTTCTAGTTGAAATTCAAAGGTGAAGATGAAAGAATTAAAAGAAGACTTTGTATGAAAAAAGGCTGAAGCAAGTATAAGAGAATAAAAGTGTGTCTGTATAATTTTTGTGAATCATGTTTTAAGTACCTTGTTTAGGGCTCTACATTTAGCGCATTGTAAGAAAATCTTATGATTTTTCTCTCTCTAGAATTTTGAAACTTGGAGGGCTCAAAAGTGGCATTTGAAGGCGGATTTGGACCTAGGTTGTCTCCAACACTATTGTGGAGATCGAGAAATTGAATGAAAGTGTCTCTCATAAGATTAAGCTAATTCCTCCCCTTTGTTGAGTTATAGGACTTTGAAAATTGTTGTTTTCTGACACGTAAACCAAAAGGCTGCTCTAATTCTATTCGAATCTGTGATTGTGATGCTTACATGTCACCATGTCTAACTATGGATATTTTTGGATATGTCTTTTCGATGTTTTTCTCCTATTTTGGACAAGTACACAAAAGAAAGCACACTACGATCACATGGATTTTTGCGAAGATTTAGAAAAACTCGGCTTTTTCTAAATTTGATGGATCACACACTTCTTTGGGGTATGATTAAACTCTACTATAGGGGTGACATGTGCATCAACAAGGACGACATACAAAAATCATAGAGTTACCATTTTATTGAGAGTGAAAGTGAGAGTGAGACTGTGATGGAGAGTGCGAGTGTGAATAAGATTGTGATAGCTCAAGGGTGCTTGGGAGGTAGAGGCTTTGTCAAGAAAATATTTTCCAAAGCTATTATAACTATTCATTCTCATTTACAATATCAAAATTCCTCCTTCTCTGAGTCATATCTTTTCTATTCTTTCGCATTACATTTTCTCTTATCTTGTGCAATCTCTATGTTTTTCTCTCCTCTGTTATGCTTGAGTGATTGAAAGTTTGTGATTGGGGATATATTGTGATTTTGGAAACACTACATAGAAGAGGTAAAATCTATGCCTCAATAGCTAGTACATACTTTGTATGAAATCGTTATGCAATGGTTGTATCTAGTCTTTGTGATGGAAATGTTCCTAGCAGTCATGATGAAGCCAAAATTTCAAAAACTTGGATGGATACTATGCCATCAGAGTATGATGCTATTATGTTGAATAATACTCTATCGTCATGTAATATTCATCTAAGAAAAAAATCCATTTGCATGAAATAGATATAGAAGATGGAGCATATGAATGATGGAACAATTGATTTTGATGAGATCCTCAGCTACACAACCCAAATGACCATTATTCCTAGCATTTCTACAGTTGCAACTTATAATGCTTGGAATTCACATTAGTTGTACATTAAAACTTCATTTTTGAATGGTGAATTGCACATTCGTTGCTTAGTGCTCCTAATGAGAGGCATATTGACAAATTTAATGGGTAATTGCATGCTTTTTTTCATATCTAATGTTGAATTCAATGAGATCACTTTGAGTTTTATGTCCAGACAATATGTGGTTGTAGACGATCGCAAAAGAATTTAACTATGGATGTTGGAAGCTTTTTGCAAAGATTTGGGTTTACTTCCTTTTGTGGATTAATTTCTTTCCACATGGCTTGGCACTTCCTTATACATGAGTGATAGCTGACCATCACTCCTAATGTGGATTTGTTGGTATTCTTTGGATAGTGATGTGTGTGAACACCTTAGGACCACCAAAACACTTTCTTCCCTTTTAAAGATATTTTTTCCCATTGCTTGTATATATTTGTATAACCCTAAGAGATCAGTTATCTTGTATATTCACTTGCTAATACATTCAGTATTCTGTTGTCGTCCTAACTTCTTCGTCTTCCTTGTGTTGTCTGTGTGCTCCATAGACCTCAAAATCTAAAAAGGATAACACTTAAGAAGACCTCAATCATTATGCATGTCCAACAAGTTGAGTTTCTCTAGAGAATAGAATGAATATGTATTTTCAATCTTGAAGCCTGAATTCAAAGAGAGTTTTATAAAAGTTGTTAGGGGGAAGAGATTTCCAAATCCATAAGATGTGAAGATCAAATAGTCACATAATGTTAGTACTGAGGCCCTAAAAGATGCAATAACCCTGAGTGATGGATATAAAGATGAGGCTCTTGAAGTTGGGATTTTCCACATGAATAGAAATTACCTTGGCCCTTTTATACGTGATGAGATTAAGAAAGAAACTAAGAGCTACTTTAGCAAGGAATTGTGGGAATGAGAGACACCAAAAGTGGAAGTCGAAATAGATAATGAGCGTGAATCATGTCTAGTTCTAACACTAGTTGACTCCAAGTCAGAGATAAATGTGACCTTAAAGAAAAAATACGATATGTTTTGGTGGATGATAGATAAAGAGCATGGCTATAGCATGGGAATCACAAATAATACACCACGATATCTATATGTCAGTGTTCATGTGGCAAGAGATGGCATTTTTGACAAATTTCACTAATTTTTCTAGGATAACTGTTCATATGAGTTCGTTCATGGGCAACTAATTAAGGTTGAAATAAGAATGGAAACAATAGTGATGTATGATGTATGAGCATATGCAATAATTCGATCTAGATTTGATATGTGATCACCACAAGTTATGATAGCAATCCAGAATCATTAAAGGAATCCATATCGAATTTAAAAGAACCCATATACGTTCACTAAAGAAAACAAGCAATGCTTCCATAGCTCTATGTGAGTATGGAGCATATTTTAGCCAAATCCATCGCTCAACCCTTACCAAATGCATCTAATTAAAAAAATTAAGCACATTTCAAAAGATTCTATATTATGTGAGAAGCAGAACATAGGGAATACTTTCATTAATGTGCCTATCAAGAAAGTCAAAATAGGAACCCATGAGATGTTTCTATTAATTGTTGAGAAAGAACATGATGTAGTTTGTGCAGATCCTCAACTAGTTCCATCTATGATCATTTTACAATATTGCACATACTATGGAATCTTCACACCATAGCACTTCCAAAAGCTGTGTTGGAATTTTCACATGCTGATTCTTGAACTGCTTTTAGGTCCATATTCGAATATATGGTTCAATGTACCTAAAAAGAATATAAGTTTTAGGATCATTTAAGACTTAAAGCCTGTAAATCAAGTTACTATTAGGAATGTTGGAATTGGTTTTATTGTAAGTGAGTTTGTTGCAGCATTTCAAGGGCATTATTTCTATTATATGAGTGATTTATACAAAAACTATGAACAATTCCACCTTGCTATCAAAAGTAGGAATATTACCATGATACAAAATCTTCTTGGCTTATTACGTACGTGTATTTTGCAACAATGAGCTATAAACTTAGCAGCACATATGATGAATGCGATGAATATGTTCTTACATGATTTCATTCTTAATGTGACAATGCCAATGATTGATGATATTCCCATTAAGGGATTTGGGGAGACGCTAAGAGATGAAACTTTTGAATCTTCATGATATAGAAAGTTTATTTGATTGCATCTGTGATTTTGAACATATATTCAAAAGATTTGAAAATGTTATTGTAGCATTTTCTATTGAAAACCTTGTTTCTATGGTGAATGAAGTACCTGTCCCTAGACATTTATGTGGTTACTATGGTCCGGAGACCATGGCTTTGAGATGTGTTAATGCCATAAACAAGATATATGAGATTTGTAGCAATGTAAAAGAGATGAGAAGATTTTTTAGGGGCTTTTTTTTTCCATGCCATTTGGATACCTCACTTTGCACATGTTTCTAAATGCCTCTATGATTTGTTGAGGAAGAAAAGAAAGTTCATGTGGGCTTTAAAGAATTCTAAAGCTATGTAAAAATTGAAAAGATTGATAATTGATACCCTATTTTGAAAAGAGTTGATTTTATGTTGAAAAAGAAACCGAGAATCTTGACTCTAGATACTATTGCTAAAAGAATAGGATGGAACATTTGTCAAGATGATAAAGAGAGGAATCCATACACGATAAGATTTGGAGCTAAGATTTGGCATTAAAATCCAAAGAAATACTCAAAAATCAAAATGGAGCTTTGGGGTTAGGTCACATCGTGCATAGAAAGGAGAGAGGCCAACAAATGACTAGGCCATGAAAATCGTAGTGCTCACATCCTATTAGAGGGGTTCACAATGGGGAATAATTGTAGTCATTCCATCATAGAAAATGCATATTATCATATTATACCATCTCTATCTTCTTGAAGCTAAAGAAACTTCAAGTAAGCAACACTTTCTAGTAAGATCTAAGATAAAGTGTAAGAATTTTTCACCTTGGAATGAAGACGCAAGGAAAACCTTAGTGTAGTTCTTTGATTACCTAATCTTGCAGATGAACTCTTCATATCAATCATTTTATTTTTGAAGAAATACTGTAAGAGGTTCCTCCAAGGTTTTCTATTCAACATGAACCTATGGGCTTTCGATATTGTTAACGAATTCAGAAAGTTAGATATTTTTGTATACCATTATCCTTATATTTTATTTAAGAAACCATAGATATAACAATGAATATGATCCAAACTAGAATGATTAAAGATCTAAAGGGAAGGATATGAATACGAGTACCCTTCAATTTATAAATAGCTTCTATTTTTATTATAAATCATTTCTATACCAAGAGTACTAATCAGTGGAAAATACGCTAAATTGAGTATAGCTTATGCAGACTACAAAGCAGTAAAAATAGTATTCAGAAATAATGAGGTTGATTACATGTAAAAATTTACTGCCGCCTAGTTACCTAAGGCTTCTTACTCTCATATTTACAACCATAGATACACTTTAATGCAAAGAATGGAATCAACAAAAGGAATATGTGCATTGATGAAGATATCTTGAATCTCCTCAAATCATTTTTGCTTCTCCATTGTAAGCAGAAGACAACAAACATCATCGCGAGTCGACATATTACTAAATTCTTTGCTACATTTGTACAAGTAACTGATTTAGTGGAAATATTTTGAAGAAGTTATGTAGCTTTAGATTACTATTTCATCTTGCTCTAAATCTCTTCGAGCTTAGCATGAAGGACTTCTCTGCTCCAACAAAATAGACTATTTCTCTCGCATTAACGTTTGGTGTAGTCTACCACTTCACAATTCCTTGAGGTCAAGATAGTATCTACAAAGATATTATCTAGAGATGCAATAAATTCTCTCTTTTCCTTCACCTTCTATCAAAATTCCTATACATTTTCAGCCGAAGCATTTCTACTTTTCTTTTTATATATTCGCTTCAGCCATGAACTAATCTTCTAGTTCAAAATTCTTAGACAAGTTAATGAGTTTATTTTCTTATTTTTTCACACCATGGAATCGATCTTTTCACCAAGATATTATAGGTAGTTATCTATGTATACTTAGGCCGGTCTTAATTTATCTGGTTTAATAAAAAATTATTCCGCTCTACCTTCGATGTTTGTAATGCATGAGCGAATTCAAATTGGTGAGCTACATTACACTTGAATAAAGTTACTTGATCTACTCGTGATTTTCTGTCCTCTGGAAACACTTTAAACATTGCTTCTGCCTTATCTAGGCTATTTGCAAGGCTCTATGCAAACGGAATTTGCTCTTTTTAGTGAAATAGTTTAACTTTAAGAGTTTGTATCGCTTTCATGAGTACATTGTTCGCATTTCTGTTTTCAAGAAAGCCTTCTCAAATTGATTAACCAACGAATGTATTGTCAATTCATTAGAGTCTCTAATATTTCAATCTCTCCGAGTGAATCAACCTTTCTAATATATGATATAATATTCTTCTTACTTGGAAGCATAGGCTTGATATTACCCACCTCCATCTTTCTTATCTCTAGTAGAAGTGGCTCAAAGTCTGAGAAAACTACAACTGGTGTTGCTAGAAATCGTAGAGCTTCTAGCATTGATGATTTAAAATGTGATTGTAGTATAGCCTTTACCACCTTAAAAAACTTTACATGTTTGATGGTATCGTCTAAAGGCAATGAAAATTTTTGTAGTATGGAGTTTCATATCCCATGTTCGTATAAGCCATAAAGATAAGCTCGCATATTTCTTTTCCTTTTCCTTAGGATTAGTTTTAGTATTGCAAAAGAAAATGAAATCAAATCCAATTTCTATCCTACCCCCATTGCCAAGTCATTTTGTACTTTTCCATGGATACATACAAAACCTGATTCAAAATTTTCTTTTAAGGGGAAGAAACCAATACAATGGTCCCATGGTATTCTAAGCTGTGATTAGATCATATCTTCAACATGACATGAACATAACCAAAGTTCAATTTCTATCATAAACCATCATTTCCATGAAATTACATGGATACATCTAATATATTAGATTCCAAATATTTGAAAGAGCTTTGAATCTCCATATAAACTATGCTTGCAATATGGAACCTCCACAACGGTCTAAAAAAATCATTCAAAAGCTGGAGCACATATGTTTAAGCATAGGAGTACATCATGGTGACATCATTGTTGGAACGGTTTCCAAATACTCTAGCTAAACACAAAACAATCCCATAAATCTCTCCATGAGAGGAGTCTTAAAGAATTTAATTTATCAAAATGTAATTTTTTCATGTAACAACATTGATTGAATCTTATCCAAGTAGAGAACTAAATGTGAAATTTTTTGGGTGCCTTTGGATGGAATGATGCAGGTCATGGGAAAACTAACTCCTCTGAAAGATGTCAACAATTACCCAAGATTACAATCCGAACATTCATCAAAGACATGGAATTGTATGGGGTGAGAAGCATATAACAAACTATATGGTAAGTGTGAGTTATCATACAAGTGCATAATAGTGAATATTATTCATACTTATGTGTAGTTTTGCAACATATTTTATGTGCCCATAGAGATTAAGTTTTGGATGAATATTGGTCAATAGGATTATGGAGAACACAAGGGACAAAGATTTCTCATTATCAAGTGAAATGTATTTATTCTAAGAATAGAAGGCATGGAGGAGGAAAAGATAAGATCAATCCGCTTCATCACATGTTTAATTGGTTTCATAGAGTGATAGGTGGTCAAAAGCGAAAAAGAGCACATGGTATTCTATCTTTTAGTCGGTTGAAATATTTACATCATTATTTGAGCATTTAGTTTATGCAAGTTGATGGTGGAATGCCTTTGTGTCAAACACAATATACTGAGAAATTATTGGAGCATTTTGGCCTTGACGATTGTAAGCCTATTGCCACTCTTATGGAGACAGGTTTACGATTGAGTCTTCATGATGCTAGAGATGCATTTGATGTTGTTCTCTATCAGCATGCTACTGAATGCTTGATTTACTTATGCATAACTCGGCTAGATATTAAGTTTGTTGTCTCACAGATGATCAAGTTTATGCATTTCCCATGTGTCAAGCATTGGAAAGCGGTTAAGTGCAGTGACTGGGCTGGTTCCTATGAGAGTTCACCACTGCTCTTTACTGTTTTGCAATATTCATCAATGTTTGTCTGTAACAAACTCTTAAATGCTAACAGATTTTAATATATATACAAACACATATACCTCACTCTGTTATGCAGATGCTAATACATACTCACATGATTATGCATATATTATGCTCACATGCACACACATCCATGAACCCTTATGTATAGACACTTACACTAACACATGCATTCATATGTTCACATATATTCTCATTCACTCCATATTATGTATCTATTCTTATATACTAACATATTCATGCATTGTAACCATCATGTATTACTCTTAACATATACTCTTATTGGCATAAGCATATTCAAAACTATTCATGTCCATACTAACATTCATTGTAACATAAACTCATACTCATGCTAACACATGCTAATACAAATTCATACATTCATGCTAACATTGCTAACATATGCCAACTTCGTGCTGCATATTCACTTCTCATATATACTCCCGACATACTCTCATTTATACATGCCTCATAGTGTATTATGTATATGCACACATCCCTTATATGCACATGTATTTCTGCATCTTAAACATATATGCATCTACATATCTCAGGTGTTGCATATATTTATTCATTCATGCATTCTGAGTTTCTCCATCGCCAATCTGCCATGGCCACCTCTCTCTTTTCCTCTACAGGCCACTATTTCTGCTATGTGATGGTTCATTCTCCATGCTAAGCAGGACTTTTCTCTCTATGATCGCTAATCAGGACTGTTGTCTGTGCTAATTAGGACTTCTCTCTGCATAAGCTTCTACTAACATCAAGGATATGCCTTCGGACTAGACATAGAAGAATTACTCTGTGAATCCACTACATCTCCTCTTGCCAAGAACATGTATGTCTGCTTTTCTCATCTCTACTAAAAACAGCTCCAAACAACTCAGTTAAGTTTCGCTACCCAATGCTAGAGAAGATGATTCCTATCTCAGAACTCTGAATTTCTGAAGTATGACCATATTGACTTCATCCCCACCTTTTGAGTGGTTCTCCAGGTCTGACACCTTTTAAGGAAATGGGTACTCTCTATTTAGAATGGAGTGAGTATCTCCTTATGGTTTGCCACGAAATTCCTAAGTCCATACTAGAATATTACTCTCACATCTTAGCACACTATGATGTGCAACCTTCCTAAAGACAATCATATGACCATCAAAATACTGACTAATCCACTACTAAATGACCTATCTCACTCTCTCTT
This sequence comes from Ceratopteris richardii, assembly GCA_020310875.1. Classification (NCBI taxonomy): domain Eukaryota; kingdom Viridiplantae; phylum Streptophyta; class Polypodiopsida; order Polypodiales; family Pteridaceae; genus Ceratopteris; species Ceratopteris richardii. The sequence goes on from MU260273.1 coordinate 242,017, forward strand.
GCAAGAACAACAGCAGAAGGGAAAACAAACTAAAAATGCAAAGAAGAAAAGTACATGTAAAAAAAACATTAGGGAAAACTAGAGCACAACACACACACACACACATACATATATATATATATATATATATATATATATATATATATATATATATATATATATATATATATATATATATATATATATATATATATATATATATATATATACATACATACATATATATATATATATATATATATATATATATATATATATATATACACACACACATATATATATATATATATATATATATATATATATATATATATATATATATATATATATATATATATATATATATATATATATATATATATATATATATATATATATATATATATATATATAGAGTCATGAGCCTACCACTCTTTTAGTTTTTCTTTAATCCCTAATCCACTCTTTTAGTTTTTATTTAATCCCTCATCCACACTTTAACACATTCTTTCTCACCACACTTTTGTTTTACTTTAATCACTTTAATTGCGCAATTCTTCTACTCCTCTCTTTTGATCTAAATTCTCTCACACGCACATTTAAATTTCTCTTTAAACCACTTTAAGTGCATCATTTATTATTACCACACTTTGGTTCACTTTAATTACACATCTTTTATGCACCACTCTTTAAATACTTACACACACACCATTGATTATTTATCCATTTTAATTTTCCATTTCAATTTCATTAGTTTTGAATTTAATATTTGATTAATACTTTTAATTTAAATTTACACTAAGGGTTTAATATAATTAATTACCTTAATATTCACATATACACACACTATTAAGATAGTTAATTAAAGCATAATTAAATTTATATTAAGTAAATTTATAAAATGTAAGATAATTTAATTAACTATAACCATACATTTATTAAATCAAAACGTTTCACAACTTATATTAATGTTAATATTCACACACACTCATTTCTACACACACAAACACTTTGGAACCCTTTGGAACCCTCATATTTACCCATCTAGCACTAACATTCTTACAAATATATGTAATCTTAGAGTTTTATACCCATGACTTTTTATAAATGGATACAAACACACATTTCAATGTGTACTTAGGGTAAACCCTAATGTGGTTGTATTAGAATTCATTAATTTGTTCCTAAAGGTATTCAGAAAGAGATTTGTTCAAATCAAAGCAAGTTATCAACAATGTAATAGAGGGGTTAGAGTTAACCAATAAGAATGTTTTAATTTTCCTGAACATCAACTAGAAGGTGGAAATTTTTCCGACATCCACCCCCACCAAACCTACACATTGTCTCGATTGGCCAACCTAGAGATCAAGGGAACCAGCATCTTGATGATCATCCTGAAATTCAACCATATAACAATATCAATTCTTTTACAATGTCAATATCATCCTGAAATTCAACCATATAACAATATCAAATGTATCAATGTTTTATGCAAAATGCTTCTGAAGTTTATTTAAAGTCAGTCTGGTAATGAAAACATATCAAATTATAAATTTAAACTATTAACCGGCTTAGTCAACAAAACATTAATCTAAGTTTCATTCATTTATTGACTTTGCAGAGATCATGATGAAAGAGAATTCTTCTTCATTCACTCAAAAGCACTTTTCTTCATATACACCCAGTCACATATGAGCAATCAATCATGTCAAAGAAATCAACTAAATCTTCTCATACAGACATTTGCCTTGTTTGCCCAACTTTATTCCCTAGATGTGTTTTCCACAACTAGCTTTCTTCATCTTTGGTTTCATACAAGTATGATATGAAATCTTCATGTAGATAATGATCATAAATACCTTTTTGGAGTGAAAGAAGGTATAACATCCGTTCGCCATATGTTTTTCTTTATCTTTTCTTTTTGCTATGTTTTTCTATTTTTACATTCACAACTTTTTTGTTTTCAATTTGAAAGGATTAAACCCTCAATCCGAGCTAAAGTTCTAGATGCATGTATAAGAAAGACCTAGGATCTCACAGACAAGGATCATGCATCTATATGCTTCTACAAATATACAATTACTTCCATTATTTGAAATGAACTACACATCCTTGTATCCAAATTTTATGATTCTATTTGTCATGAATGCAAATGATATGCATAGATAAAAACATAAAAAATTTAGAACATAGATAAATACAACCTTATAATTATCTTTATCTTCAATCATCTCTTCGTCAATTTCATTTTTTTAAATTTATCATAATAAACTACAATTTTATCATCTTCAAAGTCATGCTGAAAAAATGATCAATAGCTAGACACAGAAGTTTAATTAGTCTTATAACCATACATTTTTCTTCATCCTGCAAAAGAAAACCACATTAAAGGAAAAACTCCATACATAAATCATTCATTCTCTTCATCCTACATTACTTCATAATTTTCATCATTTCTTTGTTAAAATAACTTAATTCTTTTCCACGCAATTAACTTCTTGAGAGGTGTTCCTTCCAGTTCCCGTAAAAGCATACATTCCATTATCATAAACCTTGAGCACCACATAAGGTCCAAAAACGAACACCGTTTTAACTTCCTACGTGCATCATACTAGGAATCAAATGTACTATCATAAATTAAAACTCAATCATCAATTTGTATTGGCTTTGGCCTTAACCTATGCGATTTATCAAAATATTTCTTATTTTTTAATTCCTAATTGTTTTCATTTAACAATAGCTTCCTCTATCTTCTCATTTCCTTGATCAAGCCGTTTAATTCTTAGAGCCAAAAGATCTTCAGTAGACAGATTGTCATGCCATGGAAGTGTAGACCAAGTAAGTATTTGCATACAAATATATAAAATAGATTTCTGGCCGTACATTAACTCTACTGGCATATACCCTATTGTTCTAGTACAGGTCATTCTATTAGCCCATAATGAAAATGGTAGAAATTTTTGCCAATTCTTAAGATCACAATTGCAAGCTTTAGAAATCGCCTTAATAATTGGAGCTCTTTCTATTTTTCCAGTAGCCTCAGGCTTATAAGCAGTGGTAAGAGCTAAACAAATTCCATGCTTAACAAAGAAATCTATAGCTTCTTAAGCATATAATTCACCCCTACCACCCACTACTTTGGCAACCTAACCAAACCTTGAAATTACATTTTCAAGTAGAAAATTCACATAGGGCTAATTCCTCCCCTTTTTTGAGTTATAGGGTTTTGAAAACTGTTGTTTTCCAACATGTAAAACAAAAGACTTCTCTAATTCTGTTCAAATCCATGATTGTGATGGATCACACACTTCTTTGGGGTGTGATCAAACTCTACTATAGGGGAGACATGTGTATCAACAAGGACGACATACAAAAATCATAGAGATACCCTTTGATTGAGAGTGATAGTGAGAGTGAGACTGTGATGGGGAGTGCGAGTGTGAATGAGATTGTGATAGCTCAAGGGTGCTCACGAGGTAGAGGCTTTGTCAAGAAGCTATTTTCCAAAGCTATTATAACTATTGATTCTCATCTACAATATAAGAATTCCTCTTTCTCTGAGTCATATCTTTTCTATTCTTTTGCATTAGATTTTCTCTTATCTTGTGCAATCTCTGTGTTTTTCTCTCCTCTGTTATGCTTGAGTGATTGAAAGTTTGTGATTGGGGATATATTGTGATTTTGGAAACACTACATAGAAGAGGTAAAATCTATGCCTCAATAGCTAGTACATACTTTGTATGAAATCGTTATGCAATGGTTGTATCTAGTCTTTGTGAGGGAAATGTTCCTAACACTCTTGATGAAGCCAAAATTTCAAAAACTTGGATGGATACTATGCCATCAGAGAATGATGTTATTATGTCGAATAATACTCTATCTTCATGTAATTTTCATCTAAGAAAAAATTCCATTTGCATGAAATAGATATAGAAGATGGACCATATGCATGATGGAACAATTGATTTTGATGAGATCCTCAGCTACACAAGCCAAACGACCATTATTCCTAGCATTTCTACACTTGCAACTTATCATGCTTGGAATTCACATTAGTTGCACATTAAAACTTCATTTTTGAATGGTGAATTGGACATTCATTGCTTAGTGTTCGTAATGAGAGGCATATTCACAAATTTAATGTTGAATTATATGCTTTTTTTTTCATATCTAATGTTGAATTCAATGAGATCACTTTGAGTTTTATGTCCAGACAATATGTGGTTGTAGACGTTCGCAAAAGAATTTAACTATCGAGAGGTTGCAAGCTTCATGCAAAGATTTGGGCTTACTTCCTTTTGTGGATTAATTTCTTTCCACATGGTTTGGCACTTCCTTATACATGAGTGATAGATGACCATCACTCCTAATGTGGATTTAGTGGTATTTTTTGGATAGTGATGTGTGTGAAAACCTTAGGACCACCAAAGCATTTTCTTCCCTTGTAAGGATGTCTTTTCCCATTGCTTGTATATATCTGTATAACCCTAAGAGATCAGTTATCTTTGTACATTTACTTGCTAATACATTCAGTATTCTGTTGTCATCCTAGCTTCTTCCTCTTCCTTGTGTTGTCTGTGTGCTTCCATAGACCTCAAAATCTAAAAAGGATAACACTTAAGAAGACCTCAATCATTGTGCATGTTCAGAAAGCTGAGTTTCTCTAGAGAATAGAATCACAATGATCGAGAAATAAGAAAACAAAAGAAGAAAAATATGAAGACACCTAGAGTTGTGTAAATATAGGAGCTAGGAAAGGAGAATGATGCAAAGGATATTTTAACCAATATTCTACTCAAAAGTCAAGTGGAAATGTTATTGGAATATGTATTTTCAATCTTGAAGCCTAAATTCAAAGAGAGTTTTATAAAACTTGGTAGGGGGAAGAGATTTCCAAATCCATAAGATGTGAAGATCGAAGAGTCACATAATGTTAGTACTAAGGCCCTAAAAGATGCAATAACCATGAGTGATGGATATAAAGATGAGGCTCTTGAAGTTGAGATGTTCCACATGAATAGAAATTACCTTGGCCCTTTTATACGTGATGAGATTAAGAAAGAAACTAAGAGCTAATTTAGCAAGGAATTGTGGGAATGAGGGACAGCAAAAGTGGAAGTCGAAATAGATAATGAGCATGAATCATGTCTAGTTCTAACAGTAGTTGACTCCAAGTCAGAGATAAATGTGACCTTAAAGAAAAAATACCATATGTTTTGGTGGATGATAGATAAAGAGCATGGCTACAGCATGGGAATCACAAATAATACATCACGATATCTATTTGGACCATATGTCAATGTTCATGTGGAAAGAGGTGGCATTTTTGACAAATTTCACTAATTTTTCTAGGATAATTGTTCATATGAGTTCGTTCATAGGTAACCACTTAAGGTTGAATATAAGAATGGAAACTGTAGTGATGTATGATGTATGAGCATATGCAATAATTCGATCTAGATCTTAAATGTGATCACCACAAGTTATGATAACAATCTAGAATCATTCAAGGAATCCATATCGACTTTAAAAGAATATACGTTCACTAAAGAAAACAAGCAATGCTTCCATAGCTCTATGTGAGTATGGAGCATATTTTAGCCGAATCCATAGCTCAACCCTTACCAAAAGCATGTAATTGAAAAATTTAAGCACATTTCAAAAGATTCTATATTATGTGAGAGGCAGAACATAGGGCATACTTTCATTAATGTGTGTAGAGGAGGTACTGGGGTATCCGCTTTTAACAAAAGTAGAGATTAAAGATTAACACATCCAGTACGTCGCCTACTCAAGGGGGGTTCTCTTTAGGGAAGTATACCCTTTAACATTTCTGTGAGCAGGTAGATAACACGGTTTGCACAGAGTGGTACATACTTCAGAAAATATGAACAACTATTGACCAAGGAAGACCATACACTTCTTGATTCGATTCAGATGATTACAAGAATTGTCAAGGAAATGCTCAAAAACTAATGCTCAGTGCTTCGTTGTACTCTATGCAGATAAATACAGATCAATACAAATGATGAAGGAATTGCTCAAGAGAATATAGAGCTTAACACCAATAGGTCTCACAGAAAAGAAAGAAACTCCAAGACACTCTCTTACACTATAGTGCTCATAGCCCTCCACTGAGAAGACTACCCTCTGAATCCACACTACAGAGTAGCTCCTACAATAGGCTTGAAACCACCAAGTGCAAGAGAGAACTTCTGCACGTTTACACGCGTCAAAGTACCTCTGAAAAATGTACCCCAATGAGCAAAAATCCATTGCTTTTATAGGCCCCAATAGGCCAAGAGAGTCTTGCCGAATCTTCACGTCCACTGATCACGCGCTAGTTAATCACCCAAAATTGGGGGTAGGTCAAATATTCCTCTTGATTTGGATTGGTCCAAAAAATAGGTAGTCGCCGTGAATGGTTGGCGGCAACATTTGTTTATCCACTTTCACTTTTTAACAATTCCACTCTAATTTCAAGTCTTTATTAGCTCCGATGATGACTGATAACTGTCAAACATATTGAACTCTTGGACCAGAAGGAGCTTCTTCCTCCTCTTCATAAGCCTCATGCATGAGTTGATGTTGTTCCCTCCTCATTTCTTCTTCCATGCTAACATTTTGTAGAATGGGTTCCTCATATTCATCAGACTCCATATCCGCCATCTCCTGAGATTGCTTGGAAGGAAGAATTGTCACCAAAATTGTGCGGGGGTGGGTGTGTAACGGTGGGGGAGGCGCATGTGTGCAGGTGGAGGGAGTGGCGGCAGGTATGCATGTGAGGGGGCGAGGGGCGCAAGGAGTGGGGAGAGAGAGAGAGGGAGAGAGAGAGGCGCAAGGGGTGGGGTGGTGGGATGGGGGAGTGGGGTGGGGTGGTGGGATGGGGAAGTGGGGTGGGGTGGTGGGGTGGAGTCGTGGGGTGGGGTGGTGGGGTGGAGTAGTGGGGTGGGGTGATGGGATGGAGGAGTGAGGTGGAGAGGGGGGCGCAAGGGGTGGGGAGAGAGAGAGCGGGAGAGAGAGAGGGAGAGGCGCAAGGGGTGGGGAGAGAGAGAGAGGGAGAGGCGCAAGGGGTGGGGAGAGAGAGAGAGGGAGAGGCGCAAGGGGTGGGGTGGTGGGATGGGGGAGTGGGGTGGGGTGGTGGGGTGGAGTCGTGGGGTGGGGTGGTGGGATGAAGGAGTGGGGTGGGGTGGTGGGGTGGAGTCGTGGGGTGGGGTGGTGGGGTGGAGTCGTGGGGTGGGGTGGTGGGATGGGGGAGTGGGGTGGGGTGGTGGGGTGGAGTCGTGGGGTGGGGTTGTGGGGTGGGGTAGTGGGGTGGGGTGGTGGGATGGAGGAGTGAGGTGAAGAGGGGGGCGCAAGGGGTGGGGAGAGAGAGAGCGAGAGAGAGAGAGAGGGAGAGGCGCAAGGGGTGGGGAGAGAGAGAGGGAGAGGCGCAAGGGGTGGGGAGAGAGAGAGGGAGAGGCGCAAGGGGTGGGGTGGTGGGATGGGGGAGTGGGGTGGGGTGGTGGGGTGGAGTCGTGGGGTGGGATTGTGGGGTGGAGTCGTGGGGTGGGGTGGTGGGATGGAGGAGTGAGGTGGAGAGGGGGGCGCAAGGGATGGGGAGAGAGAGAACGGGAGAGAGAGAGGGAGAGGCGCAAGGGGTGCGGAGAGAGAGAGGGAGAGGCGCAAGGGGTGGGGTGTTGGGATGGGGGAGTGGGGTGGGGTGGTGGGATGGGGGAGTGGGGTGGGGTGGTGGGGTGGAGTCGTGGGGTGGGGTTGTGGGGTGGAGTCGTGGGGTGGGGTGGTGGGATGGAGGAGTGAGGTGGAGAGGGGGGCGCAAGGGATGGGGAGAGAGAGAGCGGGAGAGAGAGAGGGAGAGGCGCAAGGGGTGGGGAGAGAGAGGGGGTGCAAGGAATTGAACTCACAACCTCTTGGTTAGGAATGTGATGGGCTAACCACTTGCCCCAAAAGCCATGGTTGAGGATTACTTCCTAATCCTCTCTCTTAGGGTTTGGTTCAACCATCTCCTACCAGGATTATGTTACATTCTTCCCCCCTTGGTCGATCATTGTCCTCAATGATCTGCTCTTGTATCCCTCTAGCCTCGGTGATCAATCCCTTGAACTCCCTAGGTGCCCTTGAATTGATGTTCCTCAACCTCGCACAGTTTCTTGAACCTTGTTCGCAACCTTGGTCTCTTGAACCCTTGCTCTCAACCTTGGTGTCTTGAACCTTCTTGTTCGCAACCTTGGTGTCTCGAGCCCTTGTTCTCAACCTCAGTCTTGAACCTTGTTCTCACCCATGCTTGGTATCTTGAACACTCAATCAAGTGCCACCCAAGGATTCCCAAGGAATTCACACTTGCAAGCTACCTAATTGGAAAGTTCGTTTCGAGAGCTTTCCAACGGTATATTACACGCCTCAATCCGACCTACGGATTGAGAGATACACGCCAATCATTGTAAGGTCCATCCTTGAAACCGACGCGCGCGCCTTCCACAATTCCTACCCTTTCACATAGAGGATGCCCAAGCGCCTTTTTTAGAGGCCATTGGATCATTCCACTTTGCCCAAGCCTACTTCCTAGGCTCTGATACCAATGCAAGGAATTGAACTCACAACCTCTTCGTTAGGAATGTGATGGGCTAACCACTTGCCCCAAAAGCCATGGTTGAGGATTACTTCCTAATCCTCTCTCTTAGGGTGTGGTTCAACCATCTCCTACCAGGATTATGTTACAGGGGGAGAGGCGCAAGGGGTGGGGTGGTGGGATGGGGGAGTGGGGTGGGGTGGTGGGATGGGGGAGTGGGGTGGGGTGGTGGGGTGGAGTCGCGGGGTGGGGTTGTGGGGTGGAGTCGTGGGGTGGGGTGGTGGGATGGAGGAGTGAGGTGGAGAGGGGGGCGCAAGGGATGGGGAGAGAGAGAGCGGGAGAGAGAGAGGGAGAGGCGCAAGGGGTGGGGAGAGAGAGGGGGAGAGGCGCAAGGGGTGGGGTGGTGGGATGGGGGAGTGGGGTGGGGTGGTGGGATGGGGGATTGGGGTGGGGTGGTGGGGTGGAGTCGTGGGGTGGGGTTGTGGGGTGGAGTAGTGGGGTGGGGTGGTGGGATGGAGGAGTGAGGTGGAGAGGGGGGCGCAAGGGGCGGGGAGAGAGAGAACGGGAGAGAGAGAGAGGGGGAGGCGCAAGGGGTGGGGAGAGAGAGAGAGGGAGAGAGAGGGAGAGGCGCAAGGGGTGGGGTGGTGGGATGGGGGAGTGGGGTGGGGGTGGTGGGGTGGGGGAGTGAGGTGGGGTGGTGGGGTGGAGTAGTGGGGTGGAGAAGGGGGCGCAAGGGGTGGGGAGAGAGAAAGAGGAGGGGTGCTACAATGTGCCTATCAAGAAAGTCAAAATAGGAACCCATGAGATGTTTCTATTAATTGTTGAGAAAGAACATGATGTAGTTTCTGCAAATCCTCAAATATTTCCATCTATGATCATTTTATAATATTGCACATACTTTGGAATCTTCACATGATAGCACTTCCAAAAGCTGTGTTGGAATCTTCACATGCTGATTCTTGAATTGCTCTTGGGTCCATATTCGAATATATCATTCAATGTACCTAAAAAGAATGCAAATTTTAGGATCATTTAAGACTCAAAACCTGTAAATCAAGTTACTATTAGGAATGTTGGAATTGGTTTTATTCTAAGTGAATTTGTTGCAGCATTGGAAGGGCATTATTTCTATTATATGAGTGATTTATACAAAAAACTATGAACAATTCCACCTTGCTATTAAAAGTAGGAGTATTACCATGATACAAAATCTTCTTGGCTTATTGCATACGTGTATTTTGCAACAATGAACTATAAACTTTGCAGCATATATGATGAATGCGATGAATATGTTCTTACATGATTGCATTCCAAATGTGACAATGCCATTGATTGATGATATTCCCATTAAGGGATTTGGGGAGATGCTTGCAGATTAAACTTTAGACTCTTCGTGATGTAGAAAGTTTTTTCTTGATTGCATCTTTGATTTTGAACATATATTCAAAAGATTCGAAAATGTTATCCTAGCATTTTCTATTGAAAAGCTTGTTTCTATGGTGAATGAAGTACCTGTCCCTAGACATTTACGTGGTTACTATGGTCCGGAGACCATGGCTTTGAGATGTGTTAATGCCATAAACAAGATATATGAGATTTGTAGTAATGTAAAAGAGATGAGAAGCTTTTTTAGGGGCTTTTTTTTTCCATGCCATTTGGATACCAGAGAGAGAGAGAGAGAGAGAGAGAGAGAGACAAAGAGAGATGCATACAATCATACATTCATACATAAATACATACATATACATGTTTGTGTAGCATCCATCCATACATACATAATAGATAGATATATTCATACATAAGTACATACATATACATGTGCGCGTAAGAAGAGACAGTGCGAAACGAGAAATTATAGAATGAGAGATAGATCCTCAAATTCTATGGGATCCGAATATAGAGCTTACATGGTGATCTCGAGTGAATACGGTCTGACTAAAGCTTCACATAGGCCATGCTTTTATAGTTTCTACCATGGTACTCAGTGTAAGAACCTTCCTTACAAAAGAGTAATCTCTCGTTTGATATTCGATAGCCTAACTCAAGTTCATAACCATGCTTTCTGGCGATGGTGGAATCCGATTTAATATCCAAGAATTACGTTCAATCCATTACCAATATTTTGTAGGAATTTCTAACATTTGGAATTGGTGGTGAACAACATATAACACGGTCATAGCGTTATAATGTGCATAGAAAGGAGAGAGGCCAACAAATGACCAGGCCATGAAAATCGTAGTGCTCACATCCTATTAGAGGGATTCACAATGGGGAATAATTGTAGTCATTCCATCATAGAAAACGCATATTATCATATTATACCATCTCTATCTTCTTGAAGCTAAAGAAACTTCAAGTAAGCAACACTTTCTAGTAAGATCTAAGATAAAGTGTATGAATTTTTTACCTTGGAATGAAGACGCAAGGAAAACCTTAGTGTAGTTCTTTGATTACCTAATCTTGCAGATGAACTCTTCATATCAATCATTTTATTTTTGAAGAAATACTGTAAGAGGTTCCTCCAAGGTTTTCTATTCAACATGAACCTATGGGCTTTCGATATTGTTAACGAATTCAGAAAGTAAGATATTTTTGTATACCATTATCCTTATATTTTATTTAAGAAACCATAGATATAACAATGAATATGATCCAAACTAGAATGATTAAAGATCTAAAGGGAAGGATATGAATACGAGTACCCTTCAATTTATAAATAGCTTCTATTTTTATTATAAATCATTTCTATACCAAGAGTACTAATCAGTGGAAAATACGCTAAATTGAGTATAGCTTATGCAGACTACAAAGCAGTAAAAATAGTATTCAGAAATAATGAGGTTGATTACATGTAAAAATTTACTGCCGCCTAGTTACCTAAGGCTTGTTACTCTCATATTTACAACCATAGATACACTTTAATGCAGAGAATGGAATCAACAAAAGGAATATGTGCATTGATGAAGATATCTTGAATCTCCTCAAATCATTTTTGCTTCTCCATTGTAAGCAGAAGACAACAAACATCATCGCGAGTCGACATATTACTAAATTCTTTGCTACATTTGTACAAGTAACTGATTTAGTGGAAATATTTTGAAGAAGTTATGTAGCTTTAGATTACTATTTCATCTTGCTCTAAATCTCTTCGAGCTTAGCATGAAGGACTTCTCTGCTCCAACAAAATAGACTACTGCTCTCGCATTAACGTTTGGTGTAGTCTACCACTTCACAATTCCTTGAGGTCAAGATAGTATCTACAAAGATATTATCTAGAGATGCAATAAATTCTCTCTTTTCCTTCACCTTCTATCGAAATTCCTATACATTTTCAGCCGAAGCATTTCTACTTTTCTTTTTATATATTCGCTTCAGCCATGAACTAATCTTCTAGTTCAAAATTCTTAGACAAGTTAATGAGTTTATTTTCTTATTTTTTCACACCATCGAATCGATCTTTTCACCAAGATATTATAGGTAGTTATCTATATATACTTAGGCCGGTCTTAATTTATCTGGTTTAATAAAAATTATTCCGCTCTACCTTCGATGTTTGTAATGCATGAGCGAATTCAAATTGGTGAGCTACATTACACTTGAATAAAGTTACTTGATCTACTCGTGATTTTCTGTCCTCTGGAAACGCTTTAAACATTGCTTCTACCTTATCTAGGCTATTTGCAAGGCTTTATGCAAACGGAATTTGCTCTTTTTAGTGAAATAGTTTAACTTTAAGAGTTTGTATCGCTTTCATGAGTACATTGTTCGCATTTCTGTTTTCAAGAAAGCCTTCTCAAATTGATTAACCAACGAATGTATTGTCAATTCATTAGAGTCTCTAATATTTCAATCTCTCCGAGTGAATCAACCTTTCTAATATATGATATAATATTCTTCTTACTTGGAAGCATAGGCTTGATATTACCCACCTCCATCTTTCTTATCTCTAGTAGAAGTGGCTCAAAGTCTGAGAAAACTACAACTGGTGTTGCTAGAAATCGTAGAGCTTCTAGCATTGATGATTTAAAATGTGATTGTAGTATAGCCTTTACCACCTTAAAAAACTTTACATGTTTGATGGTATCGTCTAAAGGCAATGAAAATTTTTGTAGTATGGAGTTTCATATCCCATGTTCGTATAAGCCATAAAGATAAGCTCGCATATTTCTTTTCCTTTTCCTTAGGATTAGTTTTAGTATTGCAAAAGGAAATGAAATCAAATCCAATTTCTATCCTACCCCATTGCCAAGTCATTTTGTACTTTTCCATGGATACATACAAAATCTCAAGATAACACCAAGGAATCAACCTGATTCAAAATTTTCCTTTTAAGGGGAAGAAACCAATACAATGGTCCCATGGTATTCTAAGTTGTGATTAGATCATATCTCCAACATGACATGAACATAACCAAAGTTTCAATTTCTATCATAAACCATCATTTCCATGAAATTACATGGATACATCTAATATATTAGATTCCAAATATTTGAAAGAGCTTTGAATCTCCATATAAACTATGCTTGCAATATGGAACCTCCACAACGGTCTAAAAAATCATTCAAAAGCTGGAGCACATATGTTTAAGCATAGGAGTACATCATGGTGAAATCATTGTTGGAACGGTTTCCAAATACTCTAGCTAAACACAAAACAATCCATAAATCTCTCCATGAGAGGAGTCTTAAGGAATTTAATTTATCGAAAGGTAATTTTTTCATGTAACAACATTGATGAATCTTATCCAAGTAGAGAACTAAATGTGAAATTTTTTGGGTGCCTTTGGATGGAATGATAGAGGTCATGGGAAAACTAACTCCTCTTAAAGATGTCAACAATTACCCAAGATTACAATCCGAACATTCATCAAAGACATGGAATTGTATGGGGTGAGAAGCATATAACAAACTATATGGTAAGTGTGAGTTATCATACAAGTGCATAATAGTGAATATTATTCATACTTATGTGTAGTTTTGCAACATATTTTTATGTGCCCATAGAGATTAAGTTTTGGATGAATATTGGTCAATAGGATTATGGAGAACACAAGGGACAAAGATTTCTCATTATCAAGTGAAATGTATATATTCTAAGAATAGAAGGCATGGAGGAGGAAAAGATAAGATCAATCCGCTTCATGACATTAATTGGTTTCATAGAGTGATAGGTGGTCAAAAGCGAAAAAGAGCACATGGTATTCTATCTTTAGTCGGTTGAAATATTTACATCATTATTTGAGCATTTAGTTATGCAAGTTGATGGTGGAATGCCTTTGTGTCAAACGCAATATACTGAAAAATTGGAGCATTTTGGCCTTGACGATTGTAAGCCTATTGCCACTCTTATGGAGACAGGTTTACGATTGAGTCTTCATGATGCTAGAGATGCATTTGATGTTGTTCTCTATCAGCATGCTACTGAATGCGATTTACTTATGCATAACTTGGCTAGATATTAAGTTTGTTGTCTCACAGATGATCAAGTTTATGCATTTCCCATGTGTCAAGCATTGGAAAGCGGTTAAGTGCAGTGACTGGGCTGGTTCCTATGAGAGTTCACCACTGCTCTTTACTGTTTTTCAATATATACTAACATTCATGCGTTGTAACCATCATGTATTACACTTAACATATACTCTTATTGGCATAAGCATATTCAAAACTATTCATGTCCATACTAACATTCATTGTAACATAAACTCATATTCATGCTAACACATGCTAATACAACATTCATACATTCATGCTAACATTGCTAAAATATGCCAACTTCGTGTGCATATTCACTTCTCATATATACTCCCGACATACTCTCAAATACATGCCTCATACTGTATTATGTATATGCACACATCCCTTATATGCACATGTATTTCTGCATCTTAAACATATATGCATCTACATATCTCAGGTGTTGCATATATTTATTCACTCATGCATTCTGAGTTTCTCCATCGCTAATCTGCCATGGCCACCTCTCTTTTCCTCTACAGGCCACTATTTCTGCTATGTGATGGTTCAGTCTCCATGCTAAGCAGGACTTTTCTCTCTATGATCGCTAATCAGGACTGTTGTCTGTGCTAATCAGGACTTCTCTCTGCATAAGCTTCTACTAACATCAAGGATATGCCTTCGGACTAGATATAGAAGAATTACTCTGTGAATCCACTACATCTCCTCTTGCCAAGAACATGTATGTCTGCTTTTCTCATCTCTGCTAAAAACAGCTCCAAACAACTCAGTTAAGTTTCGCTACGCAATGCTAGAGAAGATGATTCCTATCTCAGAACTCTGATCTTCTGAAGTATGACCATATTGACTTCTCTATTTAGAATGGAGTGAGTATCTCCTTATGGTTTGCCACGAAATTCCTAAGTCCATACTAGAATATTACTCTCACATCTTAGCACACTATGATGTGCAACCTTCCTAAAGACAATCATATGACCATCAAAATACTGACTAATCCACTACTAAATGACCTATCTCACTCTCTTGCAAGAACAACAGCAGAAGGGAAAACATACTAAAAATGCAAAGAAGAAAAGTACATGTAAAAAAAAACATTAGGGAAAACTAGAGCACAACACACACACACACACACACACATATATATATATATATATATATATATTATATATATATATATACACATATATATATATATATATATATATATATATATATAATATATATATATATATATATATATATATATATATATACATATATATATATATATATATATATATATATATATATATATATATATATATGTATATGTATATATATATATATATATGTATATATATATATATATATATATATATATATATATATATATATATATACATATATATATATATATATATATATATATATTATATATATATATATATATATATATATATATATATATATATATATATATATATATATATATATATATATATATATATATATATATATATATATTATATATATATATATATGTGTGTGTGTGTATATATATATATATATACACAGAGTCATGAGCCTACCACTCTTTTAGTTTTTCTTTAATCCCTAATCCACTCTTTTAGTTTTGATTTAATCCCTCATCCACACTTTAACACATTCTTTCTCACCACACTTTTGTTTTAGTTTAATCACTTTAATTGCGCAATTCTTCTACTCCTCTCTTTTGATCTAAATTCTCTCACACGCACATTTAAATTTCTTTAAACCACTTTAAGTGCATCATTTATTATTACCACACTTTGGTTCACTTTAATTACACATCTTTTTATGCACCACTCTTTAAATACTTACACACACACCATTGATTATTTATCCATTTTAATTTTCCATTTCAATTTCATTAGTTTGAATTTAATATTTGATTAATACTTTAATTTAAATTTACACTAAGGGTTTAATATAATTAACTACCTTAATATTCACATATACACACACTATTAAGATAGTTAATTAAAGCATAATTTAATTTATATTAAGTAAATTTATAAAATGTAAGATAATTTAATTAACTATAACCATACATTTATTAAATCAAAACGTTTCAAACTTATATTTAATGTAATATTCACACACACTCATTCTATACACACACAACACTTTGGAACCCTTTGGAACCCTCATATTTACCCATCTAGCACTAACATTCTTACAAATATATGTAATCTTAGAGTTTTATACCCATGACTTTTTTATAATGGATACAAACACCCATTTCAATGTGTACTTAGGGTAAACCCTAATGTGGTTGTATTAGAATTCATTAATTTTGTTCCTATAGGTATTCAGAAAGAGATTTGTTCAAATCAAAGCAAGTTATCAACAATGTAATAGAGGGGTTAGAGTTAACCAATAAGAATGTTTTAATTTTTCTGAACATCAACTAGAAGGTGGAAATTTTTCGGACATCCACCCCACAAAATCTACACATTGTCTCGATTGGCCAACCTAGAGATCAAGGGAACCAGCATCTTGATGATCATCCTGAAATTCAACCATATAACAATATCAATTCTTTTACAATGTCAATATCATCCTGAAATTCAACCATATAACAATATCAAATGTATCAATGTTTTATGCAAAATGCTTCTGAAGTTTATTTAAAGTCAGTCTGGTAATGAAACATATCAAATTATAAATTTAAACTATCAACCGGTTTAGTCAACAAAACATTAATCTAAGTTTCATTCATTTATTGACTTTGCAAAGATCATGATGAAAGAGAATTCTTCTTCATTCACTCAAAAGCACTTTTCTTCATATACACCCAGTCAGATATGAGCAATCAATCATGTCAAAGAAATCAACAAATCTTCTCATACAGACATTTGCCTTGTTTGCCCAAATTTATTCCCTAGATGTGTTTTCCACAACTAGCTTTCTTCATCTTTGGTTTCATACAAGTATGATATGAAATCTTCATGTAGATAATGATCATAAATACCTTTTTGGAGTGAAAGAAGGTATAACATCCGTTCGCCATATGTTTTTCTTATCTTTTCTTTTTGCTATGTTTTTCTGTTTTTACATTCACAACTTTTGTTTTCAATTTGAAAGGATTAAACCCTTAATCCGAGCTAAAGTTCTAGATGCATGTATAAGAAAGACCTAGGATCTCAGAGACAAGGAACATGCATCTATATGCTTCTACAAATATACAATTACTTCCATTATTTGAAATGAACTACACATCCTTGTATCCATATAAAATCCCCACTCAAACTATAAACTTAGAAACACAAATCATGCTTGTATTCCTACTGTGATCAAATAGATTACTTCATAATTTGATAATTCTCATCCAAATTTTATGATTCTATTTGTCATGAATGCAAATGATATGCATAGATAAAAACATAAAAAATTTAGAACATAGATAAATACAACCTTATAATTAGCTTCATCTTCAATCATCTCTTCGTCAATTTCATTTTTTTAAATTCATCATAATAAACTACAATTTTATCATCTTCAAAGTCATGCTGAAAAAATGATCAATAGCTAGACACACAAATTTAATTAGTCTTATAACCATACATTTTCTTCATCCTGCAAAAGAAAACCACATTAAAGGAAAAACTCCATACATAAATCATTCATCTCTTCATCCTACATTACTTCATAATTTCATCATTTCTTTGTTAAAATAACTTAATTCTTTTCCACGCAATTAACTTCTTGAGAGGTGTTCCTTCCAGTTCCCGTAAAAGCATACATTCCATTATCATAAACCTTGAGCACCACATAAGGTCCGAAAACGAACAACGTTTTAACTTCCTACGTGCATCATACTAGGAATCAAATGTACTATCATAAATTAAAACCCAATCATCAATTTGTATTGGCTTTGGCCTTAACCTATGCGATTTATCAAAATATTTCTTATTTTTTAACTCCTAATTGTTTTCATTTAACAATAGCTTCCTCTATCTTCTCATTCCTTGATCAAGCCGTTTAATTCTTAGAGCCAAAAGATCTTCAGTAGACAGATTGTCATGCCATGGAAGTGTAGACCAAGTAAGTATTTGCATACAAATATATAAAATAGATTTCTGGCCATACATTAACTCTACTGGCATATACCCTATTGTTCTAGTACAGGTCATTCTATTAGCCCATAATGAAAATGGTAGAAATTTTTGCCAATTCTTAAGATCACAATTGCAAGCTTTAGAAATCGCCTTAATAATTGGAGATCTTTCTATTTTTCCATTAGCCTCAGGCTTATAAGCAGTGGTAAGAGCTAAACAAATTCCATGCTTAACAAAGAAATCTATAGCTTCTTAGGCATATAATTCACCCCTACCACCCACTACTTTGGCAACATAACCGAACCTTGAAATTACATCTTCAAGTAGAAAATTCACATAGGGCTAATTCCTCCCCTTTTTGAGTTATAGGGTTTTGAAAACTGTTGTTTTCCAATATGTAAAACAAAAGACTTCTCTAATTCTTTTCAAATCCATGATTGTGATAGATCACACACTTCTTTGGGGTGTGATCAAACTCTACTATAGGGGAGACATGTGTATCAACAAGGACGACATACAAAAATCATAGAGTTACCTTTTGATTGAGAGTGATAGTGAGAGTAAGACTGTGATGGAGAGTGCGAGTGTGAATGAGATTGTGATAGCTCAAGGGTGCTCAGGAGGTAGAGGCTTTGTCAAGAAGCTATTTTCCAAAGCTATTATAACTATTGATTCTCATCTACAATATAAGAATTCCTCTTTCTGAGTCATATCTTTTTGTTCTTTTGCATTAGATTTCTCTTATCTTGTGCAATCTCTATGTTTTTCTCTCCTCTGTTATGCTTGAGTGATTGAAAGTTTGTGATTGGGGATATATTGTGATTTGGAAACACTACATAGAAGAGGTAAAATCTATGCCTCAATAGCTAGTACATACTTTGTATGAAATCGTTATGCAATGGTTGTATCTAGTCTTTGTGATGGAAATGTTCCTAACACTTTTGATGAAGCCAAAATTTCAAAAAACTTGGATGGATACTATGCCATCAGAGAATGATGCTATTATGTCGAATAATACTCTATCTTCATGTAATTTTCATCTAAGAAAAAATTCCATTTTCATGAAATAGATATAGAAGATGGAGCATATGCATGATGGAACAATTGATTTTGATGAGATCCACAGCTACACAAGCCAAACAACCATTATTCCTAGCATTTCTACACTTGCAACTTATCATGCTTGGAATTCACATTAGTTGCACATTAAAACTTCATTTTTGAATGGTGAATTGGACATTCATTGCTTAGTGTTCCTAATGAGAGGCATATTCACAAATTTAATGTTGAATTATATGCTTTTTTTCATATCTAATGTTGAATTCAATGAGATCACTTTGAGTTATGTCCAGACAATATGTGGTTTTAGACGTTCACAAAAGAATTTAACTATCGAGAGGTTGCAAGCTTCATGCAAAGATTTGGGCTTACTTCCTTTTGTGGATTAATTTCTTTCCACATGGTTTGGCACTTCCTTATACATGAGTGATAGTTGACCATCACTCCTAATGTGGATTTAGTGGTATTTTTTGGATAGTGATGTGTGTGAAAACCTTAGGACCACCAAAGCATTTTCTTCCCTTGTAAGGATGTCGTTTCCCATTGCTTGTATATATCTGTATAACCCTAAGAGATCAGTTATCTTTGTACATTTACTTGCTAATACATTCAGTATTCTGTTGTCATCCTAGCTTCTTCCTCTTCCTTGTGTTGTCTGTGTGCTTCCATAGACCTCAAAATCTAAAAAGAATAACACTTAAGAAGACCTCAATCATTGTGCATGTTCAGAAAGCTGAGTTTCTCTAGAGAATAGAATCACAATGATCGAGAAATAAGAAAAAAAAAGAAGAAAATATGAAGACACCTAGAGTTGTGTAAAATAGGAGCTAGGAAAGGAGAATGATGCAAAGGATATTTTAACCAATATTCTACTCAAAAGTCAAGTGGAAATGTTATTGGAATATGTATTTTCAATCTTGAAGCCTAAATTCAAAGAGAGTTTTATAAAACTTGGTAGGGGGAAGAGATTTCCAAAATCCATAAGATGTGAAGATCAAAGAGTCACATAATGTTAGTACTAAGGCCCTAAAAGATGCAATAACCATGAGTGATGGATATAAAGATGAGGCTCTTGAAGTTGAGATTTTCCACATGAATAGAAATTACCTTGGCCCTTTTATACGTGATGAGATAAGAAAGAAAACTAAGAGCTAATTTAGCAAGGAATTGTGGGAGTGAGGGACAGCAAAAGTGGAAGTCGAAATAGATAATGAGCGTGAATCATGTCTAGTTCTAACACTAGTTGACTCCAAGTCAGAGATAAATGTGACCTTAAAGAAAAAAATATGTTTTGGTGGATGATAGATAAAGAGCATGGCTACAGCATGGGAATCACAAATACATCACGATATCTATTTGGACCATATGTCAATGTTCATGTGGAAAGAGGTGGCATTTTGACAAATTTCACTAATTTTTTTAGGATAACTGTTCATATGAGTTCGTTCATAGGTAACCACTTAAGGTTGAATATAAGAATGGAAACTGTAGTGATGTATGATGTATGAGCATATGCAATAATTCGATCTAGATCTTAAATGTGATCACCACAAGTTATGATAACAATCTAGTATCATTCAAGGAATCCATATCGACTTTAAAAGAATCCATATATGTTCACTAAAGAAAACAAGCAATGCTTCCATAGCTCTATGTGAGTATGGAGCATATTTTAGCCGAATCCATAGCTCAACCCTTACCAAAAGCATGTAATTGAAAAATTTAAGCACATTTCAAAAGATTCTATATTATGTGAGAGGCAGAACATAGGGCATACTTTCATTAATGTGCCTATCAAGAAAGTCAAAATAGGAACCCATGAGATGTTTCTATTAATTGTTGAGAAAGAACATGATGTAGTTTGTGCAAATCCTCAAATATTCCATCTATGATCATTTTATAATATTGCACATACTTTGGAATCTTCACATGATAGCACTTCCAAAAGCTGTGTTGGAATCTTCACATGCTGATTCTTGAATTGCTCTTAGGTCCATATTCGAATATATCGTTCAATGTACCTAAAAAGAATGTAAATTTTAGGATCATTTAAGACTCAAAACCTGTAAATCAAGTTACTATTAGGAATGTTGGAATTGGTTTTATTCTAAGTGAGTTTGTTGCAGCATTGGAAGGCATTATTTCTATTATATGAGTGATTTATACAAAAACTATGAACAATTCCACCTTGCTATTAAAAGTAGGAGTATTACCATGATACAAAATCTTCTTGGCTTATTGCATACGTGTATTTTGCAACAATGAACTATAAACTTTGCAGCATATATGATGAATGCGATGAATATGTTCTTACATGATTGCATTCCAAATGTGACAATGCATTGATTGATGATATTCCCATTAAGGGATTTGGGGAGATGCTAACAGATTAAACTTTAGACTCTTCGTGATGTAGAAAGTTTATTCTTGATTGCATCTTCGATTTTGAACATATATCAAAAGATTCGAAAATGTTATCCTAGCATTTTCTATTGAAAAGCTTGTTTCTATGGTGAATGAAGTACCTATCCCTAGACATTTACGTGGTTACTATGGTCCAAAGACCATGGCTTTGAGATGTTTAATGCCATAAACAAGATATATGAGATTTGTAGTAATGTAAAAAGATGAGAAGCTTTTTTAGGGGCTTTTTTTTTCCACGCCATTGGATACCTCACTTTGCACATGTTTCTAAATGCCTCTATTTGTTGAGGAAGAAAAGAACGTTCATGTGGGCTTTAAAGAATTCTAAAGCTATGTAAAAATTGAAACATTGATAATTGATACCCTATTTTGAAAAAGTTGATTATGTTGAAAAGAAACCGAGAATCTTGACTCTAGATACTATTGCTATACGAATAGGATGGAACATTTGTCAAGATGCTAAAGAGAGGAATCCATACACGATAAGATTTGGAGCTAAGATTTGGCATTAAAATCCAAAGAAATACTCAAAAATCAAAATGGAGCTTTGGGGTTAGGTCACATCTTTAAAGGGTAATCCATACACGATAAGATTTGGAGCTTTTTGGCATTAAAATCCAAAGAAATACTCACAAATCAAAATGGAGCTTTTGGGTTAAGTCACATCTTTAAAGACTACCAAAGACTACTACATTGGAGCCACTCTGATTGTTGAGACATAGTCTTTGCCATTAGTTTGAATTTGTGTGAATTGTTCATCACCTTATATTGTAATGTTGAGATAGATCTCATGTATTAGCCTTATATTTCGCTTTTATTCTTGGCTAGCTCTAGAATGGTATGTATGTCATCAAAGATCTCTTCCTTTGCTCCAATTTCTTATTTATAAAGTCTTTCCACTGTTTTCTTGCTTCTAGTGCGTTTCTGTTTTTGTTTTTCTTTTTTTGATTCTGCAATGATATGTGGGAGGCTTATCAGATTTCCATCGCAGGATGCTCGCTTGTTTCTGCAGCTTGCACCACGTATACAGTGAAGTCGGGTGATACGTGCTATGCGATATCCCAAAGCCGTGGGATCTCGCTGTCCGATTTTCAAAATCTGGAACTGCGGCATCAACTGTAACAACCTCCAAATTGGCCAGGTTGTCTGCGTCTCACAGCCGACCAGCAGCAGCAGCCCTCCCTCCGGCTCCTGCACAAACATATACAGTCAAGTCTGGGGAACTGTTATGCCATCTCCCAGGCGAATGGGATATCTCTTCAAATTTCCAGAGCTAGAACTCCGGCATCAACTGTAACAACCTCCAAATTGGTCAGGTTGTCTGCGTCTCACAACGACCAGCAGCAGCAGCCCTCCCCCGGCTCCTCCACAACATATACAGTCAAGTCTGGAGACACCTCTTATGCCATCTCCCAGGTGAATGGGATACCTCTTTCATATTTCTAGAGCTGGAACTCCGGCATCAACTGTAACAACCTCCAAATTGGTCAGGTTGTCTGCGTCTCACAGCCGACCAGCAGGAGCAGCCCTCCTCTGGCTCCTGCACAACATATACAGTCAAGTCCGGGGACACATGTTATGCCATCTGCCAGGCGAATGGGATATCTCTTTCAGATTTCCAGAGCTGGAACTCCGGAATCAACTGCAATAATCTTCAAATTGGCCAGAAAGTCTGCATTTCGCAGCCTTCAGGATCGTCGCCCTCGTCAAATTACAATGGAAAAATCTTCCGAGTACATCGGTGCTCTTTACAATGGTGAAGTTCACCGACGTGCCTATAAACACCGGGGTCACTTTCCACTTTATCCTTGCCTTCGCCATCGATTACACCTCGTCCACGTCACCTACCAACGGTCTATTCAATATCTACTGGCAGAATTCCGTGCTTACCCCGACAGTTCAAGCCATTAAATCGCAGTATAGCAATGTGAAGGTTATGCTGAGTTTGGGCGGAGACACATTTCAGGCCAGCCAGTCCAATTTAGAGCAACTTCTGTAAATTCGTGGGTATCTAACGCAGTTTCCTCCCTCACTAGTTGATATCCCAATACCATCTGGATGGGATCGACATAGACTACGAGCATTTCGACAGTGTGTCTACTGACACATTCGTTTCCTGCATAGGTCAACTCATCCAACAGCTAAAATCCTCAGGAGTGATATCTGTTGCATCCATAGCTCCTTTTGATGGAGTGCAAACACAATACAAAGCTCTGTGGAATCAATACAATAACGTGATTGATCTTGTCAACTTTCAATTGTATTCGTATCCCTCAAGCACGTCTGCATCACAATTTGTGAGCTACTACAACACAGCCGCGGCTACATACGGCGGTAGGGCCAAGGTGCTTGCGATCTTCAGCAGTGGAGTTGTAGGGCCGCGCCGTCCACAGCACTTTCAGCCATCCAACAGCTCAAGTCTAATGGTAAGCTGCCAGGCATCTTCATCTTCAGCGCTGACGGCTCTTATGCCGCATCGAGCTTCCAGTATGAGCAGCAAGCGCAAACACTTTTAGCCCGTTAAGTGTCGTGGGACTCTTTAGGGACTGCATTCTTTAGGGACTGCGTCCCATGAAAAGTGGTTAAGTGTGGTGGAATCCTTCTCTGCACCGTGCCTGAATAAGTTTAATGCTCTCTCTCTTTCTCTCTCTCTGCTTACACTTCTTGTCAACTACGTTTTGTTTCTCTGTTCTTTCACACAAACGGGCGTTTCCCAAACAGTTGCTTGTGGTGATGGTTAGTGAATATGAAACTCATCCACCTGTTTTCCTTTGAGTGCTCCATGTCCTGATTACTCTTATTTTTATAAAGATGACACTCGCACCTGTCTTCCGATTAGACCTTGGTTTAAGTATCATCTTTTTTATCAAGCAGCTTTAAGACGCATAGCCATGTTTATATATGCCTTGTACAGGTTTATATTTACTGAATGTTTTTTCTGGTCTCTCTCTGTACGTCCTCTATATATAGACATGTAAGAGAGATCGGAAGAGCGATTAGAAGAGACACACATACATACACATATATATGCATATACCGGACATGCACACAAAAAAAAGTTCCGTAGATGCATCTGTTGATGGAGATGCATGCATTCATGCTTACATACATATACACATATATATTTAGTCAAACACATGCAGACAGACACAAACAATCTGCATACATACGTGTTTGTATGCATATATGTGCGGAAGAAATGACTGTAATAGTGGAGTTCTATTAGAATTCCAAAACATTATTAAATTCGAAAATAATGTTGAACTCCAAAGTAAATTGTTCATAGAGTCAGAAGACCGATAACGCGATCAACCCATGTATGACCTATTCACTAAGAAAAATGAGCAAATGCTCATACTGAAATTCAAAACAGCTTCCAAACATTATTATATTTGAAAAACCGTCAATGACTGTCAATGACGTTGACATCTATATAAGCGTGACACTTGTACCCTCTTCTGTATGCTTTTGGTAACTACATTTTCTTAAAATCAAATTCTCATGCACCCGTGTCTATATACATATGAGCTACATATACATTCAGATTTCCGTGTATATATATATATATATATATAATATATATATATATATATATATAATATATATATATATATATATATATATATATAGAGAGAGAGAGAGAGAGAGAGAGAGAGAGAGATGCATACAATCATACATTCATACATAAATACATACATATACATGTTGTGTAGCATCCATCCATACATACATAATAGATATATATTTCATACATAATACATACATATACATGTGCGCGTAAGAAGAGACAGTGCGAAACGAGAAATTGTAGAATGAGAGATAGATCCTCAATTCTATGGATCCGAATATAGAGCTTACATGGTGATCTCGAGTGAATACGGTCTGACTAAAGCTTCACATAGGCCATGCTTTTATAGTTTCTACCATGGTACTCAGTGTAAGAACCTTCCTTACAAAAGAGTAATCTCTCGTTTAATATTCGATAGCCTAACTCAAGTTCATAACCATGCTTTCTGGCGATGTGGAATCCGATTTAATATCCAAGAAGTACGTTCAATCCATTACCAATATTTTGTAGGAATTTCTAACATTTGGAATTGGTGGTGAACAACATATAACACGGTCATAGCGTTATAATGTGCATAGAAAGGAGAGAGGCCAACAAATGACCAGGCCATGAAAATCGTAGTGCTCACATCCTATTAGAGGGGTTCACAATGGGAATAATTGTAGTCATTCCATCATAGAAAACGCATATTATCATATTATACCATCTCTATCTTCTTGAAGCTAAAGAAACTTCAAGTAAGCAACACTTTCTAGTAAGATCTAAGATAAAGTGTAAGAATTTTTCACCTTGGAATGAAGACGCAAGGAAAACCTTAGTGTAGTTCTTTGATTACCTAATCTTGCAGATGAACTCTTCATATCAATCATTTTATTTTGAAGAAATACTGTAAGAGGTTCCTCCAAGGTTTTCTATT
>MU260274.1:7500-10000 GCA_020310875.1 Ceratopteris richardii
ATCAGGTAGACTATTTACCTTTGAACTTGAGGATACTAAGAATATTGCATTA
This sequence comes from Ceratopteris richardii, assembly GCA_020310875.1. Taxonomy (NCBI): domain Eukaryota; kingdom Viridiplantae; phylum Streptophyta; class Polypodiopsida; order Polypodiales; family Pteridaceae; genus Ceratopteris; species Ceratopteris richardii. The sequence continues at coordinate 7,553 of MU260274.1, forward strand.
TACAACTACAAGGACCAAACCCTATCAGAATTGGAGATGTGGCACAAGAGATTGGGTCACATTGGAGAGAGGACCATAAAACAAATGAGCAGAGATCAATGTGTGCTTAGGATACCTAATGTATCCAAGCAACACATGATATACAAGTGTGGGGCTTGTCAATTTGGTAAGTCACACAGATTGCCATACACCAAGAAAGGATTCATGCATGAAGATTACTTGGAATTGGTGCATACAGATGTTTGGGGACCAAGCAAGGAGCCATCCATATCTGGATCAAGGTACTATGTGTCCTTTATAGATGACTATAGCAGATGGACTGTCTTGTACTTCATGAAACATAAAGATGAAGTATTTAATTGTTTCAAAAGGTATCTTGCATTAGTTGAGAATCAAACAGGTAGATATTTGAAGAGGCTAAGGTCAGATGGTGGTGGAGAATACTTCTCCAATGACTTTGAAGACTTCTTGCAGGAAAGAGGCATCAAGAGGGAGATTACCACAAGGTACTCACCTGAACAAAATGGGGTAGCTGAAAGGAGGAATAGACTCATTGTGGAGACAGCTAGGTCTATGCTTAATGAAAAAAAACTACCAAATTATCTTTGGGCAGAGAGTGTATCTACTGCCACATACTTAATCAACAGGTTGCCATCAAAGACACTTGATGGAATGACACCCTATGAGGCTTGGCATGGTAAGAGACCATCTCTGGATCATTGCAAGATCTTTGGGTGTGTTGCATATGTGCATATTCCCTCACAGGTAAGGGGGAAACTAGACCCTAAGGCTGAAAAGTGTATCTTTATTGGTTATGATTTGAATCAGAAAGGATACAGGTTTTATAACCCCTCAAACAAAGGCTTCAAGGTAAGCAGAGATGTCATATTTGATGAAAATGATTCATGGTATGAAAATGAGTGCAGGAAAGTTAGCCTACCCTATGATATGGAAGAAGACTTTCCAAAACTTATCAGACAAGAACCAACTCAGAAGGAGGACACAAGCTCAGATGATGAAGACACCATCAATATTGAAGAGTTCAAGGCTTGGAAATCCAAAGGGAAGATGAAGATGAAGCAACTAGAAGACAATGCAGAATCTTCAACTCAAGCAATGAGGAGATCCCAAAGAGAAAAGAAGAAACCAATTAGGTATGGGTATGATACTTCACTTGTAACCAAGCATTCTGTATATCTTGCAAAGGATATCTTGAATGAAGAACCAGGTACATTTGAAGAAGCAATTACTAAACCAGAATGGAAGGAAGCAATGGATGAAGAAATGGAGGCTCTCAAGGAGAGTGATACTTGGGACCTGGTACCCAAGAAGGATTCCATGAAAGTTATAGGATCCAGATGGATCTACAAACTCAAGAGGAACTCAGATGGTACAATAAACAGGTATAAAGCTAGGTTGGTAGCCAAGGGTTTTGCACAAACCCAAGGCATTGATTATGAGGAGACATTTTCTCCTGTGGCCAAGATGCCAACTATCAGAGTTATGGTGAGTGTAGTTGCATCCAAGAATTGGAACATGTACCAATTGGATGTGAAGAATGCATTCTTGAATGGATGGATATCTGAAGAGGTCTACATGTCACAACCACCTGGCTATGAGGATCCAAATAAGGTAAATCATGTTTGTAAATTGAAGAAGGCTCTGTATGGATTGAAGCAGGCACCTAGAGCATGGAATTACAGGTTGACAACCTATCTCTTGGATCAAGGATTTGTGATGAGTAAAGCAGACACTTCATTGTTTATAAAGAAGAACAATTTAGAGGTAATATACTTGTGTGTCTATGTTGATGACATCATTATTACAGGTAATGATGTGAATGGGATAAGACACATCAAAGGTCAAATGATGAAGGAATTCAAGATCAATGATCTTGGATTATTGAAGTACTTTCTAGGACTTGAATTGGTCTACACAAATTCAGGTATATTCATTACTCAGAAGAAGTACATTCAGGACATGGTCAAGAAATTTAACTTGCAGGAAGCTAAAGTCTCAAACATTCCTATGGAGGTCAATCACAAACTCAGTGCACATGAAGGAGAAGAACTCAAGGATATCACAGGTTACCAAAGTTTGGTAGGTAGTCTTAATTATGCTACCTTAACCAGGATTGATATCTCATATGGTGTTAGTGTACTTAGCCAATTTATGCATAAGCCAAGAGTACCACATTTGGAGGCAGCCAAGAAGATAGTAAAGTACCTAAAGGGAACACAAAATCATGGTTTGTACTTTCCATATTCATCAGACATTGACATCAAGGTATACTCAGATGCAGATTGGGCAGGTTGCAAGGATGACAGGAGGAGTACATCTGGTTACATATGCTTTGCAGGTGATAAACCAATTTCTTGGTCATCCAAGAAACAACCCACAGTAGCCCTATCATCTATTGAGGCAGAGTACAGAGGGCTAGCCAATGCC
>MU260274.1:15000-140000 GCA_020310875.1 Ceratopteris richardii
ACCCTCCTGTAGTGGGTTCCTATTCTAAAATCGCTTGATTTTCTTCTTCTGAGAGTTGTCTGCGTGCCCAAACTACGTGCATAGTGTGATATAGTTTCTTGATTGCCAAAGTGTAGGTGGCAGCTTCAAATGTGTTGTCTTCGTGCGTACTTGTGTCACCTTGAGCTTTGGTTTGTTGTTCTTGTTCGTCCTTCTTCACTTCCTCTTGAGAGTTGAGGCTGTCCTAACTGGCTTCATCATCTCCGTCTTCATTGTCGGTTTCTGTCCTCTCTTCTTCTGAGCTCGAGACTACCTGGTTGATCAGGGGGGGTGGTAGGGTAACTAGGACGTTCATACTCCTGTGAGAAAAATTGACCCTCTCAAAATTGGAATTCACTCGAGAAAGCATCATGCATTTCAAAATCAAAAGTGGTGTTTGTTGGTTCTTCCTCCAAGTTAGGCATAGGGAAAGTGAATGCTTCCACACCAATGGTGGTGGGAAGTTCTCCTGCCATAGTGGTGGGTTCCTGGACTGTGGTTGCTTGAGAGGTAACAACACTGGTAGTACCTTCTGTGATAATCGGTTGTGACAGGCAAATACGAATGGATTGTATAGGTGCGGGTGGTTCCATTGGTAACTGTTCTAGGGATGGCTGAGGTGATGGGGACTCTGGAACTTGCAAACATGGGATAGATCCATGCATGCGTTTTCCTGCCCGTCCCTTGCTAGCTTTCTTGGCGGTTCCTTTGAATGCCTTCAATTCTTCACTAGTCATTGCACGTTCTATAGGCAAATCATATGCCAAACACATATAGACAATTCAAGTGAGAGCACAACATCCGTGGATGAACTTTTTTCTTTCCCATCTCTGCTGAGCTAAATATAACAGATCAATGATCCAACTGGCAAGATCTATGGTTTGTGGTCCAATGCATGCTAAATATAATCCGAACCAAATACGCTTGTGAGGAATAGTGAAACGATCCTGAGCCGGGAATGCAAAATGTTGCATGCATATGCGTAATGGCTTAAAGAGTTCTGGTGTAATGGCCCAAATGTCTTCCCATTTCACAACATCACCACACTTCATTGGTTCTGGGATCAGCCTTTTGCACTCTATCGGCGTGTGAGTCCCATGGATCTTAATTACTGCCTGAATGAGGTCTTTTGAGAGATGGAACTTTTTGAAAGGGGGGGTCATTTACCAAAGATGGAAGAATGAAAGTTCTCGGCAAGTCCTTGTTCTCAGAGGCTGTAAGTGTGGTCACCAGGTAGTAGCATCTGTAAAAATCAGGTTTGGGTTATGGGTCACTGAAGTATTCCGTAAAACCTGCTCTAGCTCAAATGTGCTTTAACTCTTCTGTATTTTGGAGTGCTTCAAATTCTCTGGAGAAAAATTGGTACTTGCCCCACTTAATATTGTCAAAAGTCAGCATGGCATCAAAAATGAAGTCTACATCTGCTAAGGGTCTTGCTAAACCTTGGAACCAATGAGAATTATGGTGAAATTTTTCAGTGTATCCCCTAGGAGGATCATCAATTGGCATTGGTCTTGGGAAGCCTTGAAATTCTAGCAGTTGTAATGTAGGATGTGGTTCAGCCAGTAATTTTCCAAAATTGACCACACGTGCATTGGGGCCAGTCTCAAAATGTCCTTATGTCTGCATGATGAGTGATGCAAAGGTGGAAAAGATCTGCTACAAAAGATTAGCACATTAGTATGGAAATTAATCATGATCCCATTAAAGTGAGACTGCAATCCCTTTCCATAATCGATGTGTAACTCGTGTAGCCGAGTGTTGTGAGGTGGTTTATGGAATGATTTTCGCAAAACTAATGCAAGTCTCTAGACACCTACATGCTTTAGATAGTGCATACATTGCTTGATGAGATGTTATTACAAGTGATGTTGGGTTAGTGTGGTTGAGTTTATACAAAGTGCAGTTGTGAAAGAATTATTACAAGGGGGTTGGTTATTCGAGATGGGAGTAACGTTAGACAATGGGTCATGAAGAGATGCCTAGATACATTTCGGTATCCATTTCTTGAGGGTTGTTGAGTTGGTGGTATGTTTCTGTTGAGGGACAAAAGGTGATTTTGGATGTGGTGGTGTTGAGGGTGGAAGAGATTTCTGAGGGGTATATGATACATGGCTTGAGTGGAGCTACAGAGTGCATTGTTTGGGTACATATCTGCATGGGTGTGGGTCGATTAGTTAAGTACTACTTGGCTAACTAAATCTATCAAGACTTTGTCGAGGTTGAAGAAGGTCGAGGAGACATTGAATATTGCCTTCAATTTTGCTGAAACTTCTTCTTACCATTTTCTATGTTGTTGAGAACTGTTGGTGCTTTTTGTCCTTTTGGCAACCATACTTGTTTCATGCCACTTGCTTTGTGAAGTTGATACTGTTGCCTTCTTTGTTTCACCTGGTATGATCGTCGGTTTGGGTTCCTCAGTCATGGTTGACTCCTTCATGGTTGGGGTTGAGAGGTCTAGTTAACACTCTGCTTTGGAAAAGAAGGGAGATCCAACACTTGTGAAACTTGCTTGTTAGGAAGTGCAGCATTTTGTACCATAACTCTAGTCCAGTCCGTAGTAAGTGCGGAAGGATGGGCACTGCACGGTGTTGTGGTCATTTGTCCACTGATGCAGTCCACCTGACCGCTGATGGTCCCCATTTGTCCCAGTTGCTGGGTGGTGACCCCTTCTAGTTTGTAGAAAGACTAGGGGAAAATCTGTTGACATTCTTTTGAATGGAAATTTTCCATCTCCAAGCCCGCATGGGTTGTTGTAGATGTAAAGTGACTTATCTAGCCAAAGATCTTCTGGTCCTCCTTCACATGTAGTTCATATGGTCTAGGGTTACATACCTCAGGCAGAGTGGTGTTAGGGAAGTCAAGCAGTATCACTCACTGTTGGTCTAAGGTTCCAATCTACAAGGAGCCTTGTCTAAGATTTAGGTCCACTGAGTGATCGTATAGCCAATCTTGGCCAAGGATTAGGGGTTCTATTAGGTCTTTGTCATGGCACACTAGGAGCTTCACTGTCATGGTCACTTCATGTATGAGGATAGGAAGGTCCACCTCACCCATGCAAGGGGTTTCCATGCCTCATAGCCCTATGAGATATGCCTCAATTGGCTGCATTTCTATTCCTGAGTCCTTATAGTGGAATCATCTAATCGCACTAGTTGCAGCACTTGAATCAATTAAAGCCCTGAGCTCATGGCAAGGGTTGTCGTGATCTAGTTTGACTGTAATGAATGGCCTTCTATCCACTATGCTAGGATGAGTAGTTGACTTTGCTTGACACATGGCCATGGGATATCTGGGTGTTGTTGCCAGATGGTTATATTGTTCTCTCCCTAGTCCTTGTCTTCTTAGCTTCATGCCCTTAATGCATTCTATAGCTTCTGCCTGAGCTTCTGCGTGTATTCTCTGTTCTTCCTCCTTACGCTTCTTTGCCAACGTGAGTCGTCTAAGCATATCCTCAGTAAGAGGTTCCTAATATAGCTTGACTCTACATCCACTAATGTAATTAGGCATTATCTCTCCTTCTAGGGTGGCTAATTGTACTGTTCCACTTGTCGAGATTCTGTTAATGATCATAGGTCCATAACCTCGCTTTTCTAATTTTCGTGCATGCTGTTTCAACATATATACTAGGACAAAATCTCCTTCTTTTAAACCTTTGTCTTTCACATGTGCATCAAAATAAGCTTTCTGTCGTTTCTTTGCTGCATATATGTCTGTTGATGCTTTCAGCCTAGTTTCTCCTAATCGTTCCAAGCCCGTTATCCTTGATGATAATTCATGATTGGTCCACTGGTGTTCTTGTGCAACCTTAAGGGTGGGTACCAAGAAGTTCAAAGGAAGCACAACGTTCTGACCAAAAACCATATGAAAGGGAGTTGCATTGAGTACGGTCTTGTACGCCACTTGATATGGCCAAACAGCGTGATGTAACTATTTGTCTCAATCTGAACGTTTGTTGTTCACGAGTTTCATCAGTACATTACAAAGGATCTTGTTAGTACTTTCTACTTGACCATTGGCTTGAGGATGATATGGTGCAGATTTCTTGTGAATCACCATAAAATCTTGTAATAGATATTCAATGACTTGGTTTAGAAAGTGAGTTCCTCGATTGCTCACTAGCTCTATAAGCAATCCATATCTTGTAAAGACATTTTGTGTGAGAGACATATGATATAATGTGGCATGTTCGACCGGTGGTCATTCACAACAGACAAGGCATTCTCTACACCACTTGTAGACATCTTCTTCCATAGAAGGCCAATATACTCCTAGTCTATGCAGAGTTTGTAATGTGCGCTGTTTTGAATGATGTTTCTTTAATGCACCTACATGTGCTGATTGCAACCAATTCGCGTGTTCTGATTCTTCTACACAACAAGCAAGAATCTTCTGATTGTTCTATTTATATATACTTCCTGCTATTATTTGATATCTTTGTGACTTGGTAATCTCTCCTTCCTTGATCCTAATCCTTGGATTCTTGGGTCCAAATGTGAGAATAGGGACAATAGGCTTAGCCGATTCTGGTACTATCTCAAGGTTAAACAAATATGTGTCGGGTAGTTCATCTACTATTCCTTAAGGAGCTTCTCCTGAAGTTAATCTTGAGAGGTGGTCAGCTCTAAGGTGTGTCTTTCCCTTCCTGACTACGACTTCAAAGTCATACTCCATGAGTAATAGAAACCATCATATCAATCGTCTAGTATTACAGGGCTTATTGACCAAGTACAACAATGCTTGATGATCTGTGAAGAACTTGAACTTACTTGCCAACAAGTAATGCCTGAATTTCTTTACTGCATAGATAATTCCTAATCCTTCTCATTCTGTAGTGGTGTAATTTCTTTCTGCTGCATTCAATTGTCTGCTAGCATAAGCTATAGCGAGATCTACATTACCTTCATTCGTACCTTCATCCTTGTCTCAGAGACAAGGATGGTGCATTCCTTTCCTATGTCTCAGAGACAATAGGTTTCCTTTGCAGATTCTTTGTCTTGTTGCTATTGAACAAGTATTCTAACCTCTCCAGTATTGCTTGAAAGTGTAATTCAAGTTTTTCCATGTTATTCCAATTAAGATAACGAGAGACTTCGAACATAGTTTGTGCTAATTCTACCATCTTCATGTAGAGTTTAGTTCTCTCTATTTTTAAATCTGCTCGTGGATAGTTCTTACTTATTTCAGCTACCTGGGGTCCATCTTTTGATGTTGCCTGATATGCACGAAACATCATGTCTAGGTTTTCTGGTACGGTTTTAGCTAGAACTGATCCTGATCTCTGAGCTAGATTCTCCTGATTAGATTCTGGCGAAGTCAATTCTAGGATTTTGGCTCTCAATTCCTTTAGACTTCCTTCCAACTCAATTATTCTTTTACTCCACTTTCTCTTAATCCTTTCTCTAGAATCTTTCCAAGATTTTGTCTTTTTGTTACTAGACTCTCCAAATTCACTAGTTCTGACTATTTTGTCAATATTAAGCTATTGCTAAGAGCGCCTGGGATCTTGTTATAGCTTGGATAGGCACGTATGTAGGGTTGGATCCATCTAAGTTATGTACAATACCTATCACGTTAATGGGTGTCACCTTTGAAGCATTAGCAGGGTTCTTGGGACAATCTCTTATAATGTGCTCTTTACCACACTTGGCACAAAAACCTTGTACGTGATAATATTGTGACTCTCCTACTATCGGAGGATGTGGACAATCCTTTATGAAATGATCTCCTTGGCACCTAAAGCATGGTCCTCTAGGGCCCTGTGGTCTTTGCTGTCTTAATTGGGGTTACGGATTAGGATTTGTATACATGATATTAGCATAGTCGAGTTCCTAACTGGGTTCCAATGGTGGACTATCATATTGATATGTTTCCACATGTTCTGGTGATTTTGTGTAATATGTGGGTGGACTATCTACATGGGTTGAGTTAAAAATGTTAGAATTCCGATCACTTTCTGTGATCAGGGCTGAAGAAGGCACTAAAGCCCTATTGAGGTTCGCTTCTGTAGCAGCATATTTGACTGGGATGACATTAGCTGGTGGGGTGGTTGCTGAGCTAAAATAGGTTGTGGTCTTTGTTGAGCGTGATAAGGATAGTTCTGTGGAGGCCTATAGTAATGAGGTTGAGCATTGTATTGACCTTCATACCTACCTGGTTGGGGGTTTGCTTGCGGGTAGTTCTGTCGTACTACTTGTTTGTTGTATGGGTAGTCCTGGGCAGTGTGATTCGTGTATCCTCTCTCAATCGTACAGTACTGGCCATTAAGGTTGGCTTGCAGTTGTGTTACGTTGGGACACACATTTTCCATATTATCACCACCATAGGTGTAGCAATGATTGTTTGTTGTCAACCTAGGCATTTGCTTGCTAGAAACTCCTAGTTTTCGAGCTACTTTCTCTACTAGGTCTTGTATCGAGCTAGAAAGTTCTGAGGATGCTAGAGACAAAAAATCTGAGTCTTTATAGAACTTTGAGAGTTCCAACTCATCTCCTAGGTTGTCTTCAATGTCTATACAAATTCTTACACATTGCTCTAGTGTTCTGGGTTCCTTCAAATATACATAGGAGCATAGTTTCGAGCTCAAGAGGCCATCTAAAAACAATGAAACTTGCTTGGCTTGTGAGGGTAACTCTTGCATTGGGCATCTCTCCACAAATTGTCTAAACCTATGTCTTGCCAATCTAACTGTTTCCTGAGGGGTTTGTTTGAAGCTATGAATCAACGAAGAAGTATCATGTCTGATTCCACTTTTAGAGAATTCCCTTGTGAATGGCTCTAACAAGTGATGAATATCTCTAAATTGTCTTTGTTGCAATGGTTGGAACTAAGTTAAAGCCGTGTTCTTTAACGCTAGTCCAAATGCATTGTATTGCATGAACATGTCTTCTACTTGCTTTGCTCTTAATACTTGCTTAAACTCCGCAACATGGTCATGGGGATCTCCTATCCCATCAAAATAGTTTTTCATTGATTTTACTAATTCAGTGGGTCTTAGTACCCTGGGTTGTTCATGTGTTCTAGGTAGAGGAAAATCATCTCTGCAACCTAGTATTCTTGGTTCTCTTTGTCTTTCCAATCTATCGGTGTCCATGGTGGTTCTATCCCTCTCTATGGGGTGAGTGAAACTTACTTCTGGTTTCTCTTTGTTCTTTTCTCTTTGAATGCCATGGGCTGATGATGTTCCAGGTCCCTAATGACCCACATTTACGTTAGTTCGTGATGGAGGGAAGACTAACTTGCCTCTCCATGTGTAGGAAACTCTTGCATGGTCCGACACTACAAATACTCATTCTGAAGTGTCATCGAGGTATACAACCTTTCCAGGTGTATCTGGGTCCTTGAATTCGTAAATCATGATGGAGCCTACCTCACTAGGTTGTTCCATTTTGTACCTTCAAAATGCTTCATCTGTTTCCTTATTTAGAAACAATTCGATGCTTCTATTGTCTTGAGGGATCCATTCTGGGTTTAATACTCTTGTCAGTATAGATTTCCCTCTAGGTGTCGTGGCTTCTTCTCCTAGTGGTTCTTTTCCTTGGAATCTTGCTTCCGTATCAAATGAACTACACCAAACTCATTGGTATGATTTGGTTGAGCACTTATTATGTACATTGTTCCTTCTTTGTCTATGTATGCGTCTCCCTCGAATTTCACCACTGGACATTCCAATCCAATGGGTTGGTCAGGGTTGTGCAATTGCACCACTGATCTTCGCAAACTATCCTCATAGATGCAAGCACCTAGGTGGTTGGTTCAAACATATTCTAATTGGGTTTTGTAGGGTCCTTCAGGTCTTTCCAAATATGCTACATTTAACCCTCCTTTTGGTCTTTCCGTGCTAAAATCCATTTCTGATTCACTGGTATCTAAGCCCAACTCGTAAGGATAACTATTCAATTGTTGTGGCCACGAACATGCAGTAGTTCCTATGCTTGCTTCTGATGATCTAAGGCTTCATCGGTCTGACTTAACTATATGCTTGTCTGACCTAAGGTTCATGACTTTACTTCTTGAATCACTTAACACACACTCTGATCGTGAATGTTTCTTTGTTCTTATTTTCTTGTTTCATTTTTTAATTCCTTTAAAATCTTATCTTGTTTTTAATGTATCCGTCAGGAGTCGACTTTTCGTTGTACTTTTGAGTTCTCGGTCCGTCAGACTTTAATTCTTTCCTTTAGGTTTTTGTATAGCACACTTTTGTCTTAGTCTTGGACTTGAAAAATTAAGTTTCTTGGCCTTGATGCATTCCTATCATAGTCCTAATTCTATCCATAATGCTAGACGTTTATCCTAAGCTAATAATTGACTAAAGGGGTTGAGTATTCTTCCAACCTCGAGTCAACTTCTTTGATTTCTCTGATGCCCAGGAAGTAGCACTTCCCAAGCCTTGTGTTCTTCATTGCCTTTCTTTGATTGCCTTGGATAGCTCTTGCTAGACCTGTAAAAATCCAATGTTTATACCAATCCTTAAATTGATGATCAAGCACTTTGATATATACACCTTCTAGGTCCCTTCTTCTTTGGCAAAATTTCTCCAATGCCCCCTTTCTTTTCTAATGAGCTATAAAGCTCCAAAAACATACTTTGAGTGAAAAAGATATGAACGTTCAGGCCCTTGGGGGTCAAAATTGACAAACAAGTTTTTCTTCAATTATGAGCTAAGGGGTCTCCAATGAGCTTAACCACCCAAAATTTTACTCTCAATTGCCCAAAAAATCAAACCCTAATTTTGGCATTTTAGGTGGACAATCTCAATGGTCTGGGACCGTCGGGATGGCTCAAGTGAACCGTCGCAATGGTGTAGTACAATCATGATGGTCCAAGTGTGCGAAGCATCGTGATGGTCTAAGGTGAAGCGTCGCGATGGTCTAAGGTGAAGCATCGCGATGGCATGAACCTGTCGTGATGGTCAACGGTCAATGCAACCATCACGATGGCATGAGCCCATCGTGATGGTCACAAGGCACGATGGCTTGAGACAATTGTGATGGTCTGGACTTGAAGCATCGCGATGGCATACCTAGTATCGTCGTGATGGTCTATTTTGACACATGGCAAGTGAGTCGTCGCGGTGGCGTGGGCCAATCGTGATGGCATGGAGTCAACGAGATCGTCGCAATGGTCAGTGATCGTCCTGATGGTTCAAGTGAACCGTCACGATGGTGTGAAACCATCGCGATGGTCTGGCTGAGCCATCGCGATGGCTTGAGCCAATCGCGATGGTGTGACACAATCACAATGGCATGAGACCATCACAATGGTCCACCAAAATGATGATTTTGCAAATGCATCTATGGATTCCTATGTGTGCAAGTGTGCTCTACACCATGGTGTGATCACTTACCAAAAATTTCCAATTTGCCAGAGCATTGTGATGGTCTGGCACACATGGCAAATTCTGACAGAAAGTGAATCTCTCACCTTTTGGAAGCTTTCCTGCTGTTCTAGAGCACTATACCTGCAAGAAAACTCAAAAACACACATGCACATACAAGCACAAAATCTTTCTCTCTCTCTCTCTCTGCCATGCGCAAATGAGGGAAAATGAGGAGGATAGGTGGATATGGTGAATTTTCTAATTTTTTTGGAGTGGAAGAAGATGATGCAGTGGTGAAGAAGGAGTGTAGAGGAGATGAAAAACACAAAAAACTACTTAAAAACAACAACAAAAATTGAAATTTTTACCTTCCAACACCACTCCTTGCTATACTCTTACCATCACACATTCGTCCTAGACTCAATCCCCGGCAACGGTGCCAAATTTGGTCTTGCTCTAATACAATGATAAGCACCACATTAAGAAGCTCCACCTCCTTAATGTCAATCCGTGAACGAGATAGGAGTGATATGAAGACCATGAATGCGAGATGTAGTGAGAGTGAAGATGAGCTACAGGACCGAGAACCTCTGGATGTGGTATACGTAGCTTTTCTGAATGGAGAGCTTGTTCCACGGCAAATAACTGTAATAGATGAGATGGTCTGGGAATGAATATCTCTAAATGATATTCCCAGAACCCCGTGATAAACATTTCTTCAAACGTCTGTTTGAAGCAAGCAGGTAGATACTTTATACGGGCATGCCAGGCATAGATGACGTTAATGGAGGGTGTGGTGCTCATGTCATAGACAAGGTCTTGATTCCCTTCATTAAATCCAATAGCCGAAAGATGAGGTTCTTTGATGTTCTTAAATGTCCTGAATGTAATCAGCATGAGCTCAAAAATTTTTAGGCACATCTATGCCATGACATCTGGGACATTCTTGAACCGGACTGCCCAGTGTTGGATGGTTGAAATCATGTAGTTGACTGTGGGTTGGCCATTAGGAGGTGCTAGGTACACATAACTTAACCACTTTTCACATCCTTTAACCATCAAAACTGTTTTTGTGTACTCCGGCCAAGACCTTCTTCGAAAGACAGGACAATAGCAGGGATTATACTTGATATATAGAGGCATGTTATTCCACGTGCGATTCATCTCAGGGTAGGTTTCAAGCAGGCGGATCTTCCAAGTAGGTTGATGTATGTTCCCTTGCTTGGCACTTGCAGGGATATCATCCAGTGCAAACTGTGTCGCCGAGGTTGGTTCTTTTGTTGTGCGTTGCTTGATTTCAGCATTGTAATCTGCCATTAATACACAGAATGGAACATACAGATCATCAGACGTGCCAATCCACCTATGATGGGAGAGGTTCTTGTAGTAATCCGATTTAATTACAACTTCTTCCAATCGAGACATTGATGCTATCTGTACTACAACTCTCTCATCATGGGTTGTGGCCACCTTCTCTAACCTCTGCATCCATTCAGGGGCCTCGATCTCAATGGTGTCCATTCCTTCTTTTGTTTGCTTACCCCTGGGTGTTGGCATGGGAGCGTATGGGTCTTCAAAGATCTCCTCCACTTGAATTGGCACTAAGTCTTCAGGTTCTGGTTCCGCCAGGGGAGAGGGTTGACGCTCGTATTGTAGAACTTTATTTCGTACTTCTTCTAATTCTGCTCTGAGTTTTGCGACTTCTTCAGATGTGTCGGCTTCAGTTGTGACTTTGCTTGGTGACTCCTGCTGGGTTGCCAGTTGCTTTAGTAAGTCATCTCTTTCTCTTCCTAATGTTGCATGGGCTTCTAGGAGGTCGGCATGGGTTTCCAAGATGATTTGCATATTTTCAGATGGGATAGCCTTGAATTTCTCTGGGTCGATTTCCTGTGGTGAACCCTCCATTGCTGCTTCCAAGTTTTCTTCGTTCTGTCTCTGTAGTCGCTTATTTTCCTCGAGTGCTGTAGACATGTGTTTCCGTAATAGGGCCAGGTTGCGTCGAAGCTTGAGCTTCTCTGTTATCTGGGAGTGTAGCATATCATCAAGTTGTTGTTTTTCTTCCGCATCTGACTGGGGTGGATTGGCCACTAACTGCTCATGTTGTTCCTGTAAAGTGACATACTGTTGTTGTAGTAGCTGCTTTTCCTTCTCTAAGTCAATGAATCATCCTTGTAATGTTTCATGGCTTCTGAACAGACTTGTATGCTGAGCATCTAGGTGTTGATAATGTTGTTGCAGCTCAGACATACACTGGTACATGTTATCAAATACATTATTAATAGGGGTGGATGCGGGAAAGGTGTTGAATGCAGAAGGGAAGGGAAAGGGGAATGGGAGCGTGTATGTTGTGCTCGAAAAGGGTGAAGTGTGTGGTGGGGGAATGGGAGATTGTGGACGTATGGGGGGAGGGAGAGATGCAGAGGTGGGTGATATGTCCATGAGGTCAAAAGTGGATGCAGTCGTGGGAGTGATTGTGAACATGGGAATTGTGGGTGCGGTGATGGTGGTGAAAGTGTAAAGTGGTGTGTGTAGTTGTGAATATGAACCGCTAGGAAGTGTGATCGAGGGAACGGGGTTTTCCGTGGCTGCGGTTAGAATTCCAGTGTCAGTGGTAGTGTATACAAGTGAGGTGGTGATAGGGTGTGTGGGTTGTGTGGGTTGACTGACAGTCTTTGCTTCGGTATGGGCAGTGGACTCTGAGGCGGTGATAGTAGTGGTTACACTGGTAGTGGGAGGTGAAGTTGGTGGAGTTGGAGGTAGGGGTGGTAAAGGGGGTGATGGGGGTGCACTAGATGTATGGGCTTCCTCAGTTTCCTGAATGATATGAGCTGTGCCCGTAGTTGTGGATGTGGTGCCCTGTGGTTCTGATACTAAGATATTCATTTGTTTTCCTGATCGAGGGGGGCGTCTGCCATATCGTCGCTCCGATCTTCTCGAGTGTGCAAGAGCTGTATGCACCGTCTCAGGTACCCCCAACGCATCAGAAATCATATCCAGGGTTGCTCCGTATTGCTCGTCCACACCTTCCTCTTCAAGGATTTGGTTCATGAGGGCTTTTCCTGCTGCCAGGGACAGTTTGTGCTGTTCTTGAACTCTGTTGATGGTATCATACAGCTTTTTCAATTCCTTCGTATAAGTCGGGGCACCCTCAAGTTCCTGTAGAACTTCTTGTTCATATCCCTGCTCTTCTTCCTCTGTTTGTCCTTCTCGTTCCTCCTTCTGCTCTTCTTCTTCTTCATCCTCCACTTCAACTACTCTTGGTTGGACTGGATTGGGTTGGTCTGCGACTGTCTGTTGGCCGCTTTCCTGTTCTGCCTCGACTTCCGCATTAACAGCCTCGATTATCCTGGCTACCTCCTCATCAGTTAGGTCTTCTAATGTGAATCCGTGAGGAAACTCTAGGTCAGTTGGTACAGGTGGAAACACCAGATTCGGTCCATCAGTGCTGTGTCTTGGTAATCTGATAGTGAAGGGTTGTACACGCCTCAGAAGTCGTTGAGTTGTCTCAGGTGTCAGTGTCGCACCGTGGGCTTGTGCGGGGCATCTGAACTGCGCCTCTCATTTTCTTTGATGGCGGCCCTGCGGTTGATAGTCTACGTTGAAATTCCTGTACCCTGGTCCAAATCAATGCCCTTTGAACTGGCACATCATAAGCCAAACATCTATACACAATCCTGGTGAGGGCACAACATCCATACAGTACCAACTTTTGCTTTTTATACCACCATTGATGTGCCAAGTGGATTTGGTCGATAATCCAATAAGGCATGTTGATTGTCAAATTGAAGGCATCTGCCAAATATAGACTGAACCATATCTTCTTGGGTGGCATTGTGAATCGCTCTTGAGCTGGGAACGCGAAATGTTGCATGACCATTCGTAAGTGAATGGCAATTGTGGGTGTCATTGCCACCATGTCTTTGAGCTTAGTCAGGTTCCTGTTCTTCATGTTATCTGGGACCATCGTCTCTTTTTCGGTGGGGATATGCATGCCTTTCATGTCAAGAGCTTCCCTCACCAAGTTGTTCGTCAATTTGAAACGCTTTAATTCATTACCTCTGGTCAGTGATGGTAGAACGAAGGTACTATATCCCTTTTTCTCTTTACTAGGGGTCAGAGTGCTAATTAAGTAGGAACACCGTAGAAAATCTAGCTTGGGTAACTGAGCCTTGAGATAGTCGTAGAGTCCAGCCTTCTTCCAGATGGGTTTCAGACCTTCATCATTTTGAAGCCTCTCAAATTCCCTGGTGAAAAAATGATATCTGCCCCATCGCCCGTTGAACTCTATCTTGGCCTCCCACATGTAAGTGCCTTCACCTAGAGATCCAGCCACATCACTAAACCAATGTGAGTTTTTCCTGATCGGCATTGTGTGCCCTTGTGGAGGATTCTGAATTGGTATGGCGTGTAATGCCCTCAATGCCACAGGGCGTTCCTTCAATTCCTCTTCAATGGGAAGACTCTCAATGTCCACAATTTGGGGGCTGGTGCCTGCCTGGGAGCTAGTTCCTGCATGCCATGGTGAAGAGACTGGTCACCAGTTCTGTGAGAATAGACAAATGAATGTTAACATTGCCAATGGACACCAAGTGTTCATGCGTCCCCATTACAACATTAACATGATTTTAGTGAGAGGTTAGTAGGTCAATAAGTGCTTGGGGATCGTGTGTGTAGTTAGTGAAAGATGCGGTGTATGAGTGATGTAGTGAGTAAGTGGTTATGAATTTACAAATGAGGGTCGGGGGGTTTATTACACATTTTGGGCTTCCAAACAAACTGATTTGCTGTTGATCTTGATTTTGTGGAGACTCTGGAGGGCTTTTCAGGAGTGTCTACTTGGAAATGAGGCTTTTTAAGGACCCATTTACAAGTGATTCTGATTGTGCTCATGGACCAATGTGTGTCCGTGCGTGTTGTATAAGAAAAGGTATCAGATGTTCGAGTGAGTGAACCATGTTGTACAGGGTGTGGCCTCGGTGTAACTATTTGAGCCCGCAAGCAAGCCTTAGGCACCCAAATTTGTCGTGATTGTGGGATGGCCTTCATCCACTTCTTGGGTACCCAAATAGACTTTACTTTCGCAGAAGAATTTTTGAAAGACTTCTTATTAGTGTCATGTTGTTGATTATTAATAAGAAGTTTTGCCCGTGTGGTTGGCTTGATCGCAACAGGGTGTTCGCCTTTCCGCACCCACACTTGTTTCAATGGTTGAGATATTCTGCTTCGCACGTTCTTTTGTCCTCCAGCATAGGTATTACTCTGCTCCATCTGTATTTGATCTGCCTTTGGTTGCTGCATCCCTCTGGTCTCTGGAAAAGAAGGGGGTTCCGTTGCGCCCCTGACTTCTTGATTGAAATCATCATTCCTCTGCATCACACATTTTTGGACAAGAATAACATGGTCATCTTCATGTGTACCCCTAGAAGGACCAGGAGTGTGTGCTTTGTCTAATTCCTTGAGTGCTTCATTTTCTAACTCAATTGTAATGCGATTCTGATTTACCCAGACCTGAAGGAGTCCACTTCTTGGGTTTAGGTTGACTGCATGATCATAGATCCAGTCTTGACCCAAGACAAGAAGCTCCGTGAGGTCCTCATCTTGACACACTAGCACTTTAACTGTCATTACTTCCTCTTGAATGTAGAGGGGAAGTTCCACCTCGCCCATGCAAGGGGTTTCCACACCTCCCAATCCTATGAGATATGCCTCTATAGGATTGACAGTTAATTTCAACTAAGAAAATTTAACAGCACTAGTGGCTGCACCTGAGTCAATCAAGGCTCTTACAGTCCTTGCACCCTTTCCTTGTCCTATCTCTAAGCTTACCAAAGGTCGTCTATCAATTATTCTATGAGAACTTATTCCTGAGACTTCACACATTGCCATATGATAACCTGCATCCACATAGTCATCTACCCTGGCCTGATCTCTACCCAGTCTTCGCAACCTCATCCTTCGGATGCGTTCCAATGCTTCCGCATGTGCCTCTTCTCGAACTCGTTTTTCTTCTTCTTTGCGTTTTTTGGTAGTGTTGAGTCGATTTAGCATCTCCTCTGTCAGGGGTTCTTGATATAACTTGACTCTACATCCGCTTATATAGCTAGGGAGAACATCACCTTCCAGTGTAGCGAGTTGAACTGCTCCACTGGTTGAGATCCTATTTATGATCATAGGTCCATAGCCACGTTTCTCTAACTTTCTTGCATGTTGCTTCAAGGTGTAGACTAAAACTAAATCTCCTGCCTTCAAGCCTTTATCCTTAACGTGGGCACCAAAGTATGCCTTCTGTCTTTTCTTAGCTGCATATATTCCTGCTGTCGCTCTTAGTCTGGTTTCACCTAATCGTTCCAGATCAAGAATCCTCGAAGAGAGTTCATGACCCGTCCATTCATGCTCATGTGCTACTTTCAGTGTAGGTATCAAGAAGTCCAATGGTAGCACTGCATTTTGACCGAATACCATCTGAAAGGGAGTGGCTTGGAGTACCCTTTTATAGGCAACTCGGTATGCCCAAACAGCATGGTGTAGCTGTTTGTCCCAATCAGAGCGTTTATTATTCACTAATTTGGTCAGCACATTGCACAGAATCTTATTTGTGCTTTCAGCTTGCCCATTAGCTTGTGGGTGATAGGGAGCAGACTTCTTGTGCACTACCAAGAACTCTTGGAGAAGATTTTCAATAACTTCATTCAAGAAGTGTGTGCCTCTATCACTGACTAGCTCTATGGGTAGCCCGTATCTAGTGAACACATTCTCAAATAAGAAATTAGCAGTCGTCTGAGCATCGTTCTTTGTAGTAGCTTTTACCTCTACCCACTTTGTTAGATAGTCTGTGGCAACAATGATGTATTCAGCATGTGAACCCTTAGCTGGGGGATTAATAGGACCTACGAAGTCTATTCCCCACTTAGAAAATGCACGTCCACCCATCATAGGTTTCAGTGGCATCTCATCTTTGCGTATAGGATATTGAGTTCGCTGACAAACATCACATCTCTTCACATAGGTATGTGCATCCATGTGAAGGGTAGGCCACCACAAGCCTGCAAACACGATTGCTTTAATCACCCTATCTGGTCCAAAATGTCCTCCTGCTACACCTTGGTGAGCAGTTTCCAAGATTTTAAGATACTCGCTCTCAGGGACACATCTAAGGTAACCATCTTTACCACGCTTGTATAAATTATCACCAATGTGTGAGTAATCTAGGGCTTCTTGTTCTAGACTTCTTTGTCTAGCCAGTGTCATATCTTGAGGGAATGTTTTCATCCTCAAGAAGGCTACTAACGGTTCACTCCAATCTGGCACTATGGACACTTGATACAGAGTGGCATGTTCCACAGGTGGTTTAGTGCAACAGATTAGGCATTCTTTACACATCTTATGTACATCAGCTTCCATAGTAGGCCAATGCACTTCGAGTCTCCTTAGTGTCTGTAGGGTTCGTTGTTTTGAGTAGTGTTGCTCTAATGCACCTACATGTGCCAATTGCAACCATTTAGCGTACTCATCCTCTTCCACACAACAAGCTAGGATCCCTTGATCTGTTTGTTTATACATGCTTCCTGCCATGATGTGGTACTTCTGGGCTTTTACTACCTCTCTACCTTGAGTGTTTATGACTGGGTGGTTGGGCCCATATGTCAATATTGGCACTAATGGCTTAGCCCATTTACAACTTCCAAATTAAACAAGTAAGCATCAAGAAGGTCATGCGACACTCCTTGTGGGGCTTCTCCAGATGTGAGCCTAGAGAGATGGTCTGCTCTCAAGTGAGTCTTCCCTTTCCTCACCACGACCTCAAAGTCATATTCCATTAGTAAGAGAAACCATCTTACTAATCGGCCTGTATTGCATGGTTTGTTTACCAAGTACAATAATGCCTGATGATCGGTAAAAAATTTAAACTTATTTGCAAGCAAATAGTGTCTAATCTTCTTAACCGCATATACCATGCCTAATCCTTCTCGTTCGGTGGTGGTATAGTTCCGTTCAGCTGCATTTAACTGTCTACTAGCATAGGCAATTGGAAGATCCATATTACCTTTGCCCGTAGGTTGTGCGAGTACACAACCAATAGCATAATTGGATGCATCTACATGAACATGAAAAGGCTTATTCCAATCTGGTGTGGTCAAGATTGGTGCTGAACATAATCGCCGTTTAAGCTCATTGAAGGAATTCTCACATTCATCAATCCACTCAAAGTTGGTCAAAAGTCCGTAGAGAGGCTTTGCTATGATGGCATACATGTGTATAAACCGTCGGTAATAACCACAATGGCCCATGAAAGCTTGTACTTCCTTGACATTCTTTGGCCTCGGTAGCTCTGTTGGATAGGCCTATGATAACAAAGAAACCACCAAAAAAATAGTGGTAGCCCTAGAAGAAGGAGAGGAGAGATGCACTTACATAAGACATGACCTAACAGAGGAAGAAGAGCATGAGCTAATAGCCTTGATTAGAGAATACAGAGATGTATTCGCTTGGAGCTACAAGGATTTGAAGGGTGTTGACCCAGACATATGCTCACACACTATCCCCAGGACCCCAGATGCCAAACCCTCTAAGCAAAAGCCATACACATACAATGATAATTATGCTGCCAAGATCAAAGAAGAGATGGATCGTCTGGTAGAAGCTGGATTTATCTATGAAATTGAGCACACTGAGTGGGTATCCCCCATTGTAGTTGTGCCCAAGAAGAATGGAAAGCTACGTGTGTGCATTAACTTGAAGAAGGTTAATGCAGCCACAATTCGAGATAACTATCCACTTCCAATTACCGAGCATCTATTAGAAAGCGTAGCAGGCAAGGAAGTCTACAGCTTCCTTGATGGATTTTCGAGCTACAATCAGGTAGCCATTGCTCTGGAAGACCAGCATAAGACAACTTTTGCCACAGAATGGGGCATATTTGCCTTTCGAGTAATGCCATTTGAGCTTACCAATGCTCCTGCAACCTTCCAAAGATTGATGTGTCACGTGTTTAAAGAGTTCCTGAGGAAGAGTTTAGAGGTCTATGTTGATGATCTTTGCGCTCATTCCAACATAAGACAAACACACATACTTGAGCTCAAGCAAATCTTTGACAAATGTAGAGAATATCAAGTCTGCTTGAACCCAGAAAAGTGTGTTTTCATGGTCAGGCAAGGCAAGATTCTAGGACACATAGTGTCAAAGAACGGCATATCCACTGACGAAGAGAAGGTAAGAGCCATTGCCTCTCGTTTAGGCATTCTTATCATGACTCTCCTATCGTCTATCTCATACTTTTTAAAGTTTTCCGAGACCTCAAACAAAGATTCTTCTTCCTCCGGGGAAACTTCTTTCTTCTTCCGTTTCTTGCTATCATTATTAGCAGTCACTTGTGTGGTTAATCGTGCACCGTTTGTTATCTCTTCGTGTCTCTGAGGTTGGAATTCTACTTCATAGAAGTATTCTTCATCTGATGCAAAAGGTAGGTCCATAATGATTGACTCTAGATCGGAGTCAAATCCTCATCACAATTGGGTGTCCATTGTCCTTTATTGATGGCTACATCCATGGTTGCTAGGATCTCTACCCAGTCGTGGGGTTCAAATTCTTCATCAGGGAATACTACAGGTGCATAGGCTGGGTCTTGAATGGATCTATGGGTTTCTTTTGCACCTATCTCTCTGGCCTTTTCTCTCTTCTCTTCTTCCACTGCCACTCTACACATCCATAACTGAGTGTCTTCATGCATCCATGAGGATCCTGATCCCATGGAGTGCACAGACTCTATATCATCTTTGGCTCTATGAATAGGATTCCATTGGATAGGAGGGACATCTCTATGAGAGTAATCTTTGAGATTAACCTTGGTCGTGACACCTAGGTGTTGCAAATACAAGGAATTGGTTCCCCAATCTTGTACCACTTGCAACTGGCACATAAATGGTCTTCCCAAAATCATCTCATAGGCATGGTTCTTGCTAAAATCACAGATAGCAAACGTGTGCTCAAACTCTACACCACATGTAGTGAGAGTTATTCCTTCTAGTAAACCTAGGGGTCTCTCTATGTGACCATCAGCCATCTGCAATTTCATCCTCGTGGGCCTAAGTGATGGCTTGCCCCAACGCTTCCATAGGGAAGTGGTAGCAATTGCAACTCCTGCACCAGAGTCCAGAATTGCCTTGGTTGTGTATCCTTGATGGGTGATGGGAAGATAAGTGTTTCCTTCTTCCCCTTCACTCATGTCTCCTATCTTGTCCAAAGGTATCTCTGCCACTGTGCGATGAGATCCAACCTGGGAACGAGGTTTTGCTATCTCTGGTACTTGTTTGGCTACATGTTTCCATAGTTCTGGCCTTACTCTGAGTAGCTCTTCTAAAGTGAGGTTACACTGCACTTTAGTGTTTTTCACTACCTCTGTGTTCCTAGGTATGATCGAGTCTTCGTTTCTTACCATGACTGTGGGTGCTCTCATACAAGTGGACTTAGCTTCCCATGGGCCTGTGAAGTGGGGTAATTCATGTAAAGAATTAGACTCAAAGTCTAATCTCTCTTGAGACTGAGTGATATCCTGCTCTTCATAAATGGATGGGATGTCTTGTGGGAATTGGTCGTGTGCATCATCCACAAGTTCAATGGGAGGAGGGACTTCACTTTCTTTAGCCCATTTGTCTTCTTGAATCTCTCGTAGGAATTCTGGTATGAACCGATTCATAGAAGAAGAAGTGTCTGGCTTTGTAGAGTTAGGCACATAGGCTTCTTGGGCAGGAAGGCTTGCCCTCATACTTGCCTTGCCCTTACTTGGAGGGGTGGGTTCCTTTTCTGATTGTGCAATTAACCTCTCCAATCTTTCTAACAGTCCATCAAAGTGCAATTGCATCTTAGCTGAACTAGAGATGTTAAAGAGGCGACTGGCTTCAAACATGGTTTGAGCCAATTCCACCATCTTAGCACAGATTTTGGTTTGTTCAAGCTCTAGTTCTGCTCTTGGGTAACACTTTTCATGATCGGTTACGTTTGGCCCTTCTTGGATTCTGGCCTGATATGCTTTGAGCATCATATTTAGATCCTCCGGAGTGGGATCGGCTAGGATTGATCCTACTCTAGGGGGTGGTGGAGTAGCATGAGGCGGGTTGGAAGGTGGTGGGTCGGATGGAGATGGGAATGGTGGTGATGGAGTAGTGTGAGAGGGAGCTTGAGATGTAAGTTCAACTATCCTGGCTTTTGTTTCTCTTAGGCTTTCCTCGAGTTCACTCATTTTCTTAGCCCATTGCCTCTTCATTCTTTCTCTACTATCTCTCCAGGCTCTAGTTCTCTTCTTGGTTATGCTCTCAGTTTCACTAGCCTCTGAGCTCTTTTCTTGGCCTAAACTTTGGTTCTGCTGCAGGGCTTGAGCTCTAGTGGCCACTTGCACTGGTGTAGTGGAAGTCACACTCCCTGTGGAGTCTAATCCAACAACATTGATAGGAGTTATTTTTGGCATATTATTGGGATTCTTTGGACAATCTCGTAGGAGATGCTCCTTTCCACAATCTTGGCAAAAGCCTTGAATTGTCACTGACTGGGGTTGTGTAGGTGGAGGTAAGGGGCAATCACGAATGAGGTGATCTCCCTGACATCTTTAGCATGGTCCTCTAGGGAATGGGGGTCTTACCTGCCTAGGTTGGGGTTTAGAGTTAGGGTTTGTGTACATTACATTTGTGTACTCTGGCTCCCAACTAGGTTCACTTGGTTCTTCACTGTAGTAGGACTCACCATGTTCAGGAGATTGCATGTAGTAAGCCTGGGGACATCAATATGTGTAGAATCAAAGCTATGGTCACTGGGATCACTTTCTGAAAGCAATGGTGTTACTGGCACTATAGCCCTATTCAAATTCTCTTCTGCAGCTGCATACTTCACCGGAATTACATTAGCTGGAGCAGGGGGTTGTTGTGCTAACACAGGCTGAGGCCTTTGTTGGTTTTGGTAGGGTTGGTAGGTTTGTTGAGGCCTAGCATACTGCTGTAGTGGGTACTGGTTCTGGTATCTACCTTGTTGAGGGTATGGTTGTGGGTACGTCTGCCTAACTGCTTGCTTATTGTAGGGGCAATCTTACGCGGTGTGATTGGTGTACCTCCGTTCTATGGTGCAGTACTGGCTACTAGGATTTACTTGGGGTTGAGCCATAATGGGACATACATTCATCATGTGGTCACCACCGCAAGTATAGCATCTCTTTACTGGGGCAAATCTTGGAATTTGTTTGCTAGAGACACCTAGTTTTTGAGCTACCTTTTCTGCGAGTTCCTCAATAGATGTAGATTGTGTGGAAGAAAAGCTAGAGGCACTATTTGAATCTTTATAGATTTTGGAAAGCTCTAACTCTTCCCCTAGCTTCAATGGTCCTAGGGTCCTTCAAGTACACATATGACCTCAATTTGGTACTTAGCAATCCATCCAAGAATAATGCCACATGTTTGGCGGGTGTGGGTAACTCTGGAACAGGGCATCTCTCTAGGTATTGCCTAAACCTTCTTCCTCCAATTCTAACTGTCTCTTGAGGGGTCTGCTTGAAGCTATGTATCAATGAGGAAGTATTATGCCTTATGCCACTTTTAGAGAATTCAGTGATGAAGGCCTCTAAGAGTTGTTCTATGCTCCTGAACTATCTCTCATTCAATGGTTGAAACCATGTAAGGGCTGTGTTCCTAAGGGTTAGACCAAAGGCATTATACTGTGTGAATAGGTCCTCAACTTGTTCAGCTCTCAAGACTTGCCTAAACTCAGCCACATGATCATACGGGTCTCCTGTGCCATCGAAGTAGTTCTTCATGAACTTAACCAGCTGTGTAGGTCTCAATGTTCTGGTGTGTTCCCTAGGCCTTGGCAGAGGGAAATCATCAACATTCCTTTGGTTCCTTGGGGCTCTAAGTCCCTTAGGTTCTGCTCTATTTGTTTTCGTTCTCGTTCTTTCTCTTCCCACTGGATTGGCAAAGCTTACCTCAGGTCTATCTCTATGTCTGTCTCTTTGAGCTCCATGAGCTTGGGATGTTCCAGCTCCTGGGTGACCAAAGGACACATTCGATCTTGGTTGGGGGAAAATAAATTCACCTTTCCAAGTGTAAGCATGCCTATCATTTTCTGTAACCACAAAGATCCTCTCTAAAGCATGATCTAAGTAGGTCACTCTGCCTGGGTTATCAGGATCTTTGAACTCATATATCATGATTGTTCCTACCTCATTCAGTTGATCAGATTTATACCTCCAAAAGTCTTCATCAGTCTCTCAGTTCAGGAGTAGATCTATGCTCTTATTGTCTTGGGGAATCCACTCCGGATTGAGGATTCTAGTAAGAACAGATTTGCCTCGGGGGGTTCTAGGTTCTACACCCATGTTTCCTTGCTCTAGGTCACCTATGTCCATCTCAGGGATCATGTTTCCGAACTCATCTGTCCTATCTGGGTGACTGGTGACTACGTATATTGTTCCTTCTTTGTCCAAGTATGCTCCATTTTGAACTTGACCGCTGGATGTTCTAGTCCAATGGATTGGTCTGGGTTTTTTATCTGTACCACAGACCTTCCTAGGTCGTCCTCATAAATGCTAGCACCTAATCGGTTGGTCCTAAGGTATTCCAGCTGAGTCTTGTAGGGGCCTTCCACCCTATACAAGTATGGCACACCTGAACTCCCCGTAGGTCTCTCCATACCTTGAGACATCTCTGATTCACTAGTCTCTGAGCTAGGGTAATGTGAAAAGTGGCTCAACTGTTGGGCCCAAGACCTAGCAGTGTGATTAACACTAGCCTCTGAAGACCTAAGAATTTGTCTATCCCTCCCTAGATATCGTCCTGATCTAAGGTTCATATGCTTTATTGAGCAATCCCTAATTTTACCCAAGTACAACCTCGTTGCTGAGTTCTTTCGTATCAGTTACTTGATTCTTTTTAGTCGATTATCGTGTTTAGGATCTTATCTGATACCACGTCGTCAGGAATACTTGAGTTAATTTCCACACTTGAAGTTGATCGTTCCACGTTAAGTCTTTTCCTTTAAAGTAATCGACCGTACAAAGATTATGTTGTTAGCTTGAACTTGAGTATTTAGGTAGTCTTCAACTTGATAAATGCCTACCGTCGCCTTGACTTACTTCTAGCACTATTCGTACTTAGCCTAAGCTAGGAATTGACAGAGGGAGTTGAGAGTATTCCAACCTTGCTTGCTGATCCCTTGCCCTTTGGTGCTCAAGAACCCGGTTCTCAAGCTTGCAAATCACCCTTGCTTTGGATGCCCTCAAGCGCTCTCAGTGGACCTGCAAAAGCCCCAAAATAGTTCAAGACTTCAATTCAAATGACAGACAGGTCACCTTCATGCATGTAATTCACAGGCCAAATTCCCCTTTGCCTTTATGGAAAACAATCCCAAGGATCCTTCAGCTTTCCTACCCCGGGGTATGGTCAACTTCAAAATACCCTACCTAATAATCTTGATATTAATTTTATCGTAACCAGTGAGTCCCATGGATCTTAATTACTGCCTGAATGAGGTCTTTTGAGAGATGGAACTTTTTGAAAGGGGGGGTCATTTACCAAAGATGGAAGAATGAAAGTTCTCGGCAAGTCCTTGTTCTCAGAGGCTGTAAGTGTGGTCACCAGGTAGTAGCATCTGTAAAAATCAGGTTTGGGTTATGGGTCACTGAAGTATTCCGTAAAACCTGCTCTAGCTCAAATGTGCTTTAACTCTTCTGTATTTTGGAGTGCTTCAAATTCTCTGGAGAAAAATTGGTACTTGCCCCACTTAATATTGTCAAAAGTCAGCATGGCATCAAAAATGAAGTCTACATCTGCTAAGGGTCTTGCTAAACCTTGGAACCAATGAGAATTATGGTGAAATTTTTCAGTGTATCCCCTAGGAGGATCATCAATTGGCATTGGTCTTGGGAAGCCTTGAAATTCTAGCAGTTGTAATGTAGGATGTGGTTCAGCCAGTAATTTTCCAAAATTGACCACACGTGCATTGGGGCCAGTCTCAAAATGTCCTTATGTCTGCATGATGAGTGATGCAAAGGTGGAAAAGATCTGCTACAAAAGATTAGCACATTAGTATGGAAATTAATCATGATCCCATTAAAGTGAGACTGCAATCCCTTTCCATAATCGATGTGTAACTCGTGTAGCCGAGTGTTGTGAGGTGGTTTATGGAATGATTTTCGCAAAACTAATGCAAGTCTCTAGACACCTACATGCTTTAGATAGTGCATACATTGCTTGATGAGATGTTATTACAAGTGATGTTGGGTTAGTGTGGTTGAGTTTATACAAAGTGCAGTTGTGAAAGAATTATTACAAGGGGGTTGGTTATTCGAGATGGGAGTAACGTTAGACAATGGGTCATGAAGAGATGCCTAGATACATTTCGGTATCCATTTCTTGAGGGTTGTTGAGTTGGTGGTATGTTTCTGTTGAGGGACAAAAGGTGATTTTGGATGTGGTGGTGTTGAGGGTGGAAGAGATTTCTGAGGGGTATATGATACATGGCTTGAGTGGAGCTACAGAGTGCATTGTTTGGGTACATATCTGCATGGGTGTGGGTCGATTAGTTAAGTACTACTTGGCTAACTAAATCTATCAAGACTTTGTCGAGGTTGAAGAAGGTCGAGGAGACATTGAATATTGCCTTCAATTTTGCTGAAACTTCTTCTTACCATTTTCTATGTTGTTGAGAACTGTTGGTGCTTTTTGTCCTTTTGGCAACCATACTTGTTTCATGCCACTTGCTTTGTGAAGTTGATACTGTTGCCTTCTTTGTTTCACCTGGTATGATCGTCGGTTTGGGTTCCTCAGTCATGGTTGACTCCTTCATGGTTGGGGTTGAGAGGTCTAGTTAACACTCTGCTTTGGAAAAGAAGGGAGATCCAACACTTGTGAAACTTGCTTGTTAGGAAGTGCAGCATTTTGTACCATAACTCTAGTCCAGTCCGTAGTAAGTGCGGAAGGATGGGCACTGCACGGTGTTGTGGTCATTTGTCCACTGATGCAGTCCACCTGACCGCTGATGGTCCCCATTTGTCCCAGTTGCTGGGTGGTGACCCCTTCTAGTTTGTAGAAAGACTAGGGGAAAATCTGTTGACATTCTTTTGAATGGAAATTTTCCATCTCCAAGCCCGCATGGGTTGTTGTAGATGTAAAGTGACTTATCTAGCCAAAGATCTTCTGGTCCTCCTTCACATGTAGTTCATATGGTCTAGGGTTACATACCTCAGGCAGAGTGGTGTTAGGGAAGTCAAGCAGTATCACTCACTGTTGGTCTAAGGTTCCAATCTACAAGGAGCCTTGTCTAAGATTTAGGTCCACTGAGTGATCGTATACCCAATCTTGGCCAAGGATTAGGGGTTCTATTAGGTCTTTGTCATGGCACACTAGGAGCTTCACTGTCATGGTCACTTCATGTATGAGGATAGGAAGGTCCACCTCACCCATGCAAGGGGTTTCCATGCCTCATAGCCCTATGAGATATGCCTCAATTGGCTGCATTTCTATTCCTGAGTCCTTATAGTGGAATCATCTAATCGCACTAGTTGCAGCACTTGAATCAATTAAAGCCCTGAGCTCATGGCAAGGGTTGTCGTGATCTAGTTTGACTGTAATGAATGGCCTTCTATCCACTATGCTAGGATGAGTAGTTGACTTTGCTTGACACATGGCCATGGGATATCTGGGTGTTGTTGCCAGATGGTTATATTGTTCTCTCCCTAGTCCTTGTCTTCTTAGCTTCATGCCCTTAATGCATTCTATAGCTTCTGCCTGAGCTTCTGCGTGTATTCTCTGTTCTTCCTCCTTACGCTTCTTTGCCAACGTGAGTCGTCTAAGCATATCCTCAGTAAGAGGTTCCTAATATAGCTTGACTCTACATCCACTAATGTAATTAGGCATTATCTCTCCTTCTAGGGTGGCTAATTGTACTGTTCCACTTGTCGAGATTCTGTTAATGATCATAGGTCCATAACCTCGCTTTTCTAATTTTCGTGCATGCTGTTTCAACATATATACTAGGACAAAATCTCCTTCTTTTAAACCTTTGTCTTTCACATGTGCATCAAAATAAGCTTTCTGTCGTTTCTTTGCTGCATATATGTCTGTTGATGCTTTCAGCCTAGTTTCTCCTAATCGTTCCAAGCCCGTTATCCTTGATGATAATTCATGATTGGTCCACTGGTGTTCTTGTGCAACCTTAAGGGTGGGTACCAAGAAGTTCAAAGGAAGCACAACGTTCTGACCAAAAACCATATGAAAGGGAGTTGCATTGAGTACGGTCTTGTACGCCACTTGATATGGCCAAACAGCGTGATGTAACTATTTGTCTCAATCTGAACGTTTGTTGTTCACGAGTTTCATCAGTACATTACAAAGGATCTTGTTAGTACTTTCTACTTGACCATTGGCTTGAGGATGATATGGTGCAGATTTCTTGTGAATCACCATAAAATCTTGTAATAGATATTCAATGACTTGGTTTAGAAAGTGAGTTCCTCGATTGCTCACTAGCTCTATAAGCAATCCATATCTTGTAAAGACATTTTGTGTGAGAGACATATGATATAATGTGGCATGTTCGACCGGTGGTCATTCACAACAGACAAGGCATTCTCTACACCACTTGTAGACATCTTCTTCCATAGAAGGCCAATATACTCCTAGTCTATGCAGAGTTTGTAATGTGCGCTGTTTTGAATGATGTTTCTTTAATGCACCTACATGTGCTGATTGCAACCAATTCGCGTGTTCTGATTCTTCTACACAACAAGCAAGAATCTTCTGATTGTTCTATTTATATATACTTCCTGCTATTATTTGATATCTTTGTGACTTGGTAATCTCTCCTTCCTTGATCCTAATCCTTGGATTCTTGGGTCCAAATGTGAGAATAGGGACAATAGGCTTAGCCGATTCTGGTACTATCTCAAGGTTAAACAAATATGTGTCGGGTAGTTCATCTACTATTCCTTAAGGAGCTTCTCCTGAAGTTAATCTTGAGAGGTGGTCAGCTCTAAGGTGTGTCTTTCCCTTCCTGACTACGACTTCAAAGTCATACTCCATGAGTAATAGAAACCATCATATCAATCGTCTAGTATTACAGGGCTTATTGACCAAGTACAACAATGCTTGATGATCTGTGAAGAACTTGAACTTACTTGCCAACAAGTAATGCCTGAATTTCTTTACTGCATAGATAATTCCTAATCCTTCTCATTCTGTAGTGGTGTAATTTCTTTCTGTTGCATTCAATTGTCTGCTAGCATAAGCTATAGCGAGATCTACATTACCTTCATTCGTACCTTCATCCTTGTCTCAGAGACAAGGATGGTGCATTCCTTTCCTATGTCTCAGAGACAATAGGTTTCCTTTGCAGATTCTTTGTCTTGTTGCTATTGAACAAGTATTCTAACCTCTCCAGTATTGCTTGAAAGTGTAATTCAAGTTTTTCCATGTTATTCCAATTAAGATAACGAGAGACTTCGAACATAGTTTGTGCTAATTCTACCATCTTCATGTAGAGTTTAGTTCTCTCTATTTTTAAATCTGCTCGTGGATAGTTCTTACTTATTTCAGCTACCTGGGGTCCATCTTTTGATGTTGCCTGATATGCACGAAACATCATGTCTAGGTTTTCTGGTACGGTTTTAGCTAGAACTGATCCTGATCTCTGAGCTAGATTCTCCTGATTAGATTCTGGCGAAGTCAATTCTAGGATTTTGGCTCTCAATTCCTTTAGACTTCCTTCCAACTCAATTATTCTTTTACTCCACTTTCTCTTAATCCTTTCTCTAGAATCTTTCCAAGATTTTGTCTTTTTGTTACTAGACTCTCCAAATTCACTAGTTCTGACTATTTTGTCAATATTAAGCTATTGCTAAGAGCGCCTGGGATCTTGTTATAGCTTGGATAGGCACGTATGTAGGGTTGGATCCATCTAAGTTATGTACAATACCTATCACGTTAATGGGTGTCACCTTTGAAGCATTAGCAGGGTTCTTGGGACAATCTCTTATAATGTGCTCTTTACCACACTTGGCACAAAAACCTTGTACGTGATAATATTGTGACTCTCCTACTATCGGAGGATGTGGACAATCCTTTATGAAATGATCTCCTTGGCACCTAAAGCATGGTCCTCTAGGGCCCTGTGGTCTTTGCTGTCTTAATTGGGGTTACGGATTAGGATTTGTATACATGATATTAGCATAGTCGAGTTCCTAACTGGGTTCCAATGGTGGACTATCATATTGATATGTTTCCACATGTTCTGGTGATTTTGTGTAATATGTGGGTGGACTATCTACATGGGTTGAGTTAAAAATGTTAGAATTCCGATCACTTTCTGTGATCAGGGCTGAAGAAGGCACTAAAGCCCTATTGAGGTTCGCTTCTGTAGCAGCATATTTGACTGGGATGACATTAGCTGGTGGGGTGGTTGCTGAGCTAAAATAGGTTGTGGTCTTTGTTGAGCGTGATAAGGATAGTTCTGTGGAGGCCTATAGTAATGAGGTTGAGCATTGTATTGACCTTCATACCTACCTGGTTGGGGGTTTGCTTGCGGGTAGTTCTGTCGTACTACTTGTTTGTTGTATGGGTAGTCCTGGGCAGTGTGATTCGTGTATCCTCTCTCAATCGTACAGTACTGGCCATTAAGGTTGGCTTGCAGTTGTGTTACGTTGGGACACACATTTTCCATATTATCACCACCATAGGTGTAGCAATGATTGTTTGTTGTCAACCTAGGCATTTGCTTGCTAGAAACTCCTAGTTTTCGAGCTACTTTCTCTACTAGGTCTTGTATCGAGCTAGAAAGTTCTGAGGATGCTAGAGACAAAAAATCTGAGTCTTTATAGAACTTTGAGAGTTCCAACTCATCTCCTAGGTTGTCTTCAATGTCTATACAAATTCTTACACATTGCTCTAGTGTTCTGGGTTCCTTCAAATATACATAGGAGCATAGTTTCGAGCTCAAGAGGCCATCTAAAAACAATGAAACTTGCTTGGCTTGTGAGGGTAACTCTTGCATTGGGCATCTCTCCACAAATTGTCTAAACCTATGTCTTGCCAATCTAACTGTTTCCTGAGGGGTTTGTTTGAAGCTATGAATCAACGAAGAAGTATCATGTCTGATTCCACTTTTAGAGAATTCCCTTGTGAATGGCTCTAACAAGTGATGAATATCTCTAAATTGTCTTTGTTGCAATGGTTGGAACTAAGTTAAAGCCGTGTTCTTTAACGCTAGTCCAAATGCATTGTATTGCATGAACATGTCTTCTACTTGCTTTGCTCTTAATACTTGCTTAAACTCCGCAACATGGTCATGGGGATCTCCTATCCCATCAAAATAGTTTTTCATTGATTTTACTAATTCAGTGGGTCTTAGTACCCTGGGTTGTTCATGTGTTCTAGGTAGAGGAAAATCATCTCTGCAACCTAGTATTCTTGGTTCTCTTTGTCTTTCCAATCTATCGGTGTCCATGGTGGTTCTATCCCTCTCTATGGGGTGAGTGAAACTTACTTCTGGTTTCTCTTTGTTCTTTTCTCTTTGAATGCCATGGGCTGATGATGTTCCAGGTCCCTAATGACCCACATTTACGTTAGTTCGTGATGGAGGGAAGACTAACTTGCCTCTCCATGTGTAGGAAACTCTTGCATGGTCCGACACTACAAATACTCATTCTGAAGTGTCATCGAGGTATACAACCTTTCCAGGTGTATCTGGGTCCTTGAATTCGTAAATCATGATGGAGCCTACCTCACTAGGTTGTTCCATTTTGTACCTTCAAAATGCTTCATCTGTTTCCTTATTTAGAAACAATTCGATGCTTCTATTGTCTTGAGGGATCCATTCTGGGTTTAATACTCTTGTCAGTATAGATTTCCCTCTAGGTGTCGTGGCTTCTTCTCCTAGTGGTTCTTTTCCTTGGAATCTTGCTTCCGTATCAAATGAACTACACCAAACTCATTGGTATGATTTGGTTGAGCACTTATTATGTACATTGTTCCTTCTTTGTCTATGTATGCGTCTCCCTCGAATTTCACCACTGGACATTCCAATCCAATGGGTTGGTCAGGGTTGTGCAATTGCACCACTGATCTTCGCAAACTATCCTCATAGATGCAAGCACCTAGGTGGTTGGTTCAAACATATTCTAATTGGGTTTTGTAGGGTCCTTCAGGTCTTTCCAAATATGCTACATTTAACCCTCCTTTTGGTCTTTCCGTGCTAAAATCCATTTCTGATTCACTGGTATCTAAGCCCAACTCGTAAGGATAACTATTCAATTGTTGTGGCCACGAACATGCAGTAGTTCCTATGCTTGCTTCTGATGATCTAAGGCTTCATCGGTCTGACTTAACTATATGCTTGTCTGACCTAAGGTTCATGACTTTACTTCTTGAATCACTTAACACACACTCTGATCGTGAATGTTTCTTTGTTCTTATTTTCTTGTTTCATTTTTTAATTCCTTTAAAATCTTATCTTGTTTTTAATGTATCCGTCAGGAGTCGACTTTTCGTTGTACTTTTGAGTTCTCGGTCCGTCAGACTTTAATTCTTTCCTTTAGGTTTTTGTATAGCACACTTTTGTCTTAGTCTTGGACTTGAAAAATTAAGTTTCTTGGCCTTGATGCATTCCTATCATAGTCCTAATTCTATCCATAATGCTAGACGTTTATCCTAAGCTAATAATTGACTAAAGGGGTTGAGTATTCTTCCAACCTCGAGTCAACTTCTTTGATTTCTCTGATGCCCAGGAAGTAGCACTTCCCAAGCCTTGTGTTCTTCATTGCCTTTCTTTGATTGCCTTGGATAGCTCTTGCTAGACCTGTAAAAATCCAATGTTTATACCAATCCTTAAATTGATGATCAAGCACTTTGATATATACACCTTCTAGGTCCCTTCTTCTTTGGCAAAATTTCTCCAATGCCCCCTTTCTTTTCTAATGAGCTATAAAGCTCCAAAAACATACTTTGAGTGAAAAAGATATGAACGTTCAGGCCCTTGGGGGTCAAAATTGACAAACAAGTTTTTCTTCAATTATGAGCTAAGGGGTCTCCAATGAGCTTAACCACCCAAAATTTTACTCTCAATTGCCCAAAAAATCAAACCCTAATTTTGGCATTTTAGGTGGACAATCTCAATGGTCTGGGACCGTCGGGATGGCTCAAGTGAACCGTCGCAATGGTGTAGTACAATCATGATGGTCCAAGTGTGCGAAGCATCGTGATGGTCTAAGGTGAAGCGTCGCGATGGTCTAAGGTGAAGCATCGCGATGGCATGAACCTGTCGTGATG
Source organism: Ceratopteris richardii (assembly GCA_020310875.1). Lineage (NCBI taxonomy): Eukaryota > Viridiplantae > Streptophyta > Polypodiopsida > Polypodiales > Pteridaceae > Ceratopteris > Ceratopteris richardii. The sequence goes on from MU260274.1 coordinate 46,636, forward strand.
GTCAACGGTCAATGCAACCATCACGATGGCATGAGCCCATCGTGATGGTCACAAGGCACGATGGCTTGAGACAATTGTGATGGTCTGGACTTGAAGCATCGCGATGGCATACCTAGTATCGTCGTGATGGTCTATTTTGACACATGGCAAGTGAGTCGTCGCGGTGGCGTGGGCCAATCGTGATGGCATGGAGTCAACGAGATCGTCGCAATGGTCAGTGATCGTCCTGATGGTTCAAGTGAACCGTCACGATGGTGTGAAACCATCGCGATGGTCTGGCTGAGCCATCGCGATGGCTTGAGCCAATCGCGATGGTGTGACACAATCACAATGGCATGAGACCATCACAATGGTCCACCAAAATGATGATTTTGCAAATGCATCTATGGATTCCTATGTGTGCAAGTGTGCTCTACACCATGGTGTGATCACTTACCAAAAATTTCCAATTTGCCAGAGCATTGTGATGGTCTGGCACACATGGCAAATTCTGACAGAAAGTGAATCTCTCACCTTTTGGAAGCTTTCCTGCTGTTCTAGAGCACTATACCTGCAAGAAAACTCAAAAACACACATGCACATACAAGCACAAAATCTTTCTCTCTCTCTCTCTCTGCCATGCGCAAATGAGGGAAAATGAGGAGGATAGGTGGATATGGTGAATTTTCTAATTTTTTTGGAGTGGAAGAAGATGATGCAGTGGTGAAGAAGGAGTGTAGAGGAGATGAAAAACACAAAAAACTACTTAAAAACAACAACAAAAATTGAAATTTTTACCTTCCAACACCACTCCTTGCTATACTCTTACCATCACACATTCGTCCTAGACTCAATCCCCGGCAACGGTGCCAAATTTGGTCTTGCTCTAATACAATGATAAGCACCACATTAAGAAGCTCCACCTCCTTAATGTCAATCCGTGAACGAGATAGGAGTGATATGAAGACCATGAATGCGAGATGTAGTGAGAGTGAAGATGAGCTACAGGACCGAGAACCTCTGGATGTGGTATACGTAGCTTTTCTGAATGGAGAGCTTGTTCCACGGCAAATAACTGTAATAGATGAGATGGTCTGGGAATGAATATCTCTAAATGATATTCCCAGAACCCCGTGATAAACATTTCTTCAAACGTCTGTTTGAAGCAAGCAGGTAGATACTTTATACGGGCATGCCAGGCATAGATGACGTTAATGGAGGGTGTGGTGCTCATGTCATAGACAAGGTCTTGATTCCCTTCATTAAATCCAATAGCCGAAAGATGAGGTTCTTTGATGTTCTTAAATGTCCTGAATGTAATCAGCATGAGCTCAAAAATTTTTAGGCACATCTATGCCATGACATCTGGGACATTCTTGAACCGGACTGCCCAGTGTTGGATGGTTGAAATCATGTAGTTGACTGTGGGTTGGCCATTAGGAGGTGCTAGGTACACATAACTTAACCACTTTTCACATCCTTTAACCATCAAAACTGTTTTTGTGTACTCCGGCCAAGACCTTCTTCGAAAGACAGGACAATAGCAGGGATTATACTTGATATATAGAGGCATGTTATTCCACGTGCGATTCATCTCAGGGTAGGTTTCAAGCAGGCGGATCTTCCAAGTAGGTTGATGTATGTTCCCTTGCTTGGCACTTGCAGGGATATCATCCAGTGCAAACTGTGTCGCCGAGGTTGGTTCTTTTGTTGTGCGTTGCTTGATTTCAGCATTGTAATCTGCCATTAATACACAGAATGGAACATACAGATCATCAGACGTGCCAATCCACCTATGATGGGAGAGGTTCTTGAAGTAATCCGATTTAATTACAACTTCTTCCAATCGAGACATTGATGCTATCTGTACTACAACTCTCTCATCATGGGTTGTGGCCACCTTCTCTAACCTCTGCATCCATTCAGGGGCCTCGATCTCAATGGTGTCCATTCCTTCTTTTGTTTGCTTACCCCTGGGTGTTGGCATGGGAGCGTATGGGTCTTCAAAGATCTCCTCCACTTGAATTGGCACTAAGTCTTCAGGTTCTGGTTCCGCCAGGGGAGAGGGTTGACGCTCGTATTGTAGAACTTTATTTCGTACTTCTTCTAATTCTGCTCTGAGTTTTGCGACTTCTTCAGATGTGTCGGCTTCAGTTGTGACTTTGCTTGGTGACTCCTGCTGGGTTGCCAGTTGCTTTAGTAAGTCATCTCTTTCTCTTCCTAATGTTGCATGGGCTTCTAGGAGGTCGGCATGGGTTTCCAAGATGATTTGCATATTTTCAGATGGGATAGCCTTGAATTTCTCTGGGTCGATTTCCTGTGGTGAACCCTCCATTGCTGCTTCCAAGTTTTCTTCGTTCTGTCTCTGTAGTCGCTTATTTTCCTCGAGTGCTGTAGACATGTGTTTCCGTAATAGGGCCAGGTTGCGTCGAAGCTTGAGCTTCTCTGTTATCTGGGAGTGTAGCATATCATCAAGTTGTTGTTTTTCTTCCGCATCTGACTGGGGTGGATTGGCCACTAACTGCTCATGTTGTTCCTGTAAAGTGACATACTGTTGTTGTAGTAGCTGCTTTTCCTTCTCTAAGTCAATGAATCATCCTTGTAATGTTTCATGGCTTCTGAACAGACTTGTATGCTGAGCATCTAGGTGTTGATAATGTTGTTGCAGCTCAGACATACACTGGTACATGTTATCAAATACATTATTAATAGGGGTGGATGCGGGAAAGGTGTTGAATGCAGAAGGGAAGGGAAAGGGGAATGGGAGCGTGTATGTTGTGCTCGAAAAGGGTGAAGTGTGTGGTGGGGGAATGGGAGATTGTGGACGTATGGGGGGAGGGAGAGATGCAGAGGTGGGTGATATGTCCATGAGGTCAAAAGTGGATGCAGTCGTGGGAGTGATTGTGAACATGGGAATTGTGGGTGCGGTGATGGTGGTGAAAGTGTAAAGTGGTGTGTGTAGTTGTGAATATGAACCGCTAGGAAGTGTGATCGAGGGAACGGGGTTTTCCGTGGCTGCGGTTAGAATTCCAGTGTCAGTGGTAGTGTATACAAGTGAGGTGGTGATAGGGTGTGTGGGTTGTGTGGGTTGACTGACAGTCTTTGCTTCGGTATGGGCAGTGGACTCTGAGGCGGTGATAGTAGTGGTTACACTGGTAGTGGGAGGTGAAGTTGGTGGAGTTGGAGGTAGGGGTGGTAAAGGGGGTGATGGGGGTGCACTAGATGTATGGGCTTCCTCAGTTTCCTGAATGATATGAGCTGTGCCCGTAGTTGTGGATGTGGTGCCCTGTGGTTCTGATACTAAGATATTCATTTGTTTTCCTGATCGAGGGGGGCGTCTGCCATATCGTCGCTCCGATCTTCTCGAGTGTGCAAGAGCTGTATGCACCGTCTCAGGTACCCCCAACGCATCAGAAATCATATCCAGGGTTGCTCCGTATTGCTCGTCCACACCTTCCTCTTCAAGGATTTGGTTCATGAGGGCTTTTCCTGCTGCCAGGGACAGTTTGTGCTGTTCTTGAACTCTGTTGATGGTATCATACAGCTTTTTCAATTCCTTCGTATAAGTCGGGGCACCCTCAAGTTCCTGTAGAACTTCTTGTTCATATCCCTGCTCTTCTTCCTCTGTTTGTCCTTCTCGTTCCTCCTTCTGCTCTTCTTCTTCTTCATCCTCCACTTCAACTACTCTTGGTTGGACTGGATTGGGTTGGTCTGCGACTGTCTGTTGGCCGCTTTCCTGTTCTGCCTCGACTTCCGCATTAACAGCCTCGATTATCCTGGCTACCTCCTCATCAGTTAGGTCTTCTAATGTGAATCCGTGAGGAAACTCTAGGTCAGTTGGTACAGGTGGAAACACCAGATTCGGTCCATCAGTGCTGTGTCTTGGTAATCTGATAGTGAAGGGTTGTACACGCCTCAGAAGTCGTTGAGTTGTCTCAGGTGTCAGTGTCGCACCGTGGGCTTGTGCGGGGCATCTGAACTGCGCCTCTCATTTTCTTTGATGGCGGCCCTGCGGTTGATAGTCTACGTTGAAATTCCTGTACCCTGGTCCAAATCAATGCCCTTTGAACTGGCACATCATAAGCCAAACATCTATACACAATCCTGGTGAGGGCACAACATCCATACAGTACCAACTTTTGCTTTTTATACCACCATTGATGTGCCAAGTGGATTTGGTCGATAATCCAATAAGGCATGTTGATTGTCAAATTGAAGGCATCTGCCAAATATAGACTGAACCATATCTTCTTGGGTGGCATTGTGAATCGCTCTTGAGCTGGGAACGCGAAATGTTGCATGACCATTCGTAAGTGAATGGCAATTGTGGGTGTCATTGCCACCATGTCTTTGAGCTTAGTCAGGTTCCTGTTCTTCATGTTATCTGGGACCATCGTCTCTTTTTCGGTGGGGATATGCATGCCTTTCATGTCAAGAGCTTCCCTCACCAAGTTGTTCGTCAATTTGAAACGCTTTAATTCATTACCTCTGGTCAGTGATGGTAGAACGAAGGTACTATATCCCTTTTTCTCTTTACTAGGGGTCAGAGTGCTAATTAAGTAGGAACACCGTAGAAAATCTAGCTTGGGTAACTGAGCCTTGAGATAGTCGTAGAGTCCAGCCTTCTTCCAGATGGGTTTCAGACCTTCATCATTTTGAAGCCTCTCAAATTCCCTGGTGAAAAAATGATATCTGCCCCATCGCCCGTTGAACTCTATCTTGGCCTCCCACATGTAAGTGCCTTCACCTAGAGATCTAGCCACATCACTAAACCAATGTGAGTTTTTCCTGATCGGCATTGTGTGCCCTTGTGGAGGATTCTGAATTGGTATGGCGTGTAATGCCCTCAATGCCACAGGGCGTTCCTTCAATTCCTCTTCAATGGGAAGACTCTCAATGTCCACGATTTGGGGGCTGGTGCCTGCCTGGGAGCTAGTTCCTGCATGCCATGGTGAAGAGACTGGTCACCAGTTCTGTGAGAATAGACAAATGAATGTTAACATTGCCAATGGACACCAAGTGTTCATGCGTCCCCATTACAACATTAACATGATTTTAGTGAGAGGTTAGTAGGTCAATAAGTGCTTGGGGATCGTGTGTGTAGTTAGTGAAAGATGCGGTGTATGAGTGATGTAGTGAGTAAGTGGTTATGAATTTACAAATGAGGGTCGGGGGGTTTATTACATTTTGGGCTTCCAAACAAACTGATTTGCTGTTGATCTTGATTTTGTGGAGACTCTGGAGGGCTTTTCAGGAGTGTCTACTTGGAAATGAGGCTTTTTAAGGACCCATTTACAAGTGATTCTGATTGTGCTCATGGACCAATGTGTGTCCGTGCGTGTTGTATAAGAAAAGGTATCAGATGTTCGAGTGAGTGAACCATGTTGTACAGGGTGTGGCCTCGGTGTAACTATTTGAGCCCGCAAGCAAGCCTTAGGCACCCAAATTTGTCGTGATTGTGGGATGGCCTTCATCCACTTCTTGGGTACCCAAATAGACTTTACTTTCGCAGAAGAATTTTTGAAAGACTTCTTATTAGTGTCATGTTGTTGATTATTAATAAGAAGTTTTGCCCGTGTGGTTGGCTTGATCGCAACAGGGTGTTCGCCTTTCCGCACCCACACTTGTTTCAATGGTTGAGATATTCTACTTCGCACGTTCTTTTGTCCTCCAGCATAGGTATTACTCTGCTCCATCTGTATTTGATCTGCCTTTGGTTGCTGCATCCCTCTGGTCTCTGGAAAAGAAGGGGGTTCCGTTGCGCCCCTGACTTCTTGATTGAAATCATCATTCCTCTGCATCACACATTTTTGGACAAGAATAACATGGTCATCTTCATGTGTACCCCTAGAAGGACCAGGAGTGTGTGCTTTGTCTAATTCCTTGAGTGCTTCATTTTCTAACTCAATTGTAATGCGATTCTGATTTACCCAGACCTGAAGGAGTCCACTTCTTGGGTTTAGGTTGACTGCATGATCATAGATCCAGTCTTGACCCAAGACAAGAAGCTCCGTGAGGTCCTCATCTTGACACACTAGCACTTTAACTGTCATTACTTCCTCTTGAATGTAGAGGGGAAGTTCCACCTCGCCCATGCAAGGGGTTTCCACACCTCCCAATCCTATGAGATATGCCTCTATAGGATTGACAGTTAATTTCAACTAAGAAAATTTAACAGCACTAGTGGCTGCACCTGAGTCAATCAAGGCTCTTACAGTCCTTGCACCCTTTCCTTGTCCTATCTCTAAGCTTACCAAAGGTCGTCTATCAATTATTCTATGAGAACTTATTCCTGAGACTTCACACATTGCCATATGATAACCTGCATCCACATAGTCATCTACCCTGGCCTGATCTCTACCCAGTCTTCGCAACCTCATCCTTCGGATGCGTTCCAATGCTTCCGCATGTGCCTCTTCTCGAACTCGTTTTTCTTCTTCTTTGCGTTTTTTGGTAGTGTTGAGTCGATTTAGCATCTCCTCTGTCAGGGGTTCTTGATATAACTTGACTCTACATCCGCTTATATAGCTAGGGAGAACATCACCTTCCAGTGTAGCGAGTTGAACTGCTCCACTGGTTGAGATCCTATTTATGATCATAGGTCCATAGCCACGTTTCTCTAACTTTCTTGCATGTTGCTTCAAGGTGTAGACTAAAACTAAATCTCCTGCCTTCAAGCCTTTATCCTTAACGTGGGCACCAAAGTATGCCTTCTGTCTTTTCTTAGCTGCATATATTCCTGCTGTCGCTCTTAGTCTGGTTTCACCTAATCGTTCCAGATCAAGAATCCTCGAAGAGAGTTCATGACCCGTCCATTCATGCTCATGTGCTACTTTCAGTGTAGGTATCAAGAAGTCCAATGGTAGCACTGCATTTTGACCGAATACCATCTGAAAGGGAGTGGCTTGGAGTACCCTTTTATAGGCAACTCGGTATGCCCAAACAGCATGGTGTAGCTGTTTGTCCCAATCAGAGCGTTTATTATTCACTAATTTGGTCAGCACATTGCACAGAATCTTATTTGTGCTTTCAGCTTGCCCATTAGCTTGTGGGTGATAGGGAGCAGACTTCTTGTGCACTACCAAGAACTCTTGGAGAAGATTTTCAATAACTTCATTCAAGAAGTGTGTGCCTCTATCACTGACTAGCTCTATGGGTAGCCCGTATCTAGTGAACACATTCTCAAATAAGAAATTAGCAGTCGTCTGAGCATCGTTCTTTGTAGTAGCTTTTACCTCTACCCACTTTGTTAGATAGTCTGTGGCAACAATGATGTATTCAGCATGTGAACCCTTAGCTGGGGGATTAATAGGACCTACGAAGTCTATTCCCCACTTAGAAAATGCACGTCCACCCATCATAGGTTTCAGTGGCATCTCATCTTTGCGTATAGGATATTGAGTTCGCTGACAAACATCACATCTCTTCACATAGGTATGTGCATCCATGTGAAGGGTAGGCCACCACAAGCCTGCAAACACGATTGCTTTAATCACCCTATCTGGTCCAAAATGTCCTCCTGCTACACCTTGGTGAGCAGTTTCCAAGATTTTAAGATACTCGCTCTCAGGGACACATCTAAGGTAACCATCTTTACCACGCTTGTATAAATTATCACCAATGTGTGAGTAATCTAGGGCTTCTTGTTCTAGACTTCTTTGTCTAGCCAGTGTCATATCTTGAGGGAATGTTTTCATCCTCAAGAAGGCTACTAACGGTTCACTCCAATCTGGCACTATGGACACTTGATACAGAGTGGCATGTTCCACAGGTGGTTTAGTGCAACAGATTAGGCATTCTTTACACATCTTATGTACATCAGCTTCCATAGTAGGCCAATGCACTTCGAGTCTCCTTAGTGTCTGTAGGGTTCGTTGTTTTGAGTAGTGTTGCTCTAATGCACCTACATGTGCCAATTGCAACCATTTAGCGTACTCATCCTCTTCCACACAACAAGCTAGGATCCCTTGATCTGTTTGTTTATACATGCTTCCTGCCATGATGTGGTACTTCTGGGCTTTTACTACCTCTCTACCTTGAGTGTTTATGACTGGGTGGTTGGGCCCATATGTCAATATTGGCACTAATGGCTTAGCCCATTTACAACTTCCAAATTAAACAAGTAAGCATCAAGAAGGTCATGCGACACTCCTTGTGGGGCTTCTCCAGATGTGAGCCTAGAGAGATGGTCTGCTCTCAAGTGAGTCTTCCCTTTCCTCACCACGACCTCAAAGTCATATTCCATTAGTAAGAGAAACCATCTTACTAATCGGCCTGTATTGCATGGTTTGTTTACCAAGTACAATAATGCCTGATGATCGGTAAAAAATTTAAACTTATTTGCAAGCAAATAGTGTCTAATCTTCTTAACCGCATATACCATGCCTAATCCTTCTCGTTCGGTGGTGGTATAGTTCCGTTCAGCTGCATTTAACTGTCTACTAGCATAGGCAATTGGAAGATCCATATTACCTTTGCCCGTAGGTTGTGCGAGTACACAACCAATAGCATAATTGGATGCATCTACATGAACATGAAAAGGCTTATTCCAATCTGGTGTGGTCAAGATTGGTGCTGAACATAATCGCCGTTTAAGCTCATTGAAGGAATTCTCACATTCATCAATCCACTCAAAGTTGGTCAAAAGTCCGTAGAGAGGCTTTGCTATGATGGCATACATGTGTATAAACCGTCGGTAATAACCACAATGGCCCATGAAAGCTTGTACTTCCTTGACATTCTTTGGCCTCGGTAGCTCTGTTGGATAGGCCTATGATAACAAAGAAACCACCAAAAAAATAGTGGTAGCCCTAGAAGAAGGAGAGGAGAGATGCACTTACATAAGACATGACCTAACAGAGGAAGAAGAGCATGAGCTAATAGCCTTGATTAGAGAATACAGAGATGTATTCGCTTGGAGCTACAAGGATTTGAAGGGTGTTGACCCAGACATATGCTCACACACTATCCCCAGGACCCCAGATGCCAAACCCTCTAAGCAAAAGCCATACACATACAATGATAATTATGCTGCCAAGATCAAAGAAGAGATGGATCGTCTGGTAGAAGCTGGATTTATCTATGAAATTGAGCACACTGAGTGGGTATCCCCCATTGTAGTTGTGCCCAAGAAGAATGGAAAGCTACGTGTGTGCATTAACTTGAAGAAGGTTAATGCAGCCACAATTCGAGATAACTATCCACTTCCAATTACCGAGCATCTATTAGAAAGCGTAGCAGGCAAGGAAGTCTACAGCTTCCTTGATGGATTTTCGAGCTACAATCAGGTAGCCATTGCTCTGGAAGACCAGCATAAGACAACTTTTGCCACAGAATGGGGCATATTTGCCTTTCGAGTAATGCCATTTGAGCTTACCAATGCTCCTGCAACCTTCCAAAGATTGATGTGTCACGTGTTTAAAGAGTTCCTGAGGAAGAGTTTAGAGGTCTATGTTGATGATCTTTGCGCTCATTCCAACATAAGACAAACACACATACTTGAGCTCAAGCAAATCTTTGACAAATGTAGAGAATATCAAGTCTGCTTGAACCCAGAAAAGTGTGTTTTCATGGTCAGGCAAGGCAAGATTCTAGGACACATAGTGTCAAAGAACGGCATATCCACTGACGAAGAGAAGGTAAGAGCCATTGCCTCTCGTTTAGGCATTCTTATCATGACTCTCCTATCGTCTATCTCATACTTTTTAAAGTTTTCCGGGACCTCAAACAAAGATTCTTCTTCCTCCGGGGAAACTTCTTTCTTCTTCCGTTTCTTGCTATCATTATTAGCAGTCACTTGTGTGGTTAATCGTGCACCGTTTGTTATCTCTTCGTGTCTCTGAGGTTGGAATTCTACTTCATAGAAGTATTCTTCATCTGATGCAAAAGGTAGGTCCATAATGATTGACTCTAGATCGGAGTCAAATCCTCATCACAGTTGGGTGTCCATTGTCCTTCATTGATGGCTACATCCATGGTTGCTAGGATCTCTACCCAGTCGTGGGGTTCAAATTCTTCATCAGGGAATACTACAGGTGCATAGGCTGGGTCTTGAATGGATCTATGGGTTTCTTTTGCACCTATCTCTCTGGCCTTTTCTCTCTTCTCTTCTTCCACTGCCACTCTACACATCCATAACTGAGTGTCTTCATGCATCCATGAGGATCCTGATCCCATGGAGTGCACAGACTCTATATCATCTTTGGCTCTATGAATAGGATTCCATTGGATAGGAGGGACATCTCTATGAGAGTAATCTTTGAGATTAACCTTGGTCGTGACACCTAGGTGTTGCAAATACAAGGAATTGGTTCCCCAATCTTGTACCACTTGCAACTGGCACATAAATGGTCTTCCCAAAATCATCTCATAGGCATGGTTCTTGCTAAAATCACAGATAGCAAACGTGTGCTCAAACTCTACACCACATGTAGTGAGAGTTATTCCTTCTAGTAAACCTAGGGGTCTCTCTATGTGACCATCAGCCATCTGCAATTTCATCCTCGTGGGCCTAAGTGATGGCTTGCCCCAACGCTTCCATAGGGAAGTGGTAGCAATTGCAACTCCTGCACCAGAGTCCAGAATTGCCTTGGTTGTGTATCCTTGATGGGTGATGGGAAGATAAGTGTTTCCTTCTTCCCCTTCACTCATGTCTCCTATCTTGTCCAAAGGTATCTCTGCCACTGTGCGATGAGATCCAACCTGGGAACGAGGTTTTGCTATCTCTGGTACTTGTTTGGCTACATGTTTCCATAGTTCTGGCCTTACTCTGAGTAGCTCTTCTAAAGTGAGGTTACACTGCACTTTAGTGTTTTTCACTACCTCTGTGTTCCTAGGTATGATCGAGTCTTCGTTTCTTACCATGACTGTGGGTGCTCTCATACAAGTGGACTTAGCTTCCCATGGGCCTGTGAAGTGGGGTAATTCATGTAAAGAATTAGACTCAAAGTCTAATCTCTCTTGAGACTGAGTGCTATCCTGCTCTTCATAAATGGATGGGATGTCTTGTGGGAATTGGTCGTGTGCATCATCCACAAGTTCAATGGGAGGAGGGACTTCACTTTCTTTAGCCCATTTGTCTTCTTGAATCTCTCGTAGGAATTCTGGTATGAACCGATTCATAGAAGAAGAAGTGTCTGGCTTTGTAGAGTTAGGCACATAGGCTTCTTGGGCAGGAAGGCTTGCCCTCATACTTGCCTTGCCCTTACTTGGAGGGGTGGGTTCCTTTTCTGATTGTGCAATTAACCTCTCCAATCTTTCTAACAGTCCATCAAAGTGCAATTGCATCTTAGCTGAACTAGAGATGTTAAAGAGGCGACTGGCTTCAAACATGGTTTGAGCCAATTCCACCATCTTAGCACAGATTTTGGTTTGTTCAAGCTCTAGTTCTGCTCTTGGGTAACACTTTTCATGATCGGTTACGTTTGGCCCTTCTTGGATTCTGGCCTGATATGCTTTGAGCATCATATTTAGATCCTCCGGAGTGGGATCGGCTAGGATTGATCCTACTCTAGGGGGTGGTGGAGTAGCATGAGGCGGGTTGGAAGGTGGTGGGTCGGATGGAGATGGGAATGGTGGTGATGGAGTAGTGTGAGAGGGAGCTTGAGATGTAAGTTCAACTATCCTGGCTTTTGTTTCTCTTAGGCTTTCCTCGAGTTCACTCATTTTCTTAGCCCATTGCCTCTTCATTCTTTCTCTACTATCTCTCCAGGCTCTAGTTCTCTTCTTGGTTATGCTCTCAGTTTCACTAGCCTCTGAGCTCTTTTCTTGGCCTAAACTTTGGTTCTGGTGCAGGGCTTGAGCTCTAGTGGCCACTTGCACTGGTGTAGTGGAAGTCACACTCCCTGTGGAGTCCACAACTAATCCAACAACATTGATAGGAGTTATTTTTGGCATATTATTGGGATTCTTTGGACAATCTCGTAGGAGATGCTCCTTTCCACAATCTTGGCAAAAGCCTTGAATTGTCACTGACTGGGGTTGTGTAGGTGGAGGTAAGGGGCAATCACGAATGAGGTGATCTCCCTGACATCTTTAGCATGGTCCTCTAGGGAATGGGGGTCTTACCTGCCTAGGTTGGGGTTTAGAGTTAGGGTTTGTGTACATTACATTTGTGTACTCTGGCTCCCAACTAGGTTCACTTGGTTCTTCACTGTAGTAGGACTCACCATGTTCAGGAGATTGCATGTAGTAAGCCTGGGGACTATCAATATGTGTAGAATCAAAGCTATGGTCACTGGGATCACTTTCTGAAAGCAATGGTGTTACTGGCACTATAGCCCTATTCAAATTCTCTTCTGCAGCTGCATACTTCACCGGAATTACATTAGCTGGAGCAGGGGGTTGTTGTGCTAACACAGGCTGAGGCCTTTGTTGGTTTTGGTAGGGTTGGTAGGTTTGTTGAGGCCTAGCATACTGCTGTAGTGGGTACTGGTTCTGGTATCTACCTTGTTGAGGGTATGGTTGTGGGTACGTCTGCCTAACTGCTTGCTTATTGTAGGGGCAATCTTACGCGGTTTGATTGGTGTACCTCCGTTCTATGGTGCAGTACTGGCTACTAGGATTTACTTGGGGTTGAGCCATAATGGGACATACATTCATCATGTGGTCACCACCGCAAGTATAGCATCTCTTTACTGGGGCAAATCTTGGAATTTGTTTGCTAGAGACACCTAGTTTTTGAGCTACCTTTTCTGCGAGTTCCTCAATAGATGTAGATTGTGTGGAAGAAAAGCTAGAGGCACTATTTGAATCTTTATAGATTTTGGAAAGCTCTAACTCTTCCCCTAGCTTCAATGGTCCTAGGGTCCTTCAAGTACACATATGACCTCAATTTGGTACTTAGCAATCCATCCAAGAATAATGCCACATGTTTGGCGGGTGTGGGTAACTCTGGAACAGGGCATCTCTCTAGGTATTGCCTAAACCTTCTTCCTGCAATTCTAACTGTCTCTTGAGGGGTCTGCTTGAAGCTATGTATCAATGAGGAAGTATTATGCCTTATGCCACTTTTAGAGAATTCAGTGATGAAGGCCTCTAAGAGTTGTTCTATGCTCCTGAACTATCTCTCATTCAATGGTTGAAACCATGTAAGGGCTGTGTTCCTAAGGGTTAGACCAAAGGCATTATACTGTGTGAATAGGTCCTCAACTTGTTCAGCTCTCAAGACTTGCCTAAACTCAGCCACATGATCATACGGGTCTCCTGTGCCATCGAAGTAGTTCTTCATGAACTTAACCAGCTGTGTAGGTCTCAATGTTCTGGTGTGTTCCCTAGGCCTTGGCAGAGGGAAATCATCAACATTCCTTTGGTTCCTTGGGGCTCTAAGTCCCTTAGGTTCTGCTCTATTTGTTTTCGTTCTCGTTCTTTCTCTTCCCACTGGATTGGCAAAGCTTACCTCAGGTCTATCTCTATGTCTGTCTCTTTGAGCTCCATGAGCTTGGGATGTTCCAGCTCCTGGGTGACCAAAGGACACATTCGATCTTGGTTGGGGGAAAATAAATTCACCTTTCCAAGTGTAAGCATGCCTATCATTTTCTGTAACCACAAAGATCCTCTCTAAAGCATGATCTAAGTAGGTCACTCTGCCTGGGTTATCAGGATCTTTGAACTCATATATCATGATTGTTCCTACCTCATTCAGTTGATCAGATTTATACCTCCAAAAGTCTTCATCAGTCTCTCAGTTCAGGAGTAGATCTATGCTCTTATTGTCTTGGGGAATCCACTCCGGATTGAGGATTCTAGTAAGAACAGATTTGCCTCGGGGGGTTCTAGGTTCTACACCCATGTTTCCTTGCTCTAGGTCACCTATGTCCATCTCAGGGATCATGTTTCCGAACTCATCTGTCCTATCTGGGTGACTGGTGACTACGTATATTGTTCCTTCTTTGTCCAAGTATGCTCCATTTTGAACTTGACCGCTGGATGTTCTAGTCCAATGGATTGGTCTGGGTTTTTTATCTGTACCACAGACCTTCCTAGGTCGTCCTCATAAATGCTAGCACCTAATCGGTTGGTCCTAAGGTATTCCAGCTGAGTCTTGTAGGGGCCTTCCACCCTATACAAGTATGGCACACCTGAACTCCCCGTAGGTCTCTCCATACCTTGAGACATCTCTGATTCACTAGTCTCTGAGCTAGGGTAATGTGAAAAGTGGCTCAACTGTTGGGCCCAAGACCTAGCAGTGTGATTAACACTAGCCTCTGAAGACCTAAGAATTTGTCTATCCCTCCCTAGATATCGTCCTGATCTAAGGTTCATATGCTTTATTGAGCAATCCCTAATTTTACCCAAGTACAACCTCGTTGCTGAGTTCTTTCGTATCAGTTACTTGATTCTTTTTAGTCGATTATCGTGTTTAGGATCTTATCTGATACCACGTCGTCAGGAATACTTGAGTTAATTTCCACACTTGAAGTTGATCGTTCCACGTTAAGTCTTTTCCTTTAAAGTAATCGACCGTACAAAGATTATGTTGTTAGCTTGAACTTGAGTATTTAGGTAGTCTTCAACTTGATAAATGCCTACCGTCGCCTTGACTTACTTCTAGCACTATTCGTACTTAGCCTAAGCTAGGAATTGACAGAGGGAGTTGAGAGTATTCCAACCTTGCTTGCTGATCCCTTGCCCTTTGGTGCTCAAGAACCCGGTTCTCAAGCTTGCAAATCACCCTTGCTTTGGATGCCCTCAAGCGCTCTCAGTGGACCTGCAAAAGCCCCAAAATAGTTCAAGACTTCAATTCAAATGACAGACAGGTCACCTTCATGCATGTAATTCACAGGCCAAATTCCCCTTTGCCTTTATGGAAAACAATCCCAAGGATCCTTCAGCTTTCCTACCCCGGGGTATGGTCAACTTCAAAATACCCTACCTAATAATCTTGATATTAATTTTATCGTAACCAGTGAGTCCCATGGATCTTAATTACTGCCTGAATGAGGTCTTTTGAGAGATGGAACTTTTTGAAAGGGGGGGTCATTTACCAAAGATGGAAGAATGAAAGTTCTCGGCAAGTCCTTGTTCTCAGAGGCTGTAAGTGTGGTCACCAGGTAGTAGCATCTGTAAAAATCAGGTTTGGGTTATGGGTCACTGAAGTATTCCGTAAAACCTGCTCTAGCTCAAATGTGCTTTAACTCTTCTGTATTTTGGAGTGCTTCAAATTCTCTGGAGAAAAATTGGTACTTGCCCCACTTAATATTGTCAAAAGTCAGCATGGCATCAAAAATGAAGTCTACATCTGCTAAGGGTCTTGCTAAACCTTGGAACCAATGAGAATTATGGTGAAATTTTTCAGTGTATCCCCTAGGAGGATCATCAATTGGCATTGGTCTTGGGAAGCCTTGAAATTCTAGCAGTTGTAATGTAGGATGTGGTTCAGCCAGTAATTTTCCAAAATTGACCACACGTGCATTGGGGCCAGTCTCAAAATGTCCTTATGTCTGCATGATGAGTGATGCAAAGGTGGAAAAGATCTGCTACAAAAGATTAGCACATTAGTATGGAAATTAATCATGATCCCATTAAAGTGAGACTGCAATCCCTTTCCATAATCGATGTGTAACTCGTGTAGCCGAGTGTTGTGAGGTGGTTTATGGAATGATTTTCGCAAAACTAATGCAAGTCTCTAGACACCTACATGCTTTAGATAGTGCATACATTGCTTGATGAGATGTTATTACAAGTGATGTTGGGTTAGTGTGGTTGAGTTTATACAAAGTGCAGTTGTGAAAGAATTATTACAAGGGGGTTGGTTATTCGAGATGGGAGTAACGTTAGACAATGGGTCATGAAGAGATGCCTAGATACATTTCGGTATCCATTTCTTGAGGGTTGTTGAGTTGGTGGTATGTTTCTGTTGAGGGACAAAAGGTGATTTTGGATGTGGTGGTGTTGAGGGTGGAAGAGATTTCTGAGGGGTATATGATACATGGCTTGAGTGGAGCTACAGAGTGCATTGTTTGGGTACATATCTGCATGGGTGTGGGTCGATTAGTTAAGTACTACTTGGCTAACTAAATCTATCAAGACTTTGTCGAGGTTGAAGAAGGTCGAGGAGACATTGAATATTGCCTTCAATTTTGCTGAAACTTCTTCTTACCATTTTCTATGTTGTTGAGAACTGTTGGTGCTTTTTGTCCTTTTGGCAACCATACTTGTTTCATGCCACTTGCTTTGTGAAGTTGATACTGTTGCCTTCTTTGTTTCACCTGGTATGATCGTCGGTTTGGGTTCCTCAGTCATGGTTGACTCCTTCATGGTTGGGGTTGAGAGGTCTAGTTAACACTCTGCTTTGGAAAAGAAGGGAGATCCAACACTTGTGAAACTTGCTTGTTAGGAAGTGCAGCATTTTGTACCATAACTCTAGTCCAGTCCGTAGTAAGTGCGGAAGGATGGGCACTGCACGGTGTTGTGGTCATTTGTCCACTGATGCAGTCCACCTGACCGCTGATGGTCCCCATTTGTCCCAGTTGCTGGGTGGTGACCCCTTCTAGTTTGTAGAAAGACTAGGGGAAAATCTGTTGACATTCTTTTGAATGGAAATTTTCCATCTCCAAGCCCGCATGGGTTGTTGTAGATGTAAAGTGACTTATCTAGCCAAAGATCTTCTGGTCCTCCTTCACATGTAGTTCATATGGTCTAGGGTTACATACCTCAGGCAGAGTGGTGTTAGGGAAGTCAAGCAGTATCACTCACTGTTGGTCTAAGGTTCCAATCTACAAGGAGCCTTGTCTAAGATTTAGGTCCACTGAGTGATCGTATACCCAATCTTGGCCAAGGATTAGGGGTTCTATTAGGTCTTTGTCATGGCACACTAGGAGCTTCACTGTCATGGTCACTTCATGTATGAGGATAGGAAGGTCCACCTCAC
The DNA here is from genome assembly GCA_020310875.1 of Ceratopteris richardii. NCBI lineage: Eukaryota > Viridiplantae > Streptophyta > Polypodiopsida > Polypodiales > Pteridaceae > Ceratopteris > Ceratopteris richardii. The sequence goes on from MU260274.1 coordinate 63,485, forward strand.
CCATGCAAGGGGTTTCCATGCCTCATAGCCCTATGAGATATGCCTCAATTGGCTGCATTTCTATTCCTGAGTCCTTATAGTGGAATCATCTAATCGCACTAGTTGCAGCACTTGAATCAATTAAAGCCCTGAGCTCATGGCAAGGGTTGTCGTGATCTAGTTTGACTGTAATGAATGGCCTTCTATCCACTATGCTAGGATGAGTAGTTGACTTTGCTTGACACATGGCCATGGGATATCTGGGTGTTGTTGCCAGATGGTTATATTGTTCTCTCCCTAGTCCTTGTCTTCTTAGCTTCATGCCCTTAATGCATTCTATAGCTTCTGCCTGAGCTTCTGCGTGTATTCTCTGTTCTTCCTCCTTACGCTTCTTTGCCAACGTGAGTCGTCTAAGCATATCCTCAGTAAGAGGTTCCTAATATAGCTTGACTCTACATCCACTAATGTAATTAGGCATTATCTCTCCTTCTAGGGTGGCTAATTGTACTGTTCCACTTGTCGAGATTCTGTTAATGATCATAGGTCCATAACCTCGCTTTTCTAATTTTCGTGCATGCTGTTTCAACATATATACTAGGACAAAATCTCCTTCTTTTAAACCTTTGTCTTTCACATGTGCATCAAAATAAGTTTCTGTCGTTTCTGTGATGAAAATCGCGATTCTGTGAAAATTCAAAATTTTTGAAAAATCACAATTTTCTGTTTTCCCGCCTAAAAGTTGGCTGAAAAAAATCACGATTCTGTGGTCATTCTCAGAATCGCGATTCTGTGATTGTGCTCAAAATCGCGATTTTCATATAAAAAAACACGATTCTCTAAAACACGATTCTGTGCTCAAAATCGCGATTTTCATATCAAAAGAAACACGATTTTCTAAAAACACGATTTTCAGCGGGATCAAAATCGCGATTCTCACAAATCACGATTTTCAGCCAAAAACACGATTTTGTGAAAAAACACGATTTTGTGAATCAGGATTCTCTGAGTCAAAATCGCGATTTTCAAAAACACGATTTTGTGCTCAACATCACGATTTTCAGAAACACGATTTTGTGCTCAACATCGCGATTTTCTTGTCAAAAACACGATTCTGAGAAAATACGATTTTCAGTGGGCTCAAAATCGCGATTCTCACAAATCACGATTTTGTGCTCAACATCGCGATTTGCATGCCAAAAACACGATTTTGTGAAAAAACACGATTTTGTGAATCACGATTATCTGAGTCAAAATCGCAATTTTCAAAAACACGATTTTGTGCTCAACATTGCGATTTTCAGAAACACGATTTTGTGCTCAACATCGCGATTTTCTTGTCAAAAACACGATTCTGAGAAAATACGATTTTCAGTGGGCTCAAAATCGCGATTCTCACAAATCACGATTTTGTGCTCAACATCGCGATTTTCATGCCAAAAACACGATTCTGAGAAAACACGATTTTGTGAAAAAACACGATTTTGTAAATCACGATTCTCTGAGTCAAAATCGCGATTTTCAAAAACACGATTCTCTAAAACTTCACAAAATCTCGATTCTCTGAAAGTTCACAAAATCACGATTCTCTGAAAGTTCACAAAATCGCGATTTTCTCCAAAGGTCCTGTTTGCCTGTTTTGACCCCCAGGAGCCTGAATTGGCATAACTTTTTCATCCAAAGTCCATTTTTTGAGCTCTATAGCTCGTTGGAAAGCTCGTTTCAAATCCTACACGACCTCATTGGTTTTACTCCCCACGAGCTTTCCAACAAGACAAGAATCACAGCAAACGGATTTCGTATGAGGAAATTATGACAGTTCAGGGTTTTGGGGTTAAAACAGGGCTCAAACAGGCTGACAAATCCCAGGATTGTTCTCAAAACACACTTGTAAGGACCTCACAAATCACTAATTGGTTGGTAAGTATCCCAAAAATTACCCCAAAACTTGGAATATAAAAACCCTAGAAATTTGGCCAAAAAAGCTTGTCAATCGCGATCGACAGGTCTGTCAATCGCGATCGACAAATCTGTCAATCGTGATTGATAGAGGTGTCCGTCCGGCCTGTCGGTCGCGATCGACACGTGAGTCGCGATTGACAGTGTCAATCGCGATCGACAGAGTCGGTCGTGGGCCCTGTCAATCGCGATCGATGGTGTCAATCGCGATCGACACTTTTTCCGATATTTTCGCCGTGATTTCAGTCAATCGGGGATGTGTCCGTCGCGATGGACACGTGGCAACGCGAGAAATTCAGTCAATCGTCAAAATTCAATCGGTCGCGATCGACGTTGTCAATCGCGATTGACAGGGGTGTCGGTCGTGGTTGTCGATCGCGATCGATGGTGTCAATCACGATTGATAGGGTCAGTCGGTCCTCTCTGTCGGTCGCGATCGACAGAATTTGTCGATCGTGGTTGTCGATCGCGATCGACGGTGTCAATCACGATTGACAGAAAAACACGGAATTTTTTAGTTTTTTCTAGTGATTTGGAATGTGCTCCTTGTGCATGTCATTGTGGTGTGCTTTATTTTACCAAATGAGCGATTTTCACGATCGACATAGGTCTGCGACACAGAGACAGTTTCGAGCTTGTCCGTACCTGCGCAGCGTGCTGAAGGGGATGATACAGCTGTACCTGCAAGATCACTCACAAAACAGACAGAAAAACAATGCACACAATTCGCTCTCTCGCTCTCTCTCACAAGTGGAATGAAGGAAATGGAAGGGAGAAGGTGATATGATCAAAAAACTGAAATTTTTCGCGATGATGGAGATGGAGATCGGATATGGTGAGGATGATGATGGTGATGATGATGGTGAGGTAAGAAAGAAAAAAATAAGAAAAATAAAGAAATTACCTACAACGCCAACGTCTCAATTCTATGTCTTACTATCACACGCTCGTCCTCAGAGCTCGATCCCCGGCAACGGAGCCAAAATTTGGTGTAGCTCAGTGATGAGTAGCACCTCCTTTAATGTCAATCCGGGAAGACGTGAGCATACCATTTTTCATGCATTATTGTGTGGGAAGGAGTTAGGAGGTGCAAGGGAGAGCAAGCGCAGTGTTTTCTTCATGATTTTCTGCTCATATGGAGCTCGCCATAGCCGGCGCTCAGAAATTTGAATTTCCCGCCAAAAAACGCGATTCTGTGATGAAAATCGCGATTCTGTGAAAATTCAAAATTTTTGAAAAATCACGATTTTCTGTTTTCCCGCCTAAAAGTTGGCTGAAAAAAATCACGATTCTGTGGTCATTCTCAGAATCGCGATTCTGTGATTGTGCTCAAAATCGCGATTTTCATATAAAAAAACACGATTCTCTAAAACACGATTCTGTGCTCAAAATCGCGATTTTCATATCAAAAGAAACACGATTTTCTAAAAACACGATTTTCAGCGGGATCAAAATCGCGATTCTCACAAATCACGATTTTCAGCCAAAAACACGATTTTGTGAAAAAACACGATTTTGTGAATCACGATTCTCTGAGTCAAAATCGCGATTTTCAAAAACAGGATTTTGTGCTCAACATCGCGATTTTCAGAAACACAATTTTGTGCTCAACATCGCGATTTTCTTGTCAAAAACACGATTCTGAGAAAATACGATTTTCAGTGGGCTCAAAATCGCGATTCTCACAAATCACGATTTTGTGCTCAACATTGCGATTTTCATGCCAAAAACACGATTCTGAGAAAACACGATTTTGTGAAAAAACACGATTTTGTAAATCACGATTCTCTGAGTCAAAATCGCGATTTTCAAAAACACGATTTTGTGCTCAACATCGCGATTTTCTGAGTTCACAAAATCGCGATTCTCTGAAAGTTCACAAAATCGCGATTCTCTGAAAGTTCACAAAATCGCGATTTTCTCCAAAGGTCCTGTTTGCCTGTTTTGACCCCCAGGAGCCTGAATTGGCATAACGTTTTCATCCAAAGTCCATTTTTTGAGCTCTATAGCTCGTTGGAAAGCTCGTTTCAAATCCTACACGACCTCATTGGTTTTACTCCCCACGAGCTTTCCAACAAGACAAGAATCACAGCAAACGGATTTCGTATGAGGAAATTATGACAGTTCAGGGTTTTGGGGTTAAAACAGGGCTCAAACAGGGTGACAAATCCCAGGATTGTTCTCAAAACACACTTGTAGGGACCTCACAAATCACTAATTGGTTGGTAAGTATCCCAAAAATTACCCCAAAACTTGGAATATAAAAAGCCTAGAAATTTGGCCAAAAAAGCCTATCAATCGCGATCGACAGGTCTGTCAATCGCGATCGACAAGTCAATCGCGATTGACAATGTCAATCGCGATCGACAGAGTCGGTCGTGGGTCCTGTCAATCGCGATCGATGGTGTCAATCGCGATCGACACTTTTTCTGATATTTTCACCGTGATTTCAGTCAATCGGGGATGTATCCGTCGCGATGGACACGTGGCAACGCGAGAAATTCAGTCAATCGTCAAAATTCAATCGGTCGCGATCGACGGTGTCAATCGCGATTGACAGGGGTGTCGGTCGTGGCTGTCGATCGCGATCGATGGTGTCAATCACGATTGATAGGGTCAGTCGGTCGTCTCTATCGGTCGCGATCGACAGAATTTGTCGATCGTGGTTGTCGATCGCGATCGACGGTGTCAATCACGATTGACAAAAAAACACGGAATTTTTTAGTTTTTTCTAGTGATTTGGAATGTGCTCCTTGTGCATGTCATTGTGGTGTGCTTTATTTTACCAAATGAGCGATTTTCACGATCGACATAGGTCTGCGACACAGAGACAGTTTCGAGCTTGTCCGTACCTGCGCAGCGTGCTGAAGGGGATGATACAGCTGTACCTGCAAGATCACTCACAAAATAGACAGAAAAACAATGCACACAATTCGCTCTCTCGCTCTCTCTCACAAGTGGAATGAAGGAAATGGAAGGGAGAAGGTGATATGATCAAAAAACTGAAATTTTTCGCGATGATGGAGATGGAGATCGGATATGGTGAGGATGATGATGGTGATGATGATGGTGAGGTAAGAAAGAAAAAAATAAGAAAAATAAAGAAATTACCTACAACGCCAACGTCTCAATTCTATGTCTTACTATCACACGCTCGTCCTCAGAGCTCGATCCCCGGCAACGGAGCCAAAATTTGGTGCAGCTCAGTGATGAGTAGCACCTCCTTTAATGTCAATCCGGGAAGACGTGAGCATACCATTTTTCATGCATTATTGTGTGGGAAGGAGTTAGGAGGTGCAAGGGAGAGCGAGCGCAGTGTTTTCTTCATGATTTTCTGCTCATATGGAGCTCGCCATAGCGGGCGCTAAGAAATTTGAATTTCCCGCCAAAAAACGCGATTCTGTGATGAAAATCGCGATTCTGTGAAAATTCAAAATTTTTGAAAAATCACGATTTTTTGTTTTCCCGCCTAAAAGTTGGCTGAAAAAAATCACGATTTTGTGATCATTCTCAGAATCGCGATTCTGTGATTGTGCTCAAAATCGCGATTTTCATATAAAAAAACACGATTCTCTAAAACACGATTCTGTGCTCAAAATCGCGATTTTCATATCAAAAGAAACACGATTTTCTAAAAACACGATTTTCAGCGGGATCAAAATCGCGATTCTCACAAATCACGATTTTCAGCCAAAAACACGATTTTGTGAAAAAACACGATTTTGTGAATCACGATTCTCTGAGTCAAAATCGCGATTTTCAAAAACACGATTTTGTGCTCAACATTACGATTTTCAGAAACATGATTTTGTGCTCAACATCGCGATTTTCTTGTCAAAAACACGATTCTGAGAAAATACGATTTTCAGTGGGCTCAAAATCGCGATTCTCACAAATCACGATTTTGTGCTCAACATCGCGATTTTCATGCCAAAAACACGATTTTGTGAAAAAACACGATTTTGTGAATCACGATTATCTGAGTCAAAATCGCAATTTTCAAAAACACGATTTTGTGCTCAACATTGCGATTTTCAGAAACACGATTTTGTGCTCAACATCGCGATTTTCTTGTCAAAAACACGATTCTGAGAAAATACGATTTTCAGTGGGCTCAAAATCGCGATTCTCACAAATCACGATTTTGTGCTCAACATCGCGATTTTCATGCCAAAAACACGATTCTGAGAAAACACGATTTTGTGAAAAAACACGATTTTGTAAATCACGATTCTCTGAGTCAAAATCGCGATTTTCAAAAACACGATTCTCTAAAACTTCACAAAACCGCGATTCTCTGAAAGTTCACAAAATCACGATTCTCTGAAAGTTCACAAAATCGCGATTTTCTCCAAAGGTCCTGTTTGCCTGTTTTGACCCCCAGGAGCCTGAATTGGCATAACTTTTTCATCCAAAGTCCATTATTTGAGCTCTATAGCTCGTTGGAAAGCTCGTTTCAAATCCTACACGACCTCATTGGTTTTACTCCCCACGAGCTTTCCAACAAGACAAGAATCACAGCAAACGGATTTCGTATGAGGAAATTATGACAGTTCAGGGTTTTGGGGTTAAAACAGGGCTCAAACAGGCTGACAAATCCCAGGATTGTTCTCAAAACACACTTGTAGGGACCTCACAAATCACTAATTGGTTGGTAAGTATCCCAAAAATTACCCCAAAACTTGGAATATAAAAACCCTAGAAATTTGGCCAAAAAAGCTTGTCAATCGCGATCGACAGGTCTGTCAATCGCGATCGACAAATCTGTCAATCGTGATTGATAGAGGTGTCCGTCGGGCCTGTCGGTCGCGATCGACACGTCAGTCGCGATTGACAGTGTCAATCGCGATCGACAGAGTCGGTCGTGGGTCCTGTCAATCGCGATCGATGGTGTCAATCGCGATCCACACTTTTTCCGATATTTTCGCCGTGATTTCAGTCAATCGGGGATGTGTCCGTCGCGATGGACACGTGGCAACGCGAGAAATTCAGTCAATCGTCAAAATTCAATCGGTCGCGATCGACGTTGTCAATCGCGATTGAGAGGGGTGTCGGTCGTGGCTGTCGATCGCGATCGATGGTGTCAATCACGATTGATAGGGTCAGTCGGTCCTCTCTGTCGGTCGCGATCGACAGAATTTGTCGATCGTGGTTGTCGATCGCGATCGACGGTGTCAATCACGATTGACAGAAAAACACGGAATTTTTTAGTTTTTTCTAGTGATTTGGAATGTGCTCCTTGTGCATGTCATTGTGGTGTGCTTTATTTTACCAAATGAGCGATTTTCACGATCGACATAGGTCTGCGACACAGAGACAGTTTCGAGCTTGTCCGTACCTGCGCAGCGTGCTGAAGGGGATGATACAGCTGTACCTGCAAGATCACTCACAAAACAGACAGAAAAACAATGCACACAATTCGCTCTCTCGCTCTCTCTCACAAGTGGAATGAAGGAAATGGAAGGGAGAAGGTGATATGATCAAAAAACTGAAATTTTTCGCGATGATGGAGATGGAGATCGGATATGGTGAGGATGATGATGGTGATGATGATGGTGAGGTAAGAAAGAAAAAAATAAGAAAAATAAAGAAATTACCTACAACGCCAACGTCTCAATTCTATGTCTTACTATCACACGCTCGTCCTCAGAGCTCGATCCTCGGCAACGGAGCCAAAATTTGGTGTAGCTCAGTGATGAGTAGCACCTCCTTTAATGTCAATCCGGGAAGACGTGAGCATACCATTTTTCATGCATTATTGTGTGGGAAGGAGTTAGGAGGTGCAAGGGAGAGCAAGCGCAGTGTTTTCTTCATGATTTTCTGCTCATATGGAGCTCGCCATAGCGGGCGCTAAGAAATTTGAATTTCCCGCCAAAAAACGCGATGCTGTGATGAAAATCGCGATTCTGTGAAAATTCAAAATTTTTGAAAAATCACGATTTTCTGTTTTCCCGCCTAAAAGTTGGCTGAAAAAAATCACGATTCTGTGGTCATTCTCAGAATCGCGATTCTGTGATTGTGCTCAAAATCGCGATTTTCATATAAAAAAACACGATTCTCTAAAACACGATTCTGTGCTCAAAATCGCGATTTTCATATCAAAAGAAACACGATTTTCTAAAAACACGATTTTCAGCGGGATCAAAATCGCGATTCTCACAAATCACGATTTTCAGCCAAAAACACGATTTTGTGAAAAAACACGATTTTGTGAATCACGATTCTCTGAGTCAAAATCGCGATTTTCAAAAACACGATTTTGTGCTCAACATTACGATTTTCAGAAACATGATTTTGTGCTCAACATCGCGATTTTCTTGTCAAAAGCACGATTCTGAGAAAATACGATTTTCAGTGGGCTCAAAATCGCGATTGTCACAAATCACGATTTTGTGCTCAACATCGCGATTTTCATGCCAAAAACACGATTTTGTGAAAAAACACGATTTTGTGAATCACGATTATCTGAGTCAAAATCGCAATTTTCAAAAACACGATTTTGTGCTCAACATTGCGATTTTCAGAAACACGATTTTGTGCTCAACATCGCGATTTTCTTGTCAAAAACACGATTCTGAGAAAATACGATTTTCAGTGGGCTCAAAATCGCGATTCTCACAAATCACGATTTTGTGCTCAACATCGCGATTTTCATGCCAAAAACACGATTCTGAGAAAACACGATTTTGTGAAAAAACACGATTTTGTAAATCATGATTCTCTGAGTCAAAATCGCGATTTTCAAAAACACGATTCTCTAAAACTTCACAAAATCGCGATTCTCTGAAAGTTCACAAAATCACGATTCTCTGAAAGTTCACAAAATCGCGATTTTCTCCAAAGGTCTTGTTTGCCTGTTTTGACCCCCAGGAGCCTGAATTGGCATAACTTTTTCATCCAAAGTCCATTATTTGAGCTCTATAGCTCGTTGAAAAGCTCGTTTCAAATCCTACACGACCTCATTGGTTTTACTCCCCACGAGCTTTCCAACAAGACAAGAATCACAGCAAACGGATTTCGTATGAGGAAATTATGACAGTTCAGGGTTTTGGGGTTAAAACAGGGCTCAAACAGGCTGACAAATCCCAGGATTGTTCTCAAAACACACTTGTAGGGACCTCACAAATCACTAATTGGTTGGTAAGTATCCCAAAAATTACCCCAAAACTTGGAATATAAAAACCCTAGAAATTTGGCCAAAAAAGCTTGTCAATCGCGATCGACAGGTCTGTCAATCGCGATCGACAAATCTGTCAATCGTGATTGATAGAGGTGTCCGTCGGGCCTGTCGGTCGCGATCGACACGTCAGTCGCGATTGACAGTGTCAATCGCGATCGACAGAGTCGGTCGTGGGTCCTGTCAATCGCGATCGATGGTGTCAATCGCGATCCACACTTTTTCCGATATTTTCGCCGTGATTTCAGTCAATCGGGGATGTGTCCGTCGCGATGGACACGTGGCAACGCGAGAAATTCAGTCAATCGTCAAAATTCAATCGGTCGCGATCGACGTTGTCAATCGCGATTGAGAGGGGTGTCGGTCGTGGCTGTCGATCGCGATCGATGGTGTCAATCACGATTGATAGGGTCAGTCGGTCCTCTCTGTCGGTCGCGATCGACAGAATTTGTCGATCGTGGTTGTCGATCGCGATCGACGGTGTCAATCACGATTGACAGAAAAACACGGAATTTTTTAGTTTTTTCTAGTGATTTGGAATGTGCTCCTTGTGCATGTCATTGTGGTGTGCTTTATTTTACCAAATGAGCGATTTTCACGATCGACATAGGTCTGCGACACAGAGACAGTTTCGAGCTTGTCCGTACCTGCGCAGCGTGCTGAAGGGGATGATACAGCTGTACCTGCAAGATCACTCACAAAACAGACAGAAAAACAATGCACACAATTCGCTCTCTCGCTCTCTCTCACAAGTGGAATGAAGGAAATGGAAGGGAGAAGGTGATATGATCAAAAAACTGAAATTTTTCGCGATGATGGAGATGGAGATCGGATATGGTGAGGATGATGATGGTGATGATGATGGTGAGGTAAGAAAGAAAAAAATAAGAAAAATAAAGAAATTACCTACAACGCCAACGTCTCAATTCTATGTCTTACTATCACACGCTCGTCCTCAGAGCTCGATCCCCGGCAACGGAGCCAAAATTTGGTGTAGCTCAGTGATGAGTAGCACCTCCTTTAATGTCAATCCGGGAAGACGTGAGCATACCATTTTTCATGCATTATTGTGTGGGAAGGAGTTAGGAGGTGCAAGGGAGAGCAAGCGCAGTGTTTTCTTCATGATTTTCTGCTCATATGGAGCTCGCCATAGCCGGCGCTCAGAAATTTGAATTTCCCGCCAAAAAACGCGATTCTGTGATGAAAATCGCGATTCTGTGAAAATTCAAAATTTTTGAAAAATCACGATTTTCTGTTTTCCCGCCTAAAAGTTGGCTGAAAAAAATCACGATTCTGTGGTCATTCTCAGAATCGCGATTCTGTGATTGTGCTCAAAATCGCGATTTTCATATAAAAAAACACGATTCTGTGCTCAAAATCACGATTTTCATATCAAAAGAAACACGATTTTCAGCGGGATCAAAATCGCGATTCTCACAAATCACAATTTTCAGCCAAAAACACGATTTTGTGAAAAAACACGATTTTGTGAATCACGATTCTCTGAGTCAAAATCGCGATTTTCAAAAACACGATTTTGTGCTCAACATCGCGATTTTCAGAAACACGATTTTGTGCTCAACATCGCGATTTTCTTGTCAAAAACACGATTCTGAGAAAATACGATTTTCAGTGGGCTCAAAATCGCGATTCTCACAAATCACGATTTTGTGCTCAACATCGCGATTTTCATGCCAAAAACACGATTTTGTGAAAAAACACGATTTTGTGAATCACGATTCTCTGAGTCAAAATCGCAATTTTCAAAAACACGATTTTGTACTCAACATGGCGATTTTCAGAAACACGATTTTGTGCTCAACATCGCGATTTTCTTGTCAAAAACAGGATTCTGAGAAAATACGATTTTCAGTGGGCTCAAAATCGCGATTCTCACAAATCACGATTTTGTGCTCAACATCGCGATTTTCATGCCAAAAACACGATTCTGAGAAAACACGATTTTGTGAAAAAACACGATTTTGTAAATCACGATTCTCTGAGTCAAAATCGCGATTTTCAAAAACACGATTTTGTGCTCAACATCGCGATTTTCTGAATTCACAAAATCGCGATTCTCTGAAAGTTCACAAAATCGCGATTCTCTGAAAGTTCACAAAATCGCGATTTTCTCCAAAGGTCCTGTTTGCCTGTTTTGACCCCCAGGAGCCTGAATTGGCATAACTTTTTCATCCAAAGTCCAAGCGCAGTGTTTTCTTCATGATTTTCTGCTCATATGGAGCTCGCCATAGCCGGCGCTCAGAAATTTGAATTTCCCGCCAAAAAACGCGATTCTGTGATGAAAATCGCGATTCTGTGAAAATTCAAAATTTTTGAAAAATCACGATTTTCTGTTTTCCCGCTTAAAAGTTGGCTGAAAAAAATCACGATTCTGTGGTCATTCTCAGAATCGCGATTCTGTGATTGTGCTCAAAATCGCGATTTTCATATAAAAAAACACGATTCTCTAAAACACGATTCTGTGCTCAAAATCGCGATTTTCATATCAAAAGAAACACGATTTTCTAAAAACACGATTTTCAGCGGGATCAAAATCGCGATTCTCACAAATCACGATTTTCAGCCAAAAACACGATTTTGTGAAAAAACACGATTTTGTGAATCACGATTCTCTGAGTCAAAATCGCGATTTTCAAAAACACGATTTTGTGGTCAACATCGCGATTTTAAGAAACACGATTTTGTGCTCAACATCGCGATTTTCTTGTCAAAAACACGATTCTGAGAAAATACGATTTTCAGTGGGCTCAAAATCGCGATTGTCACAAATCATGATTTTGTGCTCAACATCGCGATTTTCATGCCAAAAACACGATTTTGTGAAAAAACACGATTTTGTGAATCACGATTATCTGAGTCAAAATCGCAATTTTCAAAAACACGATTTTGTGCTCAACATTGCGATTTTCAGAAACACGATTTTGTGCTCAACATCGCGATTTTCTTGTGAAAAACACGATTCTGAGAAAATACGATTTTCAGTGGGCTCAAAATCGCGATTCTCACAAATCACGATTTTGTGCTCAACATCGCGATTTTCATGCCAAAAACACGATTCTGAGAAAACACGATTTTGTGAAAAAACACGATTTTGTAAATCACGATTCTCTGAGTCAAAATCGCGATTTTCAAAAACACGATTCTCTAAAACTTCACAAAATCGCGATTCTCTGAAAGTTCACAAAATCACGATTCTCTGAAAGTTCACAAAATCGCGATTTTCTCCAAAGGTCCTGTTTGCCTGTTTTGACCCCCAGGAGCCTGAATTGGCATAACTTTTTCATCCAAAGTCCATTATTTGAGCTCTATAGCTCGTTGAAAAGCTCGTTTCAAATCCTACACGACCTCATTGGTTTTACTCCCCACGAGCTTTCCAACAAGACAAGAATCACAGCAAACGGATTTCGTATGAGGAAATTATGACAGTTCAGGGTTTTGGGGTTAAAACAGGGCTCAAACAGGCTGACAAATCCCAGGATTGTTCTCAAAACACACTTGTAGGGACCTCACAAATCACTAATTGGTTGGTAAGTATCCCAAAAATTACCCCAAAACTTGGAATATAAAAACCCTAGAAATTTGGCCAAAAAAGCCTATCAATCGCGATCGACCGGTTTGTCAATCGCGATCGACAAGTCTGTCAATCGTGATTGATAGATGTGTCCGTCGGGCCTGTCGGTCGCGATCGACACGTCAGTCGCGATTGACAATGTCAATCGCGATCGACAGAGTCGGTCGTGGGTCCTGTCAATCGCGATCGATGGTGTCAATCGCGATCGACACTTTTTCCGATATTTTCGCCGTGATTTCAGTCAATCGGGGATGTGTCCGTCGCGATGGACACGTGGCAACGCGAGAAATTCAGTCAATCGTCAAAATTCAATCGGTCGCGATCGACGGTGTCAATCGCGATTGACAGGGGTGTCGGTCGTGGCTGTCGATCGCGATCGATGGTGTCAATCACGATTGATAGGGTCAGTCGGTCGTCTCTGTCGGTCGCGATCGACAGAATTTGTCGATCGTGGTTGTCGATCGCGATCGACGGTGTCAATCACGATTGACAGAAAAACACGGAATTTTTTAGTTTTTTCTAGTGATTTGGAATGTGCTCCTTGTGCATGTCATTGTGGTGTGCTTTATTTTACCAAATGAGCGATTTTCACGATCGACATAGGTCTGCGATACAGAGACAGTTTCGAGCTTGTCCGTACCTGCGCAGCGTGCTGAAGGGGATGATACAGCTGTACCTGCAAGATCACTCACAAAACAGACAGAAAAACAATGCACACAATTCGCTCTCTCGCTCTCTCTCACAAGTGGAATGAAGGAAATGGAAGGGAGAAGGTGATATGATCAAAAAACTGAAATTTTTCGCGATGATGGAGATGGAGATCGGATATGGTGAGGATGATGATGGTGATGATGATGGTGAGGTAAGAAAGAAAAAAATAAGAAAAATAAAGAAATTATCTACAACGCCAACGTCTCAATTCTATGTCTTACTATCACACGCTCGTCCTCAGAGCTCGATCCCCGGCAACGGAGCCAAAATTTGGTGTAGCTCAGTGATGAGTAGCACCTCCTTTAATGTCAATCCGGGAAGACGTGAGCATACCATTTTTCATGCATTATTGTGTGGGAAGGAGTTAGGAGGTGCAAGGGAGAGCGAGCGCAGTGTTTTCTTCATGATTTTCTGCTCATATGGAGCTCGCCATAGCGGGCGCTAAGAAATTTGAATTTCCCGCCAAAAAACGCGATGCTGTGATGAAAATCGCGATTCTGTGAAAATTCAAAATTTTTGAAAAATCACGATTTTCTGTTTTCCCGCCTAAAAGTTGGCTGAAAAAAATCACGATTCTGTGGTCATTCTCAGAATCGCGATTCTGTGATTGTGCTCAAAATCGCGATTTTCATATAAAAAAACACGATTCTTTAAAACACGATTCTGTGCTCAAAATCGCGATTTTCATATCAAAAGAAACACGATTTTCTAAAAACACGATTTTCAGCGGGATCAAAATCGCGATTCTCACAAATCACGATTTTCAGCCAAAAACACGATTTTGTGAATCACGATTCTCTGAGTCAAAATCGCGATTTTCAAAAACACGATTTTGTGCTCAACATCACGATTTTCAGAAACACGATTTTGTGCTCAACATCGCGATTTTCTTGTCAAAAACACGATTCTGAGAAAATACGATTTTCAGTGGGCTCAAAATCGCGATTCTCACAAATCACGATTTTGTGCTCAACATCGCGATTTTCATGCCAAAAACACGATTTTGTGAAAAAACACGATTTTGTGAATCACGATTATCTGAGTCAAAATCGCAATTTTCAAAAACACGATTTTGTGCTCAACATTGCGATTTTCAGAAACACGATTTTGTGCTCAACATCGCGATTTTCTTGTGAAAAACACGATTCTGAGAAAATACGATTTTCAGTGGGCTCAAAATCGCGATTCTCGCAAATCACGATTTTGTGCTCAACATCGCGATTTTCATGCCAAAAACACGATTCTGAGAAAACACGATTTTGTGAAAAAACACGATTTTGTAAATCACGATTCTCTGAGTCAAAATCGCGATTTTCAAAAACACGATTCTCTAAAACTTCACAAAATCGCGATTCTCTGAAAGTTCACAAAATCACGATTCTCTGAAAGTTCACAAAATCGCGATTTTCTCCAAAGGTCCTGTTTGCCTGTTTTGACCCCCAGGAGCCTGAATTGGCATAACTTTTTCATCCAAAGTCCATTTTTTGAGCTCTATAGCTCGTTGGAAAGCTCGTTTCAAATTCTACACGACCTCATTGGTTTTACTCCCCACGAGCTTTCCAACAAGACAAGAATCACAGCAAACGGATTTCGTATGAGGAAATTATGACAGTTCAGGGTTTTGGGGTTAAAACAAAGCTCAAACAGGCTGACAAATCCCAGGATTGTTCTCAAAACACACTTGTAGGGACCTCACAAATCACTAATTGGTTGGTAAGTATCCCAAAAATTACCCCAAAACTTGGAATATAAAAACCCTAGAAATTTGGCCAAAAAAGCCTGTCAATCGCGATCGACAGGTCTGTCAATCGCGATCGACAAGTCTGTCAATCGTGATTGATAGAGGTGTCCGTTGGGCCTGTCGGTCGCAATCGACACGTCAGTCGCGATTGACAGTGTCAATCGCGATCGACAGAGTCGGTCGTGGGTCCTGTCAATCGCGATCGATGGTGTCAATCGCGATCGACACTTTTTCCGATATTTTCGCCGTGATTTCAGTCAATCGGGGATGTGTCCGTCGCGATGGACACGTGGCAACGCGAGAAATTCAGTCAATCGTCAAAATTCAATCGGTCGCGATCGACGGTGTCAATCGCGATTGACAGGGGTGTCGGTCGTGGCTGTCGATCGCGATCGATGGTGTCAATCACGATTGATAGGGTCAGTCGGTCGTCTCTGTCGATCGCGATCGACAGAATTTGTCGATCGTGGTTGTCGATCGCGATCGACGGTGTCAATCACGATTGACAGAAAAACACGGAATTTTTTAGTTTTTTCTAGTGATTTGGAATGTGCTCCTTGTGCATGTCATTGTGGTGTGCTTTATTTTACCAAATGAGCGATTTTCACGATCGACATAGGTCTGCGACACAGAGACAGTTTCGAGCTTGTCCGTACCTGCGCAGCGTGCTGAAGGGGATGATACAGCTGTACCTGCAAGATCACTCACAAAACAGACAGAAAAACAATGCACACAATTCGCTCTCTCGCTCTCTCTCACAAGTGGAATGAAGGAAATGGAAGGGAGAAGGTGATATGATCAAAAAACTGAAATTTTTCGCGATGATGGAGATGGAGATCGGATATGGTGAGGATGATGATGGTGGTGATGATGGTGAGGTAAGAAAGAAAAAAATAAGAAAAATAAAGAAATTACCTACAACGCCAACGTCTCAATTCTATGTCTTACTATCACACGCTCGTCCTCAGAGCTCGATCCCCGGCAACGGAGCCAAAATTTGGTGTAGCTCAGTGATGAGTAGCACCTCCTTTAATGTCAATCCGGGAAGACGTGAGCATACCATTTTTCATGCATTATTGTGTGGGAAGGAGTTAGGAGGTGCAAGGGAGAGCAAGCGCAGTGTTTTCTTCATGATTTTTTGCTCATATGGAGCTCGCCATAGCCGGCGCTCAGAAATTTGAATTTCCCGCCAAAAAACGCGATTCTGTGATGAAAATCGCGATTCTGTGAAAATTCAAAATTTTTGAAAAATCACGATTTTCTGTTTTCCCGCCTAAAAGTTGGCTGAAAAAAATCACGATTCTGTGGTCATTCTCAGAATCGCGATTCTGTGATTGTGCTCAAAATCGCGATTTTCATATAAAATAACACGATTCTGTGCTCAAAATCACGATTTTCATATCAAAAGAAACACGATTTTCTAAAAACACGATTTTCAGCGGGATCAAAATCGCGATTCTCACAAATCACGATTTTCAGCCAAAAACACGATTTTGTGAAAAAACACGATTTTGTGAAAAAACACGATTTTGTGAATCACGATTCTCTGAGTCAAAATCGCGATTTTCAAAAACACGATTTTGTGCTCAATATCGCGATTTTCAGAAACACGATTTTGTGCTCAACATCGCGATTTTCTTGTCAAAAACACGATTCTGAGAAAATACGATTTTCAGTGGGCTCAAAATCGCGATTCTCACAAATCACGATTTTGTGCTCAACATCGAGTTTTCATGCCAAAAACACGATTCTGAGAAAACACGATTTTGTGAAAAAACACGATTTTGTAAATCACGATTCTCTGAGTCAAAATCGCGATTTTCAAAAACACGATTTTGTGCTCAACATCGCGATTTTCTGAATTCACAAAATCGCGATTCTCTGAAAGTTCACAAAATCGCGATTCTCTGAAAGTTCACAAAATCGCGATTTTCTCCAAAGGTCCTGTTTGCCTGTTTTGACCCTCAGGAGCCTGAATTGGCATAACTTTTTTATCCAAAGTCCATTTTTTGAGCTCTATAGCTCGTTGGAAAGCTCGTTTCAAATCCTACACGACCTCATTGGTTTTACTCCCCATGAGCTTTCCAACAAGACAAAAATCACAGCAAACGGATTTCGTATGGGGAAATTATGACAGTTCAGGGTTTTGGGGTTAAAACAGGGCTCAAACAGGCTGACAAATCCCAGGATTGTTCTCAAAACACACTTGTAGGGACCTCACAAATCACTAATTGGTTGGTAAGTATCCCAAAAATTACCCCAAAACTTGGAATATAAAAACCCTAGAAATTTGGCCAAAAAAGCCTGTCAATCGCGATCGACAGTTCTGTCAATCGCGATCGACAAGTCTGTCAATCGTGATTGATAGAGGTGTCCGTCGGGCCTGTCGGTCGCGATGGACACGTCAGTCGCGATTGACAGTGTCAATCGCGATCGACAGAGTCGGTCGTGGGTCCTGTCAATCGTGATCGATGGTGTCAATCGCGATCGACACTTTTTCCGATATTTTCGCCGTGATTTCAGTCAATCGGGGATGTGTCCGTCGCGATGGACACGTGGCAACGCGAGAAATTCAGTCAATCGTCAAAATTCAGTCGGTCGCGATCGACGGTGTCAATCGCGATTGACAGGGGTGTCGGTCGTGGTTGTCGATCGCGATCGATGGTGTCAATCACGATTGATAGGGTCAGTCGGTCGTCTCTGTCGGTCGCGATCGACAGAATTTGTCGATCGTGGTTGTCGATCGCGATCGACGGTGTCAATCACGATTGACAGAAAAACACGGAATTTTTTAGTTTTTTCTAGTGATTTGGAATGTGCTCCTTGTGCATGTCATTGTGGTGTGCTTTATTTTACCAAATGAGCGATTTTCACGATCGACATAGGTCTGCGACACAGAGACAGTTTCGAGCTTGTCCGTACCTGCACAGCGTGCTGAAGGGGATGATACAGCTGTACCTGCAAGATCACTCACAAAACAGACAGAAAAACAATGCACACAATTCGCTCTCTCGCTCTCTCTCACAAGTGGAATGAAGGAAATGGAAGGGAGAAGGTGATATGATCAAAAAATTGAAATTTTTCGCGATGATGGAGATGGAGATCGGATATGGTGAGGATGATGATGGTGATGATGATGGTGAGGTAAGAAAGAAAAAAATAAGAAAAATAAAGAAATTACCTACAACGCCAACGTCTCAATTCTATGTCTTACTATCACACGCTCGTCCTCAGAGCTCGATCCCCGGCAACGGAGCCAAAATTTGGTGTAGCTCAGTGATGAGTAGCACCTCCTTTAATGTCAATCCGGGAAGACGTGAGCATACCATTTTTCATGCATTATTGTGTGGGAAGGAGTTAGGAGGTGCAAGGGAGAGCAAGCGCAGTGTTTTCTTCATGATTTTCTGCTCATATGGAGCTCGCCATAGCCGGCGCTCAGAAATTTGAATTTCCCGCCAAAAAACGCGATTCTGTGATGAAAATCGCGATTCTGTGAAAATTCAAAATTTTTGAAAAATCACGATTTTCTGTTTTCCCGCCTAAAAGTTGGCTGAAAAAAATCACGATTCTGTGGTCATTCTCAGAATCGCGATTCTGTGATTGTGCTCAAAATCGCGATTTTCATATAAAAAAACACGATTCTGTGCTCAAAATCACGATTTTCATATCAAAAGAAACACGATTTTCTAAAAACACGATTTTCAGCGGGATCAAAATCGCGATTCTCACAAATCACAATTTTCAGCCAAAAACACGATTTTGTGAAAAAACACGATTTTGTGAATCACGATTCTCTGAGTCAAAATCGCGATTTTCAAAAACACGATTTTGTGCTCAACATCGCGATTTTCAGAAACACGATTTTGTGCTCAACATCGCGATTTTCTTGTCAAAAACACGATTCTGAGAAAATACGATTTTCAGTGGGCTCAAAATCGCGATTCTCACAAATCACGATTTTGTGCTCAACATCGCGATTTTCATGCCAAAAACACGATTTTGTGAAAAAACACGATTTTGTGAATCACGATTCTCTGAGTCAAAATCGCAATTTTCAAAAACACGATTTTGTACTCAACATGGCGATTTTCAGAAACACGATTTTGTGCTCAACATCGCGATTTTCTTGTCAAAAACAGGATTCTGAGAAAATACGATTTTCAGTGGGCTCAAAATCGCGATTCTCACAAATCACGATTTTGTGCTCAACATCGCGATTTTCATGCCAAAAACACGATTCTGAGAAAACACGATTTTGTGAAAAAACACGATTTTGTAAATCACGATTCTCTGAGTCAAAATCGCGATTTTCAAAAACACGATTTTGTGCTCAACATCGCGATTTTCTGAATTCACAAAATCGCGATTCTCTGAAAGTTCACAAAATCGCGATTCTCTGAAAGTTCACAAAATCGCGATTTTCTCCAAAGGTCCTGTTTGCCTGTTTTGACCCCCAGGAGCCTGAATTGGCATAACTTTTTCATCCAAAGTCCAAGCGCAGTGTTTTCTTCATGATTTTCTGCTCATATGGAGCTCGCCATAGCCGGCGCTCAGAAATTTGAATTTCCCGCCAAAAAACGCGATTCTGTGATGAAAATCGCGATTCTGTGAAAATTCAAAATTTTTGAAAAATCACGATTTTCTGTTTTCCCGCCTAAAAGTTGGCTGAAAAAAATCACGATTCTGTGGTCATTCTCAGAATCGCGATTCTGTGATTGTGCTCAAAATCGCGATTTTCATATAAAAAAACACGATTCTCTAAAACACGATTCTGTGCTCAAAATCGCGATTTTCATATCAAAAGAAACACGATTTTCTAAAAACACGATTTTCAGCGGGATCAAAATCGCGATTCTCACAAATCACGATTTTCAGCCAAAAACACGATTTTGTAAAAAAACACGATTTTGTGAATCACGATTCTCTGAGTCAAAATCGCGATTTTCAAAAACACGATTTTGTGGTCAACATCGCGATTTTAAGAAACACGATTTTGTGCTCAACATCGCGATTTTCTTGTCAAAAACACGATTCTGAGAAAATACGATTTTCAGTGGGCTCAAAATCGCGATTCTCACAAATCACGATTTTGTGCTCAACATCGCGATTTTCATGCCAAAAACACGATTTTGTGAAAAAACACGATTTTGTGAATCACGATTCTCTGAGTCAAAATCGCAATTTTCAAAAACACGATTTTGTGCTCAACATCGCGATTTTCAGAAACACGATTTTGTGCTCAACATCGCGATTTTCTTGTCAAAAACACGATTCTGAGAAAATACGATTTTCAATGGGCTCAAAATCGCGATTCTCACAAATCACGATTTTGTGCTCAACATCGCGATTTTCATGCCAAAAACACGATTCTGAGAAAACACGATTTTGTGAAAAAACACGATTTTGTAAATCACGATTCTCTGAGTCAAAATCGCGATTTTCAAAAACACGATTTTGTGCTCAACATCGCGATTTTCTGAGTTCACAAAATCGCGATTCTCTAAAAGTTCACAAAATCGCGATTCTCTGAAAGTTCACAAAATCGCGATTTTCTCCAAAGGTCCTGTTTGCCTGTTTTGACCCCCAGGAGCCTGAATTGGCATAACTTTTTCATCCAAAGTCCATTTTTTGAGCTCTATAGCTCGTTGGAAAGCTCGTTTCAAATCCTACAGGACCTCAACTGTTTTTTTCAAGAATAACGCGTTGATTTTGAGATAGGGTAATTTGAAGTTGACCCTCAAGTGGGACTAGGGAACCAAGGGGACTCCAAAGAATTTTGAACCATACCAAGGGGAAAATTTGGACTCTTGACTAAAGCTTATGAACCTGAGATCTGGTAGACACTTAGGCAAGGATAAACAAAGCATTAGATCTTCTGAGGCTAGTGTCAACCATACATCCAAGTCTTGGGCACAACAACTAAGTGGTCATCTTTTACTAAGTTCAGACACAAGTGATTCAGAAATGTCTTTTAGTATGGGAAAACCTGCAGGTGGCTCAGGGACTGCCCATCTACAAACACCAGAAGGTCCCTATAAGACACAGTTGGAATATATTCGGACCAACCAATTATGTGCTCGCATCTATGAGGATGGTCTGAGGCGATCAGTGGTCCAACTCAAAAATCCAGATCAATCCTTTGGACTTGAATACCCGGTGGTCAAGTTCGAAGAGGGTTCATACATTGATAAGGAAGGAACCATGTATGTGGTCACCAACCTACCAGATAGGACTGATGAGTTTGGAAATGTCATTCCTGAGAATGAAATAGGCGACCTAGAACAAGGAAATGTAGGACAAGGACCCCAGACTCCTAGAGGTAAGTCAGTTTTGACCCGAGTGATCACTCCAGACTGGATCCCTCAAGATAACAAAAGCATAGAACTATTTTTGAATAGAGAAACAGAGGAAGCCTTTTGGAGATTCAAGCCAGATCAACCTAGCCAATTGGGCATAGTCATCATCTACGAGTTCAAGGATCCAGAGATGCCAGGCAAAGTTGTTTACCTGGATAACACATCAGAGAAAATTTTCTTGGTAACAGAACATGATAGACATGCATATACTTGGAAGAATGAATTGATTTTCCCCCCACCAAGATCCAATGTTTCCCATGGCCTCCAAGGAGTAGGATCATCCCACGCTCATGAAGCCCAGAGAGAAAGAACTAGAGAGAGACCTGAGGTAAGTTTTGCACACACCGTGGGCAGGAATAGATCAGGATTTGAAAATGAAAGACCTGAAAGAGAGAGACATCAAGCACATAGGCAAAAAAGAGATGAACATGATTTTCCATTGCCTAGACCCCGAGAGCACCCAAGAACCCTTAGACCCACTCAAGTGATCAAGGCAATGAAGAATTATTTTGACGGGTCAGGAGATCCTTATGATCATGTGGCCGAGTTCAAACAAGTGTTAAGAGCTGAACAGGTTGAGGATTTATTCACCCAATACGAGGCATTTGGTTTGACTCTTAAGGGCACTGCCTTGGCTTGGTTTCAACCATTGAGTAGTCGCAACTATCGCGATATAGGTCAACTGCTAGACGAATTCATTGTAGAATTTTCCAAGAGTGGTATCAGGCATAACACATCATCCTTGATCCACAATTTCAAGTAGACACCCCAAGAAACAGTGCGACTAGCAGGTAGAAGGTTCAGACAGTACCTAGAAAGATGCCCTGCTCCCGAGTTACCCACACCAGCCAAATAAGTGGCTTTGTTCTTAGATGGCTTACTGAGCACAAAGTTAAGATCATATGTATATTTGAAAGAGCCTAGATCCATAGAAGAGTGCGTGCGGACATGCATTGACATAGAAGATAACTTGGGTGAGGAGTTGGGATTATCCAAACTCTATAAGGATTCAGATAGTTCTACTAGTCATACTTCAAAAATCTCCACGGAAATAGAGGAGATAGCTGAGCAAGTTGCCAGGAAGCTGGGAGTCCAAAATAAACAAACACAGAGAGTCACTCCAGTGAATCGGTGTTATACTTGTGGGGGCGACCACATGGCTAATGTATGCCCAATGCAAAACCAAAACATTAGAGAAAGGAATGCTCCATATTGCACTATTGAGAGAAAATACACAAACCACACGGCTCAAGATTGTCCCTACAATAGGCAGGCTGTTAGACAAAATTATCAGCAATCTTACCCACAAGGTAGGTATCAGAACCAATACCAACAGCCATATTATAGACCACAACAACAATATCAGGTACCATATAGGCCACAACCTGTCTTGGGAAACCAACCACCAGCTCCAGCCAACGTGATTCCAGTCAAATATGCTGTGGGAGAGGAAAATCCAAATAGAGCATTGGTGCCCCTAACCCCATTGATACCAGATAATGATTCTCATGCTCATAGTTCAGACTACTCCCATGAAGGTAGTCCACATGCGTATTACACAGAGTCACCTGAACATAGTGAGATTTACTCGTATCAATATGAGGCACCACCTATGGAGCAAAATTGGGAGCCAGAATACTCCAATGTCATGTACACAAATCCTAACCCTAGGCCCCAATTGAGACAAATAAGACCACAAGCCCCTAGAGGATTTTGTTTTAGATGTCAAGGTGATCATTTCATTCGTGACTGTCCCCACCCATCATCTCCGAGTCAAGGACAGGCTATCACAATACAGGCTTTTTGCCCTGATTGTGGCAAAGACCATCTCCCTAGAGATTGTCCAAGAAACCCCTCCAGCGCACCCAAGATTACACCCATTAATGTGGTAGGCTTAGTGGCGGATTCAAGTTCAAGTAGCAGTAATGTGGCACCTATACAGGCAGTCACTAGGGCACAAGCATTAAAACAAGATAAACCAGCAGAGCAATCGGAGTCGAGTGAATCAGGAGAGCCTAGTAAGAGGAAAACAAGAACATGGAAGGATACCAGAGAAAAGGCCAATCGTAAGTGGAATAAAAAGTTATCGGAACTAGAAGAAAGCTTGAAAGACGCAAAAACAAAAATAGAAGACATTGCATCTCAAAACCCCTCGCATGTCGAAACTCCATCCATTCCACCTCATCGCACCCCACCACCCATTGTAAATAGACCGCAACCAGGGTCTGTTCTTGCATATCCAACCCCAGAAGGCTTGGACATGATGTTCAAGGCCTACCAGGCTCAACTTCAAGAAGGGCCTACAGCTGCAAACCTAGACAAGAGTTACCCTAGAGCGGACTTAGAGATTGAACGGATGAAAATGTGCATGAAAATGGTAGAACAAGCTCAAGCTATACTTGAGACTAGTCAAAAGTTCAATCAGACAAACTCTGTCAAAGGGGATTTGCATTTCCAAGGCTTACTAGAACGATTAGAGCAGTTGGTAAACAAACCACAAGTTTCTTTACCTCCTCAGGCTCAACCAGTTATTGAAAGAGGAAGCTCACCACCAATGGGAGCTTATGTTCCTAATTCCACGGATCCAGGAATACCTCCTTCAATTCAACAGTACTCTCAAGAATTCTTGCGGGAAATACAAGAAGAGAAATGGGCCAAGGAGAAGGGTAATTCCCCTCCTATTCCTGAGATTGATGATCTTCATGATCAATTTCCCCAAGACATTCCATCTATTTACGGAGATGAAGCAGAACAACAAGAAGACGAAAGGTTAGATTTTGAATCTAATACCTTAGAAGAACTGCCTCAATTTCCAGGCCCATGGGAATCTGAATCTCTCCAGATTAGAGCTCCCACAATACTAGTAAGAAATGAAGACTCAGTGGTTCCAAGGAACACGGATGTCGTGAAGAACACTAAGGTTCAGTGTCATCTCACTGTAGAAGAGCTGCTCAAAGCAAAACCTGAGCTTTGGAATCATGTGAAGGATCAGGTTCCAGAACTTGATTCCAACATGCCAAAAGCAGGCTCCAAGCAAAGGGTACCAGAGATACCTCTAGACAAAATAGGGGACATGTGTGAGGGTGAAGAAGGTAATACTTATCTTCCAATCACCTACCAAGGTTACACAACCAAAGCAATCATAGATTCAGGTGCTGGTGTTGCTATTGCGACCACCTCCTTGTGGAAGCAATGGGGCAAGCCCACATTAAGACCAACTAGAATGAAGCTTCAAATGGCTGATGGTCATTTTGAAAGACCTCTAGGATTGCTAGAAGGGATCACTCTAACCACTTGTGGTGTAGAGTTTGAGCACACATTTGCTATATGTGACTTTGAGAAAAATAATGTCTATGAGATGATCCTAGGAAGACCCTTCCTATGACAATTGCAAATAGTACAGGATTGGGGAACTAACTCCTTGTACTTACAGCACTTAGGGGTCACCACCAAGGTCAATTTGAAGGATTACACCTTCAGAGATGTACCACCCCTACAGTGGAATTCTATCCACAAAGCGAAAGAAGATTCCATCTCTGTGCATTCTGAAAGTTCACCTGATCCATCATGGCTACATGAAGATACTCATTTGTGGATGTGCAAGGTCGCAAAGGAAGAGGAAAAACGTTTAAAGGCAAGAGAAGAAGGAACTTCGCTAGGAGATAGACCAGTTAGAGACCCAGCCTACACACCGATGATCTTTCCAAATGAGGAGTTTGAGCCCCATGGCTGGCCAGAAATCTTAGCCACCATGGACATTGCTGTCAATGAGGAACAGTGGACACCTCATTGTGATGAGGAGGGTTATGATATCTCAGTGTTCATGTGTCAACCCTTGCTAGAAGAATGTGACCTTAGTGATGTCATAGAAGAAGAAGAGAATGACGATGATCTGGAGTCTATTGTGATGGATAGTTGCTTTAACTCAGAGCAGCACTATCTAGAAGATATAGGAGTGTTCACCCAGAAAGAAGAAGAACCTCTCACAAGTATTAAAACAGTAAACTCAAAGGATGGAAGTGAGAATAGTCAAAAGAAAAAGAAAAGAAAAGCAGTGAAACAAGAAGAGGAGGAATCATTGTTTGAAGTACCAGAAAACTTCAAGAAATATGAAGTTGACGACCGCAAAGTTTTGGTACGAATGCCTAAGAGAGAGGCCATCATAGGAGAATCATATGATAATAAAGAAAAGACCAAGAAGATTGTAGTGACCATTGAAGAGAACGAAGAGAGATGCACATATATAGGAGATGACCTAAGTGCAAGAGAAGAAATGGAGCTCATAGCTCTATTAAGGGAATATAGGGATGTGTTTGCATGGCACTATAGAGACTTGAAAGGGGTAGATCCAAGAATTTGCTCTCATACTATCCCCATGACTGCTGATGCTAAGCCCACCAAACAGAAGCCCTACACATATAATGATACCTATGCAGCCAAAATAAAAGAAGAAATTGATAGGTTGATTGAAGTTGGATTCATCTATGAGATTGAGCATACCGAATGGGTGTCCCCCATTGTTGTGGTACCCAAGAAGAACGGGAAGTTGCGAGTGTGTATTAACCTTAAAAAAGTTAATGCCGCTACGATTAGAGATAGTTATCCACTTCCAATCACAGAACACCTATTGGAGCGTGTTGCAGGCACGGAAGTTTATAGCTTCCTTGATGGATTTTCAGGTTACAATCAAGTAGCCATTGCCCCAGAAGATCAACACAAAACAGCTTTTGCTAGAGAGTGGGGAATCTTTGCATTTCGTGTGATGCCATTTGGGCTCACCAATGCACCTGCAACATTCCAAAGGCTCATGTGTCATGTCTTCAAAGAGTTCTTGCGAAAGAGCTTAGAAGTGTATGTGGATGATTTATGTGCTCATTCCCAAGAAAGAAGGTTTCACATCCCTGAGCTCAGACAAATCTTCAACAAGTGTAGAGAATATCGAGTGTGTCTGAACCCAGAAAAGTGTGTGTTTATGGTGCGTCAAGGTAAAATCTTAGGTCATATTGTTTCTAAGAATGGAATCTCAACAGATGAAGATAAGGTACGAGCCATAGCGGAGCTACCAAGGCCAAGGAATATTAAAGAGGTACAAGCCTTTATGGGCCATTGTGGATACTACCGTAGGTTTATCCACATGTACGCGATCATAGCTAGACCCCTTTATGCCTTGTTGTCTAGTTTTGAGTGGAACGACGAATGCGAGAATTCTTTCAACGAACTGAAGAAACGTTTGTGCACGGCACCAATACTCACCACTCCTGATTGGAATAAACCATTCCATGTCCATGTGGATGCATCCAATCATGCCATAGGATGTGTGCTAGCACAACCCACAAGTGAAGGAAACTTAGATTTGCCCATAGCATATGTTAGTAGACAGCTCACTGTAGCTGAACGGAACTATACCACAACTGAGCGAGAGGGCTTAGGCATGGTATATGTTGTGAAGAAGTTTAGACACTATTTATTGGCCAACAAGTTCAAGTTTTTCACTGATCATCAAGCTTTGTTATATTTGGTCAATAAACCTTGCAATACTGGACACTTAGTAAGATGGTTCCTCTTACTAATGGAATATGACTTTGAAGTTGTTGTCAGGAAAGGTAGAACCCACCTTCGGGCAGATCACCTTTCTCGCATCACTTCAGGAGAGTCACCGCAAGGAGTGTCTGACAAATTACCCGATGCTTATCTGTTCAATTTAGAAGTTGTTCCTAAATGGGCAAATAAGTTGGTACCAGTCCTAACCTTTGGCCCTGCAAATAAGAATGTGAAAACATCACAAGAAGAAATTGTAAAATCACAAAAATATCACATATAAGCAGGAAGCATGTACAAACAAGATACTGAGGGTGTATTAGCTTGTTGTGTGGAGGATGATGAACATAGTAGTTGGTTGCAACAAGCCCATGAAGGAATGCTAGGAAATCACTATTCTAAACAACGAACATTGCAGAATCTAAAGCGTTTAGGAGTGTATTGGCCTAGCATGGACAAAGAGTGGATTAAGAATTGTCCAAGGTGCAGAGAGAGACCCACAGTGGAGCATGCGACCCTTTATCAAGTGTCATTAATTCCAGATTGGAGTGCTCCATTGGTAGAGTTTATGAGATCGGGAAGATTACCCAAAGAGGCTAGTCTAGCAAGAAGACGAAGCATGGAGCAAGAGGCTCAAGGCTATGCCTTAGTAGGGGACAACCTATACCGAAGAGGCAAAGATGGTTACTTAAGACTATGCGTTCATGAATCAGACTATTTAAAGGTCTTAGAGACTGCACACAGCGGTGTTGCAGGTGGACATTTTGGTCCTGACCGAGTGATCAAGACCATTCTATTCTCAGGACTTTGGTGGCCCACTCTTCATATGGACGCACATACCTATGTGAAGAAATGTGACACATGCCAACGTGCACAATATCCAGTGAGAAAAGACGAGATGCCCTTGAGGCCAATGATGGGAGGACGTGCATTTTCGAAGTGGGGCATAGACTTCATAGGTCCTATTAACCCCCCAGCTAGAAACTCCCATGCAGAGTACATCATTGTAGCCACAGATTACCTTACAAAGTGGGTAGAAGTCAAAGCCACAACAAAGAATGATGCTCAGACTACGGCTAAGTTCTTATTCGAGAATGTGTTCACGAGATATGGACTACCAATAGAGTTGGTGAGCGATAGAGGCACACACTTCTTGAATGAAGTCATTGAAAATCTTCTCCAAGAATTCTTGGTGATACATAAGAAATCTGCCCCCTATCACCCACAAGCCAACGGACAAGCCGAGAGTACCAATAAGATCCTCTGTAACGTATTGACAAAACTGGTAAATAATAAACGCTCTGATTGGGACAAACAACTTCATCATGCTGTTTGGGCTTATCGAGTTGCCTACAAAACGGTACTCAACGCCACCCCATTTCAGATGGTCTTCGGACAGAACGCTGTGCTACCATTAGATTTCTTAATCCCTGCCTTAAAAGTAGCACAAGAGTATGAGTGGAAGGGGCATGAATTGTCCTTTAGGATCTTTGATCTCGAACGCTTGGGTGAGACGAGGCTACGAGCGGCAGCAGGCATCTACGCTGCAAAGAAGAGGCAAAAGGCATACTTTGATGCACACATCAAGGATAAGGGATTGAAAGAGGGAGATCTAGTGTTGGTATACACACTAAAACAACATGCCCGTAAGTTGGAAAAAAGAGGATACGGACCCATGATCATTAATAGAATTTCCACTAGTGGTGCAGTTCAGTTGGCCACGCTAGAAGGAGATATCTTGCCAAACTATATTAGTGGCTGTAGAGTCAAGCTATATCAAGAACCTCTTACTGAGGATATGCTAATGAGACTCAACACTGCTAAGAAGCGAAAAGATGAAGAGTTAAGAGTGAGAGAAGAAGCACAGGTAGAGGCCAGAGAGCGTATTAGGCAAAATAAGTTAAGGCGATTAGGCCTAGAAGTCAACTCAAAAGTCCCAAAATATCACATGGATATGTGTCAAAAGTCAGGCATAGCGACTTCTCAGGTCATTGACCAAAGACCCTTTGTGACCATAGAGATAGGACAAGGGAAGGGTGCAAGGACGGTGAATGCATTGATTGACTCAGGTGCAGCAAGTAGTGCAGTTAGACTTTCCTACTGCCAAGACTTGGGGTTGAACATCAATCCCATAGAAGCTTATCTCATAGGTTTGGGAGGTGTGGAAACCCCTTGTTTGGGCGAGGTGGAACTTCCCATCTACCTTCAAGATGTTCCAATGAAAGTCAAAGCGCTAGTATGTCAAGATGAGAACCTTACATAACCACTTGTCTTGGGTCAAGATTGGATCTATGACCATGCAGTTAACTTAAACCTAAGAAGTCAAATTCTTCAAGTTTGGGTACATGAACAATGCATTACATTAGAATTAGAGAACTGCATGCTCCTAAATCATGGCACCACACACTCTCTTAGTTCTTCCAAGACTAATCATATGAAAGAAGATGTTGTATGTGTCAAATGCTCTATGATGCAGAAGGAGTCAATCGTGGAAGACCAGGTTCGAAGGCGGGTGGATCTTTCTTCTTCTCCAAAGAATCAAGTAGCCAAAGTAGTGAGTCCACCACACAAGCAAACACAACCGTTCACGACAACTGCTACATCAAATAGAAAGACACCATTCGATAAAAAAGCAGTTCCGAGCATGAAGCAGATATGGGTACGCAAAGGAGAGCAACCACCAGCCTTGCCCCCACAAATCCCATCCATGCACACCAACCAGGCCAGAAGACGAAGGAAGCAGCTCAGACAAGCTCAATCACAAGGTATCCAACAAGTTTGGGTGCCTAAGAAGTTAGCTGCAGCTCAACAAGGGCAATTACAGATGTGGGTACCTAAGAAGCTCCTACATCCACAACAACCTTTGTTCTCCCACATGCAAAAGGTTTCAACAAAGAAGCCAAAAAGAGAAAAGGGTAAGAACCACGTACAGAGACCAAAGGAAGATCAAATCAGCTCTTCAACATTAGTAGGAAGACATGCAAAAAGGATATGGGTTTGGAAGCCAAAAAGTGCAAGTAGCCTCCACCGAACCAAAGCGTCAACCACACTAGATACCACAGTTCAGAAAGCATCCAAAGAGAAAGACGCCTGAAGTGACCTCTACAGTGCCAAATGATGTTCTAAAATGGACTCCAATAAGGAGGATTACATCAGTTCGAGACAATGGATACCTCCACCAAGGTCGGCATCAACCTCCGCAAATAACATCGAAAGCCTCGAACGAGCAACAACCATGTGCTCCTTGCACAACCCTGTCTTTTGCACCATTCAGGTCATGCATTTCCAAAGTATGCATTAATATAGGGCCACATTACACGGCCGTGCATAGACACACTTGAGAATCCCATGCACAAGAGCACAGTGACATATGTCAAACATTTCTATTGATACTAACTTTTGTGTTCTTGTTTTGTGATATCCTTTTCCTCAAAAAAAAAAAAAAAAAAAAAAAAGGGGAGAAAGAAAAGTGGGAGAGAGCTTGTTCCCAGGTTTGGCTTATGAAACATGAATAAGTCATGCTTAGTTGAAGGTGGAACTGTTGATTACTAGGCAGTTATCAATTTGGATGGAAGTGTGTCTCGGCCAGCAGTGAGATTATTGCTGCCTTATCTGGTAGATGACAAGCATTTGGCATGAACATGGCATCTACAACTATGATTTTCTCTTACCATGGTAGGAATGAAGAGCTTGAAGGCCCGCAACTTGAGTGATGCTTAACTACTTCATGTACCAGAGCATCCAAGGAGATATCTGCAAGGTAGTTCTGGAGGAGAAGACTCCTGCATATGGTGAGCTAAAGAAAATATGTGAAACTCAGCTTGGTGTAGTTACCCGATGTTGCTTGCCAAGGAATATAAAGCAATTCAATTCTCAGTATTTGACAAATGTTGCTTTGAAAAGAGGAGAGAGGATCCACCACCCAAAAGCTCTCATCAGTGGACAATCAACATGGACATTCATCAACAATGTTCCATCCCAAAGGCCGAGTGTACAACACGAAGAGACAAACATCCATCAACCTTTTCCATGGTAAGTATCTTTACTCTGGAAACACCATAACCATGATAGTTTAAGAAACCTCTTCGTCAGCATACCCTTGAACACTTAGCTCAAGACCCGCAATTTTTGCACCATACTTCTTCCAATGCATTTTCCAAGTAAGCATGCGTAGGGCTACATTACAAGGCCGTGCACAAGGCACATACTTTTTTCAACCCAGGCACGAACACACTTACCCATCATTCATTATGGGTTATGAGTAGTTGGCATGACTGCTCTCAACATCATCTTTGGAAGAGCTAGCGGACGTCATGGGAACAACATCCATATCTCAGAAGCAAATTGAAGCCAGTAGTTGCTCCAAATCACTCT
Organism: Ceratopteris richardii; assembly: GCA_020310875.1. Classification (NCBI taxonomy): domain Eukaryota; kingdom Viridiplantae; phylum Streptophyta; class Polypodiopsida; order Polypodiales; family Pteridaceae; genus Ceratopteris; species Ceratopteris richardii. The sequence continues at coordinate 94,909 of MU260274.1, forward strand.
TGATAACCTCTTTTGAGCAACTTGCAGTTTTGAAAGCTCACAACGACACATTCTTGTTGGAATCCAAGGAACCAGCTCATACAACGGATGGACACCACCTCTCAAAGCACTACATAGAACAGCCCTTCCAACAAGGGTCTGTCAGGGACGACAGACTCGAGAGGGGGGGAGTGTTGAAGCTCAAAGTCAAGGACAAAGCATGGAAGCACATCAAAAGGTGGACACACAAGGAAAGGGAGCAAGTAGGGAGCTCCAAGAAGTGTATGTCAAATTTTCAGAAGAATCCCCTACAAAAATAGTGATTTTCATCACTAAAAACCATTGTAAATACCATTATCTATTTTTAGTAACTCCATTTTGTTCAAGCCGAGGAGTCCTCGAGCTTGAGGAGTATTAGAAGTACCATCGTACCAATTTTCATAATTTTTAGACTTCGTTTGAGCCCTCAAATAAGCCCTGGAACCTAATTTTTAACTAGGCCGGACACTAGGTCTGGACAGGGCTTAAAAAACTATAAAAAAGAGCTATAGAGCTCATTTTTGGGGGTTAGCTTGTTAGAGAATAGAACTTTGGTAAGAGAACTCTTTTGCAATCTAAGCTTTCCATTGTTCCTCTCTTTGATCTTACTTTGTGCGCGCGTGTGTGTATGTGTGTGCATGTTTGTGTGCTTTCACTCACGCACTTGTGCCTTCACTTGCTCGTGGTCTTCATACCGGTCCTCACGTCTCCGCGGATTGACAAGTAAAGGAGGTGGTGCTTACACTTGAGCTACACTCACCAAGTTTGGAGATTGCCAAAAAAGAAAAGAGATCTCTATTGCAACAATGCTAAGGGGGTTTGAGCCGATGACCTTATCAAGTAAAATCTCCTCTTCTAACCATGTGGTTAGCCTCATTTGACGAGCATATCCTGTTCAGTTTGCTACTTGACAGGGGTCTCTATAGAGGAACTTAGAAACCACCAAAAAAAAAGAAAAAAAAACAAGAGAGAAGCTTGAACACCTCTGCCCTAATGTGCATGTTATAACTTATGGAATATGTTGAACAATGCATTGTTGGAGTGTAACATGAATATGTTGAACAATGCATTGTTGGAATGAATTCTCCACGGGTGCACTGTTATAACTTATGGAATATGTTGATGTAGCTCAGTGATGAGTAGCACCTCCTTTAATGTCAATCCGGGAAGACGTGAGGATGGTATGAAGACCTCGAGCAAGTGGAGGCACAAGTGCGTGAGTGAGAAGCACACAAACATGCACACACATACACACACACGCGCACACACGGCAAAACAAAGGGTGAGACGCAATGGAGTTCTTAGATCACTTTCAAGAAGCTCTTACAAGTTCATTTCAATTACAATCTAACCTAAAAAATGAGCTCTCTAGCTCTATTTATAGTTTCTGACTAGATTTTGGCCCTGTCTAGACCTAGTGTCCGGCCTAGTTAAAAATTAGGTTCCAGGGCCAATTTGAGGGCTTAAACGGAGTCTAAAAAATACGAAAATTGATATGTAGGCACTTCTAAGGCTCCTCAAGCTCAAGGACTCCTTGGCTTGCACAAAATGGAGCTACAAAAATACGAAATGGTATTTACAATGGTTTTTAGTGATTAAAATCACTATTTGTGTAGGGATTTTCTCTGTTGATTTGTCGTACACATCTTTGAGCTCCCTCCTTGCTCTTTCTTCTTGTGTGCTCCACTCCTTGATGTCTGAAAAATTTAGATGGCCTACTTGCCAGATCTTCTTTGGCTACTGTGTCTGCTTGTGCTATCTCTTCGTTCCGACCCTCTTTGTCTTGTGGCTCCTTTGGTTCCCTGACTGCTGCCAACACCCCCCCCTCACTCTCGCGTCTGTCGCCCCTGACAGACCCTTGTCTCGATGCTCATTGAAGGTAATATTGGACAACGTTGGAAGCGAGGTGATGTTCTTCTAATCTGAGCCCGCGTGCTAGATCTGTTAATAATGCATCCCAATTCACTGGTCCTGGTACGTCCGGATGTGGCACCCACAGTTGTTCTGAATGGATGGTTCTCTCCACAACGAATAAGTGGAGGAGATGTGAGGGCCTGGGTACAAATATTTCTGAGTGATATTCCTAGAATCCCGTTATGAACATCTCCTTGAATGTCTGTTTAAAACAAGCTGGGAGGTACTTTATTCTGGCGTGCCAAGCATATATTACCTCTATGGATGGGGTTGTGCTCATGTCGTATACCAGATCTTGGTTTCCTATAAGAAATTCGACACCTGAGAAGTGGGGGTCTTTAATATTCTTGAACGTCCTGAAGGTGATTAGCATTAGTTCAAAGATTTTCATACACATTTGTGCCATCACATCGGGGGTATTCCGTAATCGAGTGCTCCAGTGTTTGATGGTAGAAATCATGTAATTTACAGTGGGAGGGCCTTGTGGCGGTGCTAGATAAACATAATTTAACCACTTTGCACAACCCTTGACGTTCTTGACAGCAATTGTAAACTCTGGCCAAGTGCGCCGGCGGAATACTGGAACATAACAAGGATTGTATTTAATAAAAAGGGGCATGTTAGTCCAGGTACGAACCATTTCCGGGTAGGTTTCAAGCAGACGGATTCTCCAGGTTGGTTGATGAATGGAGCCTTTCTTTGCACTTTCTGGGATATCCTCTGGCCCAAATTGTGTGGCAAAAGTTGGAGGTTTGCCACAACTGCGTTTAATCTCTGCATTGTAATCCGCAAGAAGCACACAATATGGCACATATTGATCATCATTGGTGCCGATCCATCTATGATGAGACATGCGTTGAAAGTATTCAGACTTGATGATGGTGTCTTCTAACTTTGCCATAGATTGGATTTGAATGGCCACTCTATCTTCATGGGTTGTTGCTGTCTTCTCTAGTGTTTGGAGCCATTCAGGTACTTCAACTTCCAATGTGTCCATTCCTTCTGAGGTCTGTGCACCACCTGGCATCGGCATAGGAACGTATGGTTCCTCATAGGTTTCATCCACCTCAATGGGTATTAAATCCTCCAGTTCGGGTTCTACAACTGGGGAGGGCTGCCTTTCATATTCTAATAACTTTTTCTGGAGTTCAGCCACCTGCTCTGTCAATGCCTTTACTTCCTCTGAAGTTGAGGCCGTTTCTATTACCTTGGTTGGAGCCTCCTTTTCCCTGAGCTGGCTACGTAGCTCATCTCGTTCCCTTTCCAAATCATCATGTGCGTCTAATAAATCCGCATAACTTTCCAAGATGGTTTTCATTGTTTCTGTGGGAACCGCTTTGAACTGTTCTGGATCGATCTCATGGGGGGACCCTTCCATGGCTGCTTCCAGGTTTTCTTCATTTTGTTTCTGCAACCGTTTATTTTCTTCAAGTGCTGTAGCCATATGCTTGTGAAGTAGAGTTAAATTACGCCGGACTCTCAGGTTATCTGTTTGGTACACCTCCAGCAAGGCTTCAAGTTGTTTGACACCGGGTTCTGTTGATGGTTGGGGTGTCTCCAGGAGTGTTTGATGGGCTTGCTCGAGAGTTGTGTAGCGCTGGTTGAGTTCCGCATTTTCTTCTTCTAGCGTTGTCAGTCATCTTTGTAGGTTCTGATGATTCGTTGTCAACTGTTGATGGCAGCCTTCGAGATCCCTGTACTCACGCTGAAGTTGATATACACACTGATGTAATGATAGGAATATACTATTTACATTAAAGGATGCAGGTAAAGATGAAGATGCAGGGGGAATGGGGAAGGGGAAGGGAGTTGTGAATGCGGTGGAGTCAAGTGGTGAAGTAGGTGGAGGGGGTATGGGAGATTGAGGTTGTGTGGGGGGTGGGGGTGGTACTGTGGCGGGTGATGTTTCCATTGTGTCAAATGTGTGTGTGACTGTAAAGATGGGGACAGTGGGTGGGGTGGAAGTGATATTTGTGAAGAGTGTCGTGAAGGTGGACATGGAAACTCCTCCAAATTGGATACCGGGAGAGAGAGGAATTCCCATGACAACTGTGGTAGTGGTAGAAAAGGGCGTGGTCGTGCCGGTTGGTGAGGTGAATTGTGTAGCGAGAGGTGAGGTGGGTGGGGAGAGTGGTTCCTCCTGATGTTCTTCTGTTTGCGTGTTGCCTTCCGGTTCTGATACATTGATGTGTATTTGTTTTCCAGATCGCCTAGGGCGGTGCAAGGAATTGAACTCACAACCTCTTGGTTAGGAATGTGATGGGCTAACCACTTGCCCCAAAAGCCATGGTTGAGGATTACTTCCTAATCCTCCCTCTTAGGGTGTAGTTCAACCATCTCCTATTTGTCAAGGGTGTGGTTCAATCACTTTATTACATTCTTCCCCCCTTGGTCAATCATTGTCCTCAATGATCTGCTCTTGTATCCCTCTAGCCTCGGTGATGAGCCCCTTGAACTCCCTAGGTGCCCTTGAATTGATGTCCCTCAACCTCACATAGTTTCTTGAACCTTGTTCGCAACCTTGGTCTCTTGAACCCTTGCTCTCAACCTTGGTGTCTTGAACCTTCTTGTTCGCAACCTTGGTATCTCGAGCCCTTGTTCTCAACCTTAGTCTTGAACCTTGTTCTCACCCATGCTTGGTATCTTGAACACTCAATCAAGTGCCACCCAAGGATCCCCAAGGATTTTACAGTTCCAAGCTAGTTCATTGGAAAGTTTGTTCTGAGAGCTTTCCAACGGTATATTATATGCCTCAATCCGACCTACGGATTGGGAGATACACTTCAATCTTTGTTAGGTCCATCCTTGAAACCGACGCGCGCGCCTTCAACAATTCCTACCCTTTCACATAGAGGATGCCCAAGCGCCTTTTTTAGAGGCCATTGGATCATTCCACTTTTCCCAAGCCTACTTCCTAGGCTCTGATACCAATGCAAGGAATTGAACTCACAACCTCTTGGTTAGGAATGTGATGGGCTAACCACTTGCCCCAAAAGCCATGGTTGAGGATTACTTCCTAATCCTCCCTCTTAGGGTGTAGTTCAACCATCTCCTATTTGTCAAGGGTGTGGTTCAATCACTTTATTACAGGCGGGCAGGCACACGTTTCTCAAATCGATTAATGTATGTCATGGCCTCATGTATGGCCTCATCCAAGCCGACTGCCTCTGCGTGCAGGTTCATGGATTCGATAAACATATCGTCCACACCTTCCTCCGCCAATAGTTGGCTCATGAGCACCTTGCCTGATTCAAGTGACATTTTGTGTTGTTCCTGAACTCGCGTCATGGTTTGGTACAATCTTTTTATTTGTGCCGAATATGCTGGGGCACTTGCTAGCTCTGAGAGTTCATCATATTCTTGATATTGTTCTTCGTCGGCTTCTTCTTCTTCTCCTCCTGCCTCTTGTTCATCTCCTTCGACTTCTACGACGACTGGTTGTGTCGGGGCAGGTGTTGTTGTGGTGGGGTGTGGTTCCTGGGTCTGGTCTGCTTCTGTTTCAAGATTAGATTCGTAGATTAGCCTGGCAACTTCTTCATCTGTGAGGTCATTTAGAGTAAATCCCTGTGGAAATTCCAAGTCTGATGGAATGGGGGGAAACACCAAGTTGGGTCCTTCTGTACTTGGTCTGGGAAGACGAATGGTGAATGGAAGAACACGCCTAGTTTGAGGAGGAGTCACCTCAGGTGTGGTAGTGGCTCCCCTTGGTTGAGCACATGGTAATTGGACGCCCCCTCTCATCTTCTTCGATGGAGGACCCGCTGTTGATAGTTGCCTTTGGAATTCTTGGGCCCTGGACCACACTAGTGCTCTTTGAATGGGCACGTCATATGCTAGGCACCTGTAACTTATTCTTGTTAGGGCACAACAGCCATGAAGTACATTTTTTTGCTTCTTATTCCAGCGCTGATGGGCTAGGTGTATCTGATCGATGACCCAGTGCGGTATGTTGAGGGTGAGGTTCTCTGTTTCTGCCAAGTATAAGCTGAACCATATTTTCTTAGGGGGCATAGTGAATCGTTCTTGTGCGGGAAAAGCAAAATGTTGCATAATAGTTCGTAAGTGGAGAGCAATGGTAGGCGTCATTGCCACCATGTCCTTCAATTTATTGAGATCCTTATGCTTCATCCTACCCGGAACCATTGTTTCTTTCTCGATCGGAATGTGCATACCTTGCATGTTCAATGCCTCCCGTACCAGGTTGAGGGTCAGTTTGAATCTCTTGAGTTCGTGTCCTGGCAACAATGATGGTAGTACAAAAGTACTATCACCTCCCTTGACCCTGCTAGGAGTTATGGTACTTATGAAATAGGAGCAGCGTAGAAAATCAGGTTTAGGCAAGTGTGCTCTGAAATATCTATCCAGGCCTGCCTTGGTCCAAACTGATCGCATTACCTCTGCATTCTGATAGTTCTCAAATTCCCGAGTGAAAAAGTGGTAGCGTCCCCATTTGCCATTAAATTCAATTTCTGCTTCCCAGAAGTAGGTGCCGTCACCCAATGGCCCTGCTACATCACTGAACCAATGAGCATGTTTCCCCACTTGAGAAGTGTGCCCCTGAGGAGGGTCCTGGATAGGAAGGACATGCACCGCTTGAAGTTCTTGAGGCCTTTCGGTGAGTGGCGGTTCCAGAAGAATAGTTTCAATGTCCACAATCTGTGCGCTGGACCCTGCCTGGGAACTGGTGCCTCCAGCTTCTGCCATCGTTATTGCTTGCTAGCTGGTTCTGTCGAGAATATAGAAACATGTGTTAACATTGTAAGGGACATGATAGAACGCGTGTTGCCCCCGTTACAGTATTATTGTGATGTGAGTAATGGGTTAGTGGGTTAGTAAGTGCATGATGACCGTGTGTGTAGTTAGGAATTAGGTAGACCTAAGAGCTAAGCGGAATGATGTGGTGTGAGAGTGAAGTAGTTAGTAGGTGGACATGGATTTACAATTGGGGTCCGGGGGTTTATTACAAGTTTTAGGTTGCCAAATGCAATGGATAGGTTTTGATTTTGACTTTTTGGAGGCTCTGGAGAGTGTGATAGGGTATGTACTTGAAAAATGGGGCTTTTTAGGGACCCATTTACTAGTGATTCTACTTGTGCTCATGGAAGAATACGTGTTAGTGCGTGATGTGTGAGACTGGGCCTCCGATGTTCGCGTGAGTGAAACATGTTGTACAGGGTTTGGCCTTGGTGTAGCTATTTGAGCCCGCAAGCAAGCCTTAGGCACCCAGATTTGTCGTGATTGTGGGCTGGCCTTCATTGACTTCTTGGGTACCCAAATAGACTTCACTTTCGCAGAAGAATTTATGAAGGACTTCTTATTAGTGTTGTGTGGTTGATTACTAATAAGAGGTTTTGGTCGTGGTGTTGGCCTGGTTCAGGGTGTTCGCCTTTTCGCCTCCATACTTGTTTCATCGGTTGAAACAATCTGCTTTGCTCCTTTTTTTGGCCTCTAGTATAGGTAGTGTTCTGCTTCTTCTGTATTCGATCTGCCTTTGGTTGCTGCATCCCTCTGGCCTTTGGAACAGAAGGGAGTGCCTTCTTATCCTTGACTCCATTGTTGAGACAATCCTCTTTCTGCATCATACATTTTTGGACAAGAATAGCATTGTCAACTTCATGTGCACCCCTGGAAGGACCAGGAGTTTGTGCTTTACCTAGTTCCTTGAGTGCCTCCTTTTCCATTTCAACTGTAATTCGGCTATGATTTACCCATACCTGAAGAAGTCCACTTCTTAGGTTTAGGTTGACTGCATGATCATAGATCCAGTCCTGGCCCAAGACAAGAGGCTCAGTGAGGTCTTCATCTTGACACACTAGTACTTTGACTGTCATTACTTTGCCTTGAATGTAGAGGGGAAGTTCCACCTCGCCCATGCAAGGGGTTTCCACACCTCCCAATCCTATGAGATATGCTTCTATATGATTGACAGTTAATTTTGACTCTTGACAGTAAGACCATTTAACAACACTAGTGGCTGCACCTGAGTCAATTAAGGCTCTTACAGTTCTTGCCCCCTTTTCTTGTCCTATTTCTAAGGGAATAAAAGGACGTCGGTCAATTATCCTATGAGAGCTGATATCTGAAACTTCACACATGGCCACATGATATCCTTGATCTGCATATGCATCTGTCCGAGGTTGCTCTCTACCCTGTCTTCTCAACTTCATTCTCCGGATGCGTTCTAAAGCTTCTGCTTGGGCCTCTTCTCGAATTCGCTTTTCTTCTTTGCGTTTATTAGCAGTATTGAGTCGGCTTAGCATTTCCTCTGTGAGAGGTTCCTGATATAACTTGACCCTGCATCCGCTTATGTAGCTCGGGAGAACGTCACCTTCTAATGTGGCTAGTTGTACTGCTCCACTTGTTGAGATTCTATTAATGATCATGGGTCCGTAGCCTCTTTTCTCTAGTTTTCTCGCGTGTTGTTTCAAAGTGTAGACTAGTACTAGGTCTCCTGCTTTCAAGCCTTTATCCTTAATATGGGCATCAAAATATGCCTTCTGTTGTTTCTTAGCTGCATATATCCCTGCTGCCGCCCTCAGTCTTGTTTCTCCTAATCGTTCAAGGTCAAAAAGTCTAGAGGAGAGTTCATGACCCGTCCATTCATGCTCTTGTGCTACTTTCAGTGTAGGTATTAAGAAGTCCAATGGTAGCACTGCATTTTGGCCAAATACCATCTGAAAGGGGGTGGCTTGGAGTACCGTTTTGTAGGCGACTCGGTATGCCCAAACAGCATGGGGTAGCTGTTTGTCCCAATCAGAGCGTTTATTGTTCACTAATTTCGTCAGTACATTGCATAAGATCTTGTTGGTGCTCTCGGCCTGGCCATTTGCTTGAGGGTGATAGGGGGCAGACTTCTTATGTACTACCAAGAATTCTTGGAGTAGATTTTCAATAACTTCATTCAAGAAGTGAGTGCCTCTATCACTAACTAGCTCTATAGGTAGCCCGTATCTAGTGAACACATTCTCAAATAAAAACTTAGCTGTTGTTTGAGCATCGTTCTTCGTTGTGGCTTTTACCTCTACCCACTTTGTTAGATAGTCTGTCGCAACAATGATATATTCTGCATGGGAACCCTTAGCTGGGGGATTAATAGGACCGACGAAGTCTATTCCCCACTTAGAGAATGCACGTCCACCCATCATAGGTTTCAGTGGCATCTCATCTTTACGTATAGGATATTGAGTTCTCTGACAGACATCACATCGTTTCACATAGGTATGTGCATCCATGTGAAGGGTCGGCCACCAGAAGCCCGCAAATAGTATTGCCTTGATCACCCGATCTGGTCCAAAGTGTGCTCTAAGGCACCTACATGTGCTAATTGCAACCACTTTGCATACTCGTCCTCTTCTACACAACAAGCCAAGATCCCTTGATCTGTGTGCTTGTACATACTTCCAGCCATGATATGGTACTTTTGGGTTTTTACTACCTGTCTATCCTGTGTGGCTATTACTGGGTGGTTAGGCCCGTACGTCAATACTGGCACTAATGGCTTAGCCCACTGCGGCACCACTTCCAAATTAAACAAGTAAGCATTAGGAAGGTCATCTGACACTCCTTGTGGGGCTTCTCCAGATGTGAGCCTAGAGAGATGATCTGCTCTCAAATGAGTCCTCCCTTTTCTCACCACTACCTCAAAGTCATATTCCATTAGTAAGAGAAACCATCTTACTAATCTACCTGTATTGCATGGTTTGTTTACCAAGTACAACAATGCCTGATGGTTAGTAAAAAATTTAAACTTGTTTGCAAGCAAATAGTGTCTAAATTTCTTAACTGCATATACCATGCCTAAGCCTTCTCTCTCAGTAGTGGTGTAATTTCGTTCAGCTGCATTCAATTGTCTACTGGCATAGGCAATTGGGAGATCCATATTACCTTCACCAGTAGGTTGTGCGAGTACACATCCAATAGCGTAATTGGATGCATCCACATGAACATGGAATGGCTTGTTCCAATCTGGTGTGGTCAGGATTGGTGCTAAACATAATCTTCGTTTAAGCTCCTGGAAGGAATTCTCACATTCATCAGTCCACTCAAAGTTACTCAGAAGTCCGTACATGGGCTTTGCAATGACAGCATACATGTGAATGAACCGGCGGTAGTAACCACAATGCCCCATGAAAGCTTGTACTTCCTTGACATTCTTTGGCCTAGGTAACTCGGCTATGGCACTCACTTTTTCTTCATCAGTGGATATGCCATTCTTTGACACTATGTGTCCTAAAATCTTACCTTGCCTGACCATGAAAACGCACTTTTCTGGGTTTAGGCAGACTTGATATTCTCTACATTTGTCAAAGATTTGTCTCAGTTCAGGAATATGGGTTTGTCTGATGTTGGAATGAGCACAAAGATCATCAACATAGACTTCTAAATTCTTCCTAAGGAACTCCTTAAATACATGGCACATCAGCCTCTGGAAGGTTGCTGGTGCATTGGTAAGCCCAAATGGCATTACCCGAAAGGCGAATATGCCCCATTCTGTGGAAAAAGCTGTCTTATGCTGATCCTCTGGAGCTATGGCTACTTGATTGTAGCCCGAAAATCCATCAAGGAAGCTGTACACTTCCTTGCCTGCTACTCTTTCTAAGAGATGTTCTGTGATGGGAAGCGGATAGTTATCTCGGATTGTGGCTGCATTGACCTTCTTTAAGTTAATGCATACACATAATTTACCATTCTTTTTGGGCACCACTACAATGGGGGATACCCATTCAATGTGCTCAATTTCATAGATAAATCCAGCTTCAACCAGTCTATCTATCTCCTCTTTGATCTTGGCAGCGTAATTATCATTGTATGTATATGGCTTTTGCTTAGAGGGTTTGGCATCTGAGGTCATGGGGATGGTGTGTGAGCATATGTCAGGGTCCACACCTTTCAAGTCCTTGTAACTCCAAGCGAACACATCTCTGTATTCTCTTAGCAAGGCTATCAATTCTTGCTCTTCTTCTTCCGTCAGGTCATGTCCTATGTAAGTGCATCTCTCTTCTCCTTCTTCCATGGCTACCACAATTTTCTTTGTGGTTTCTTTGTTATCATAGGCCTCTCCTGATTGTGCCTCTCGTTTAGGCATTTTGATCATGACTCTCCTGTCATCTATCTCATACTTCTTAAAATTTTATGGGACCTCAAACAAAGATTCCTCCTCTTCTTGTGTGACTTCTTTCTTCTTCCTTTTCTTTCCTTCTTCCTTAGGGGTTACATGTGTGGCTAGCCTTACGTCTTTCGTAAGCTCTCCGTGCCTCTAGGGTTGAAATTCTACTTCATAGAAGTATTCTTCATCGGATGCAAAAGGTGGGTCCATAATGATTGACTCTAGATCGGAGTCACTTGCCTCCTCAAATGCATCAGGGCTAGGTTCGCACTCTTCTAACACCGCCTCTCCCATGATTGGCTCTATGGAGAAGACTGAAATGTCATAGCCATCTTCATCACAGTGAGGTGTCCATTGTTCTTCATTGATGGCTACATCCATTGTTGCTAGGATTTCTGCCCAGCCGTGGGGTTCAAATTCTTCGTTAGGAAAAACTACAGGCGCATAGGCAGGGTCTTGAATTGATCTATGTGTTTCTTTTGCACCTATCTCTCTGGCTTCTTCTCTCTTCTCTTCTTCTACTGCTACTTTGCACATCCATAAGTGGGTGTCTTCATGCATCCATGAGGATCCTGATCCTATGGAATGCACAGATTCCGTATCATCTTTGGCTCTATGGATGGGATTCCATTGGATAGGGGGGACATCTCTATGAGAGTAATCTTTGAGATTCACTTTGGTCGTAACACCTAAGTGTTGTAGGTACAAACAATTGGTTCCCCAATCCTGTACCACTTGCAACTGTCGCATAAAAGGTCGTCCCAAGATCATTTCATAGGCATGGTTCTTGCTAAAATCACATATAGCAAATGTATGCTCGAACTCGACACCACAGGTGGTGAGAGTTATTCCTTCTAGCAATCCTAAGGGCCTTTCAATATGCCCATCGGCCATCTGCAATTTCATTCTCGTTGGCCTGAGTGCTGGCTTGCCCCAACGCTTCCATAGGGAAGTGGTGGCAATTACAACTCCTGCACCTGAGTCCAAAATTGCCTTGGTGGTGTACCCCTGGTAGGTAATGGGAAGATAGGTGTTCCCTTCTTCACCTTCACACATGTCTCCTATCTTATCCAAGGGTATCTCTGGCACTGTCCTATGTGATCCTACCTGGGAATGAGGTTTCACTATCGCTGGTACTTGTTTGGCGATATGTTTCCATAATTCAGGTCTAACCTTGAGTAGCTCTTCTAACTTGAGATTGCACTGCACTTTAGTGTTTTTCACTACCTCTGTGTTCCTAGGTAAGACTGAGTCCTCATTTCGTACCATGACCGTGGGTGCTCTCATACAAGTAGACTTAGCTTCCCATGGGCCTGTGAAGTGGGGTAATTCTTGTAGAGAGTTAGACTCAAAGTCTAGTCTTTCCTGAGAGTGGGTGCTCTCCTGCTCCTCATAAATGGATGGGATGTCTTGTGGGAATTGGTCGTGTGCATCATCCACCAGTTCAATGGGAGGAGGTACTTCACTTTCTTTAGCCCATTTGTCTTCTTGAATCTCTCGTAGGAATTCTGGTGTGAATCGATTCATAGAAGATGATGTGTCTGGCTCCGTAGAGTTAGGCACATAAGCTTCAGGCACATATGCTTCCTTGGCAGGAAGACCTGCTCTTTCACTTGCCTTGTCCTTATGTTGAGAGGAGGGTTCCTTTTCTGATTGTGCAATTAGCTTCTCTATTCTTTCTAACAGTCCATCAAAGTGCAACTGTGTCTTCGCTGAACTAGAGATGTTAAATAAGCGACTGGCTTCAAACATGGTCTGAGCCAATTCCACCATCTTAGCACAAATTTTGGTTCGTTCAAGCTCTAGTTCTGCTCTAGGGTAACACTTTTCATGATCAGTTACGTTTGGCCCTTCTTGGATTCTAGCCTGATATGCTTTAAGCATCATATTAAGGTCTTCGGGAGTGGGATCTGCTAGGACTGATCCTACTCTAGGGGGTGGTGGAATTAGTTGAGGCGGGTTGGAAGGTGGAGGGTCGGATGGAGTTGGGAATGGTGGAGGTGGGGTAGTGTGAGAGGGAGTTTGAGATGTGAGTTCAGTTATCCTGGCCTTTGTTTCTCTGAGGCTTTCCTCGAGTTCACTCATCTTTTTTGCCCATTGCCTTTTCATTCTTTCACGGCTATCTCTCCAAGCTCTAGTCCTCTTCTTTGTCATGCTCTCTGTTTCACTAACATATGGGCTCTTTTCCTGGCCTACCCCGCGGTTTTGCTGCAATGCTTGAGCTCTAGTGATCACTTGCATTGGTGTAGTGGACATCACACTTCTTGTGGAGTCTACAACTAACCCAATAACATTAATGGGAGTTATTTTTGGCATATTGTTGGGATTCTTTGGACAATCTCGTAAGAGATGCTCCTTTCCACATTCCTAGCAATAGCCCTGGATCGTCACTGATTGGGGTTGTGGAGGTGGAGGCAAGGGACAATCACGAATGAGATGATCTCCCTGACATCTGTAGCATGGTCCTTTAGGGAATGGGGGTCTTACTTGCCTAGGTTGAGGCCTAGGGTTGGGGTTTGCATACATGATGTTTGTGTAATCTGACTCCCAACTAGGTTCATTTGGCTCTTCACTATAGTAAGACTCACCATGTTCAGGAGACTGTATGTAGTAGGCCTGGGGGCTATCAACATGTGTAGAATCGAAACTATGGTCACTGGGGTCACTTTCTGATAGCAATGGGGTTACTGGCACTATGGCCCTATTCAAGTTTTCTTCTGCAGCTGCATACTTTACAGGGAATACATTAGTAGGAGCAGATGGTTGTTGTGCTAGCACTGGCTGGGGTCTCAATTGGGCCTGATATTGCGGTTGGTAATTTTGCTGAGGCCTAGTATACTGTTGTGGTGGATACTGATTCTGGTATCTTCCCTGGTGAGGGTATGGCTGAGGGTAGGTTTGCCTGACCGCTTGCTTATCGTATGGGCAGTCTTGTGTTGTGTGATTAGTGTATCTCCGTTCTATGGTGCAATATTGGCTACTAGGATTTACTTGGGGCTGAGCCATAATGGGACATACATTCGCCTTGTGGTCACCACCACAAGTATAGCATCTTTTCACAGGGGCAAACCTTGGGATCTGTTTTCTAGTGACACCTAATTCTGAGCTACTTTCTCTGCAAGTTCCTCAATTGATGTGGATTGCGTGGAAGAGAGGCTAGAGGCACTATCTGAATCTTTGTATATCTTGGAAAGCTCTAACTCCTCACCTAGGTTATCCTCAATGTCAATACACATGCGTACACACTCTTCTATGGTCCTAGGGTCCTTCAAGTACACATATGATCTTAATTTGGTACTTAGCAGTCCGTCCAAGAATAGAGCCACTTGCTTAGCTGGTGTGGGTAGCTCCAAAGCAGGGCACCTTTCAAGATATTGCCTAAATCTTCTTCCTGCAAGTCTCACAATCTCTTGAGGGGTCTGCTTGAAACTGTGAATCAATGAGGAGGTATTATGTCTAATGCCACTCTTAGAGAATTCAATAATGAAAGCCTCTAGGAGTTGGTCTATGCACCTGAACTGTCTCTCATTCAATGGTTGGAACCATGTAAGGGTTGTGTTCCTAAGGGTTAGACCAAATGCATTATATTGGGTGAATAGGTCCTCCACTTGTTCTGCTCTCAAGACTTGCCTAAACTCTGCCACATGATCGTATGGGTCTCCAGTGCCATCGAAATAGTTCTTCATGGACTTAACTAGCTGAGTCGGTCTCAAAGTCCTTGTGTGCTCTCTAGGTCGCGATAGAGGGAACTCATCCGCATTTCTTTGATTCCTGTGAGCTCTAAGTGCCTCAGGCTCTCCTCTATTTGTTTCCATCCTCGTTCTTTCTCTGCTCCCTAGGTTGGCAAAGCTTACTTCTGGCCTATCCCTACCTCTGTCTCTTTGAGTTCCATGAGTTTGGGATGTTCCCGCTCCACGGTGACCATAGGACACATTAGATCTCGGTTGGGGGAAAATAAATTCTCCCTTCCAAGTGTAAGCATGCCTATCATTTTCTGTCACCACAAAGATCCTCTCTGAAGCGTGATCTAAGTAGGTCACTCTGCCTGGGCTATCAGGATCCTTAAACTCATAGATCATGATTGTTCCTATATCGATTGGCCGATCAGATTTATACCTCCAAAAGGCTTCGTCCGTTTCTCAGTTCAGAAGCAGATCTATGCTCTTATTATCTTGGGGAATCCACTCTGGTGTGATAATCCTAGTGAGAACAGATTTGCCTCGGGGGGTCCTTGGTTCTTCACCCATGCTTCCTTGCTCTAGGTCACCTAAGTCCGTTCCTGGGATCTCATTCCCAAATTCATCAGTCCTATCTGGATGACTAGTGACTACATATATTGTCCCTTCCTTGTCTAAGTACGCTCCGTTTTCGAACTTGACAGCTGGGCGCTCTAGTCCAATGGATTGATCCGGATTCTTAATCTGTACCACAGATCTTCCTAAGCCATCCTCATAGATGCTAGCACCCAATCGGTTGGTCCTAAGGTATTCCAATTGCGTTTTGTAAGGGCCTTCTACCCTGTACAAGTATGGCACTCCTAAACTTCCCGTAGGTCTGTCCATGCCTTGAGACATCTCTGATTCACTAGTCTCAGAACTAGGGTAGTATGAGTGGTGGCTCAACTGCTGGGCCCAAGACCTAGCAGTGTGGTTGACACTGGCCTCTGAAGACCTAAGGCTTTGTCTCTCTCTCCCTAGATGTCGCCCTGATCTAAGGTTCATAAGCCTAATTGAATAACCCAAATTTTCCCAAGTACAACCTCGTTGCTGAGTTTTTTTTTTTTTTGTATCAGTTACTTGATTCTTTTTAGTGGTTACCGTTTTTATGCTCTTGTCAGAAATCACGTCGTCAGGAATACTTGAGTGTATTTTCCGCACTTGAAGTTGATCGTTCCACGTTAGATCCTTTCCTTTAAGGTTATCGCATCACGAAGAGATTATGTTTAGTCTTAAACTTGAGTGCATAGGTAGTCTTCAACTTGATTGATGCCTATCGCCGCCCTGGCCTACTCCTATCACTAGTCGTTCTTAGCCTAAGCTAGGAATTGACAGAGGGAGTTGAGGATTTTCCAACCTTGAGTTTCTTTCCTTGTGTTGTTGCCCTGGTGTGCCCAGGATGCGTATTCCCAAGTTTGCACTTACTCTTGCTTGAATGCCCTCAAGTGCTCTTACTGGACCTGTAAACGTCCCACGGTTAGCTCAAGACTTAGATTCAAATGACACAATAGACCACTTTCATGCATGTAACTCACAGACCAAATTATCCTTTGCTTTTATGGAAATCCATCCCAAGGATCCCTCAGTTTTCCTACCTCGAGGTATGGTCAACTTCAAAATTCCCTATCTAATCATCCTGATATTAATTTTCACATAACCAGTGGAAGTTTTGGTTGTACTCCCCACGAGCTTTCCAACAAAACAAGAATCACAGCAAACGGATTTCGTATGCGAAAGTTATGTCAGTTCAGGCTTTAGGGATTAAAACAGGGTTCAAAACAGTTTAATCAGGCAGGCATAAATTCTTGAATTACTTGGGTTGCGGCCTCAACATGCAATGCTAACCCCGAGTGTTTGTCCCACAAATTGACCAAATTAGCCCCCTATTCTTTGCCCTAAAAAATTGGCCAAATTTGCCCTTCTATCGCGTTCGCAAGTTCTGTCAGTCGCGATTGACAGGTCAATCGCGATTGATGTGTCGATCGCGATTGACAGGTCCGTCGTGGCTGTCAGTCGCGATTGATGGGTCAATCGCGATTGACACGTGGCTCGAAAAGTCAATCAGTCGTGGTCAAAGGGTCGTTGACTCTGTCAATCGCGATTGATGGGTCGATCGCGATTGACAGGTCGGTCGCGAGGGTCTGTCCGTCGTGGTCAAACAATCGTTGACTCTGTCGATCGCGATTGACAGAGCCGTTGTGGGTTGTCAGTCGCGATTGATGGGTCGATCACGATTGACAGGTCGGTCGCGAGGGTCTGTCCGTCGTGGTCAAACAATCGTTGACTCTGTCGGTCGCGATTGACAGAGCCGTTGTGGGCTGTCAGTCGCGGTTGATGGGTCGATCGTGATTGATGACTCGATCGCGATTGACACGTGTCACGCGTATGATCCGTCCGTCGTGGTCAATCGGTCGTTAACTCTGTCGGTCGCGATTGACAGAGCCGTCATGGGCTATCAATCACGATTGATGAGTCAATCGCGATTGATGAGTCAATCGCGATTGACAGGTCTGTCCGTCGTGGTTTGTCGATCGCGATTGATAGAGCGATCGCGATTGATAGAAATCTGATGAATTTCAAAAATCTAAACACAGTTTTGGGAAGCTCTAGGCCTGTAGATCATGGTTTTGTACTTTGTTTGGCAAATGGAGCACTTTTTCTGTCAGTCGCGATTGACAGAGATCGACGACATAGAGATAGTTGCCAAGATTTCCGTACCTACACGGAGTGCTGTAGAAGATGATGCAGCATGTACCTGCAAGACAGCTCAAGAAACATGCAAAAACAGCACACACAATATTGCTCTCTCGCTCTCTCTCACAAGTGAAATGAGGGAAGTGAAAGGGGGAAGGAGATATAGTCAAAAAACTGAAATTTTTGTGATGATGGAGATGGTGATGATGATGATGGTGATGAAGGAAACAAAAGGAAATAGATAAAAGTGAAGAAAATACCTATAACTCCAACGCTTCAACTCTACGTCTTACCATCACACGCTCGTCCTCAAAGCTTGATCCCCGGCAACGGTGCCAAAATTTGGTGTAGCTCAGTGATGAGTAGCACCTCCTTTAATGTCAATCCGGGAAGACGTGAGGATGGTATGAAGACCTCGAGCAAGTGGAGGCACAAGTGCGTGAGTGAGAAGCACACAAACATGCACACACATACACACACACGCGCACACACGGCAAAACAAAGAGTGAGACGCAATGGAGTTCTTAGATCACTTTCAAGAAGCTCTTACAAGTTCATTTCAATTACAATCTAACCTCAAAAATGAGCTCTCTAGCTCTATTTATAGTTTCTGACTAGGTTTTGGCCCTGTCCAGACCTAGTGTCCGGCCTAGTTAAAAATTAGGTTCCAGGGCCAATTTGAGGGCTTAAACGGAGTCTAAAAAATACGAAAATTGATATGTAGGCACTTCTAAGGCTCCTCAAGCTTAAGGACTCCTTGACTTGCACAAAATGGAGCTACAAAAATACGAAATGGTATTTACAATGGTTTTTAGTGATTAAAATCACTATTTGTGTAGGGATTTTCTCTATTGATTTGTCGTACACATCTTTGAGCTCCCTCCTTGCTCTTTCTTCTTGTGTGCTCCACTCCTTGATGTTTGAAAAATTTAGATGGCCTACTTGCCAGATCTTCTTTGGCTACTGTGTCTGCTTGTGCTATCTCTTCGTTCCAACCCTCTTTGTCTTGTGGCTCCTTCGGTTCCCTGACTGCTGCCAACAGTTGAACAATGCATTGTTGGAGTGTAACATGAATATGTTGAAGAATGCATTGTTGGATATATTCCATAAGTTATAACAGTGCAACCGTGGAGAATTAAACCTTAACAACCCACATTAGGGAGTATCTCTTGTACACCAAGAGATCAATTCTCGTTTGACATTTCTTCTCTCTATTTTGCTTCACATATCCAGTCTTAGTCTTTGTTATATCCAATCAAAGACGATTGTGAGCAGAGTTTGCATCTTCTTCTTGAATCGAGTTCGAACATGATCTATAAATGTTCATTTTGCTCATGGTTTCATACCCAAGTGCATACTTTGATAGTACCCGAAGTGAAGCACTATTCACTTATCATCCAAGCCTTTGTCTATTTCGGATCAAGTCATCCATGATGTACGAAGTGTTCAAGATACGAGAGTGAAGCTTTGGAGGTTGGATCTTCTTTAAGGAGATCCTAAGCTATAGCCATGAAGCATGGAAATAATTTTCCCAAGGACCAAAGGATGAAGAATGGCTCTTCTCATGGACATTGGAAGGATGTAGCTTGATCAAGAGATAAGTATTTTTCAAGTTAATGTTTGTTTTCAATACTTGTTTTTGCGCTTGAATTTCATGTAGAGTGCATCTTATTATCATTGCAGCTTGGTAGCAATCTTCATTTTCTATAATATTGATGTGAATTAATGAAAGCTTTTTGGGAGAGCATAGACATATTGAAACACTTATCAAGCGCAAGCATGCATCTATGAATCATCCCATGGAAATGAAAGAAATGCACTCAAGTTTGTGCACGTGCATGGTTATATCTTTTAAAAAGATAGCGAGTAGTATGTTTGTGCTTGGATGCATGACATGCATGCAAAGCAAGCTCAAGAACTACTCGAATTAATTTTGGTGCATGAAAAGAAAAACATGCCAACACATGCATGCACTCACATGCATTTGCATGCAAGCACATGCATTTGCATGCAAGCACATGCATTTGCATATGACAATGCATGATCTTTTGTTAAGGTGATGAACGAGTACTTCCTTAATAGTAGCTTACTTTTAAATCCTCAAGATAGACATTAGGAAAGAAGGAAAACTAGTTAGTTGCAATGGTATGCTAGTTAATATGCAAGTCAAGTAACTAGTCCATTCTTTCACTAGGCCATACTCAGGTATCCAATACTTAATGAAGAGTAACATTAAGTATACTTGATGTCTTTCTTAGTAAAAGTAGGCACATTGAAAGTCAACATTCAGTTTTCTTTCCATCTTGATGAGCAAGAAAACATTACTACTTACAAAATTATCCAATTTATGATGTCTCTGAGTCCTTGTGATACTTAGAGAATTCTAAAGACAAACTTAGAAAGAAATTTTACACTTTCTTGTGTAAAATTCATGCATTTAAGTAGGATGATAACTTAAGAAAAGTTTTCCTTAAGATCCTTGAGCACTTTCTAATGAACGCTCTTACCTGGTTCTATCCCAAGAAGGGATAAAAATCAAATAAAGCTAAATGGAACTTACACTAACTCAAGTTTTAAATATTATGTTCCATACGTGGCATCCCCATTAAGGATGCAAATTCTTAAGTAAACATGGAAACTTTGAAAGAGGTCTTCCGTTATTTTTTGGTTTCTTTTAAGCTAATTGTGTCTTAAAAGGAAACCCTAGCCAAGTGATCTTGAGGCATTGGGATACTTCCTAAAGATAATCTATTCAATGAAATATTCTTCTATTTTATTAATTGCATATTGTCCTATCATATTCAAGACAAACTTTTTATTTAGGAATATAAGTTCCAAGAAATGGATCAATGGATCTCTCTTGACTCATGAAATTTTCCCAAAGTAAGACATAAGTTCATAAATATGTTAGGATCAATACATGAAGATGACCTTTTGAACAATGGTCTATGGATAGAAGCCATCACATGATGAAAGCTTTGAGTTCTTTCCAAATATTTGTTGGAACATCAAGTTTACACTATGCTTGAGGTGGATTTGATCTACATCAAAAGCTATCATTTGGATTATGTCAAAATATCCATTGAAGTGTTCTTTTTATTTTTGCTCATTTATTGTATTTTTTAAGATTTTTATGGATCATTTACCAATGTAAAAGCATAGAGCTTTACACATGTAGAAGGAGAAAAAGAGATCTCAAATTCCATGAATTTGAGGTGGTTGAGCTTGACAATCAATGAATCAATCAATCACCTAAAATTAGATCAAATTATATCTTCACTTTTTCTCGATTGTAGGAAATTTAATTGATTCTCTTCAACAACTAATCCTGCCTTCATTTGAATTCAAAATCCACTTGTTGAAGTCATGTACCACTTCAAGAGTCTATATAAAGACTTCAAATCACTTGTACAATTAAATGGAAGCAACATACATACACATTTTCCATCATTGTCTTGATCCTTCATTTCTCTATATCATCTTCTTCAACAACAGTGAACTTGTAGAGGGTGATGCTCTCTTTACAGAGCCCCAAATTAGATGAGTGATCATTCATTGGAAAGCCCTAAAAAATAGGAGTTACCACTATTGAGTATCAAGTTCATTCCAGAAGCATATTTTGCTTATTACTTTGTACTCTTTTGCATTTTATGCACTCAAAACTATGTGTATCATTCCTCCAAAATGATTTTTTTCAAATATAATCATGCTAGCTACTATGAGCATTTGAAGTTGATTGTTTTATCCAAAGATAGAAAGTTTTATGAGCTAGTCAATGTGCAAACCTATTTGTTGTGTATCGACTCTTTCTCTTTGATGCTCCAAAGTACATAGTGGATTTTATTGCACTTATCACATGCCTATAAGGTCTACTTGAGTCTCCATAAGCTCAAAGGTTGATCCCATGCTGGTTGAATAGATCACACTTCATTGCTTTGCAACTCACTTTTCTATCTCCTACAAGCTTCTCCAAGTTCTTTCAGTGGTATCCGAGCCAGGTTAGCAAGAACCCTCCTCTAGAGATGGTGTATGATCATTATGATCAATTATGGGGAGCAAGAGGACATGCAGTCAAGTGAGCGACTAGACTTTGAATCCGGTTCATTGCAGGAATTACCTCACTTGATGGGTCCATGGGAGTCTAAGTCTATTCGCATGAGAGCTCCCACATTTAGTAAGGAACGAGGAATCGATTCTACCAAGAAAAATGGAAGTAGTGAAGAACACTAAAGTGCAGTGCCCCCTCACTTTAGAGGAGCTACTAAAAGTTAAGCTCAAACTTTGGAAGTGCATAGCTAAACAACTGCCATAAGTAGCTAAACCACACTCTCAAGTAGGATCACATAAGATGGTGTCAAAGACACCCTTGGATACAAAAGGAGACATGAGCGAAGGAGAAGAAGGAAATACCTATCTTCCTATCACTTATCAAGGCTATACAACCAACGAAATTTTAGATTCAGGAGTGGAAAACCTTCCTTATGTGCTAGATAAGGATCTCAACGTGTTAAATATACTCAATATTCCACTCTCAAGTGAAAACAAATGTTCCATGGTGCTCTAAGTTGTAAGGTCCCCATTACGATGAGAATCCATTATAATAGCCTGAACATTTATGGATCCCTAACTTGTTGGAGTTAGACGTCTACGGAAGCACGCGAACAATATAAGGAAGAAGAAGAAGAAGCTTGGGGCACAACACACAATACTGAATGTATTACTAGAGAATGTACAAAGATAAGTATCCCATTAGGGCAATAGGCATATATACAGGCCGAGGGAAAAAAACCTCCTAAAGAGGGAAAAAAGTGCCCCGACGGTCCTAGAGTGTTCACACACATCACTACCTAAATATATCAACAAATCCCCCCTGGGAGTGATGCGGTGAACAAGTAGCTGGCACTCATGTATAAGGATGTGCCAAGCTATGCGAAAAGCTTCAAACTTCTCCTTGGGCAGAGCCTTCATGAAAAGGTCTGCAATGTTCTCCTGCGTGGGCACATATGCCAAGCTGCGCTCCCCAGCAGAGAACCTCTCCCTGACATAATGATAATGCACCTCAATGTGCTTAGTGCGAGCATGGAACACAGGATTCCTCGCAACTACCAATGCGCTCTGACTGTCAGTGAAGATGGTGGTGGAAGAAGATTGACCAACACCCAAATCATCCATAAGGTGTCTGAGCCACACACACTCAACAGTAGCTATGAAAGCTGCCCTATACTCAGCCTCACAACTGGAAGTGGACACAGTCGGCTGCTTCTTGCTCAACCAAGATATACATGAGCTACCAAGCATGAAGCAAAAGCCACTAGTGGACACACGAGTGTCATAGCAACTAGCGCAGTTTGAGTCAGAAAAAGCATGCAAATCTGGCGGTGGTGATCCCCCCTTGGGATAAAACAACCCAAGTAGCCGAGTAGCACTCAAGTAGCGAAAGATGTGCTTAACCGCCTACCAATGCTTGACACCTAGGCAATGCATAAACCTACTCATCTGTGAGACAACAAACTGAATATCCTGGCCGAGTAATGCATAAGTAAATCAAGCATCCAACAGGCTGCTGATAGAGAACATCATCAAATGCATCTCCAGCATCATGAAGACTCAATCGTAAACCTCTCTCCATAGGAGTGGCAATAGGCTTACAGTCTTCAAGGCCAAAATGCTGCAATAATGTGTCAATATATTTTGTTTGACACAAAGACATTCCACCATCAACTTGCATAAACTGAATGCCCAAATAGTGATGCAAATGCCCCCAATCAGACATTTCAAATGAGGCATGCAAATTAGCCTTAAAATCAACAATATGCGTCTCAATAGGACAAG
Organism: Ceratopteris richardii; assembly: GCA_020310875.1. Taxonomy (NCBI): domain Eukaryota; kingdom Viridiplantae; phylum Streptophyta; class Polypodiopsida; order Polypodiales; family Pteridaceae; genus Ceratopteris; species Ceratopteris richardii. The sequence continues at coordinate 118,189 of MU260274.1, forward strand.
TGAGCAGCATGTCGTCAACATAGATAACAATGATAAGAAGCACATCATTAGCACGCTTAACATATAAGGTGCTTTCAATTGGACTGTTCTCAAAACCATGTGCAATCAGATAGGCATGAATCTTCTCATACCAAGCACGTGGTGCTTGCTTTAAACCATATAATGCCTTCTTTAACCTACACACCTGGTTTTCATGCCCTTTCTGCACAAAGCCACGGAGCTGAAAAACATACACTCCTTCATGCAAGTCACCATTCAGAAATGCAGTTTTAATGTCCAACTGATGTACATTCCAACCATGATGGGCTTCAAGTGCACAAATGCTCCGAACAGTAGTCATACGGCATGTAGGTGCAAAGGTCTCGTCAAAATCAATGCCTCTTTCCTGTGCATAACCCTTTGCAACAAGCCTAGCCTTATACGTGTCAACTGTACCATCAGGTTTACGCTTCAGCTTGTATACCCACTTAGTGCCAATGGCCTTCTTGCCAGGAGGCAAGTCACATAAAGACCAAGTACCATTCTTCATTATTGCATCATATTCAGATTGCATAGCAGCCATCCAATTTTCTGAATTTTGTGCTTCATCAAATAAAACAGGCTCATTCTCATCACAGAGACTAGATGCATCCATAGCATACCAATCTGATGCAAAAGAGGCACTATGAGAACCTGAACGAGTACGATATGACAAGGATGCATCTAATTTGCTGTCACGCAAGGTCTGCACCAGCCATTTTGGCATAGTTCTTGCCTGCTCAATATCAGCTCTCTCATCAATTAGTGCATCATGTACATCTGCATCAGAAATGGAATTATCTGCATCATCACATGAAACCTACAAAGGCTGAGAAGTTGCCTCATTAGGACCAGCAGTAGACTGTCCACCTGTAAAAAGAGGCAGCAAAGTATCATACATGTCTTTGGAGTTAATAGATGTCTCCTTAGTACATGAAAGCAATGGCTGAATAACATCTTCCACAAAAACAACATCACGGCTAACCAGAATGCGTTTAGTATGTGGATGATACAGACGATAGCCTTTACTTTTAGAACTATACCCAACAAAAATACATTTTACTGCTTGATCATCCAATTTTTTGCGATGTTGTTCAGGCACTAATGCATATGCCAAACAACCAAAAACATGCAAATGAGCAACAGATGGCTTGCGATCATGCCAACCCTCATATGGAGTGATAGACTGTAGCGCTTTAGTGGGACACCTGTTCAGTACATATGCTGCACACATGACAGCCTCAAGCCAGAAACTATGTGGTAAAGCCTGACTCTTGACCATGCACCTCTGGATGGATGGTTTTGATAAGATGAGGAAGATGTGGTTTGAGAGTGTGTTTAGGATGCGATTTCTACCAGTTTTGTCTTTTTTTCCTTTAGTCTTTCTTCTAGTTTGCTCATCTTTCTCGCCTATTGTCTCCTCATTCTATCTCGGCTAGCCTTCCAAGCTCTAGTTCTTTTTCTATCTAGTCTCTCTCATTCATTGGCCTCTGATTTCCTTTCTTGATCTATACCTATAGTCTCTTGTAGTGTTTGGGTATAGTCGCTACTTCTACGGGGGTTATAGTGGTCACACTTCCATTGGAACCTACAATTTAGCCAATAACATTAATTGGTGTAACCTTTTGAGTATTGACCAGATTCTTAGGACAGTCTCTTAGGAGATGCTCTTTTCCACAATCAAAACAAAATCTTTGAATAACCATAGTTGGGGTTGTCCTTGTAGAGGAAGTGGACAATCACGAATGAAATGATCTCCTTGACATCTATAATTGTTGGCCTTTTATGAAGCCACCGAGAAGCTATTTATTCACAACTAAATTGCTTAAGTTTTCGTGTTTGGGCAAACTGTCCCACCAGGCATGCCAAATGTTGGGCTCTTATGAAGCCCTAGGAAAGGTGTTTTCTTGTCACTAAATTGAGTAGATCACTATGTTTGGGAACTCTTTGCTCACCTCAGACTTGCGACCATGCATAAATACACTCGCTTTCTTGATCCCAATATGATCGCCAAAATGAAGAAGGTCTTCACCCTAGGAAAATGCGCAAATAATATAAATCCAAATGTCTTTGGATGCTAATCTCACACTAATTTCAATCCCAAAGTTTCATCCAAGGATGCTCTAGTCTCGAGTTCCACTTTACCTAGACATGGGAAGGACTTTTGGTCTCACGCACAAGCAAGGGCCCCTTTTTTGCACTCTATTATTTGCACGGTCCTCTGTCCCTTTGCCACTCACACACTCAAGCTTCTTTTTGCTCACTCATTCCCACACACTTCTTTGCATGCTATTTCACATTTACCCTCAAGATCTCACACTCACTTTCAAATTTCAATCATCCATCCACTTTAAACCTCACTCAAACTTAACTTCAGAGTTAAGATATTGGTTCACATGTATGGAATGGTTGAAATGAATTGCTTTTAGCTTCTAATGGCTGATGCTTCCATGCTTTAGAGTATACGACTCCATTTTTGTCAAAGAAAATGACCTTTTTGTGAGTTTGAGTCAAAGATGTAGCTGAGTGACCATTTTTCCACAACTTGACATCATTCACCTGTCTATAACTTCCACTTATGTTTGCTTTGTAGATTCAACAATGTGACTAAGGAATTCACTTCTATCACTATCGTTCTCCTAATCAATAAATGTGCACAAAAAAAGAAAAAAAAACCAATTGTTTTATTTCTCTCAATAATATATGTGCATGACACATTTGAAACTATCATATAGTGTCTTCATGGAAGCAGCTTGAAAGGTGCAGAATGAAGTGAACTTGTAGTCATAGATCATTACCTTTGTCACTTTCTCCATCAAAATAGGCATGCGTAACCTTACAGTAGATATCTATCATGAACATCAATCCATAGAAATGTGTAGCAACACTATGTGCACATCATTCCTAGAGAATTCTCCTATGGTTCAGGAATTATCCTATGGTTCAATAACTACAAACTTTAGAATGATAGAAATGCATATGTACAAGATGTTCATCTACGTAGAAAAGAGGCACTGCATATTTCACATATCAATATATGTATTTAACCACAATCTCAGTATAGAAAAAAATACGGAAGTGAGTTTTAAGCATGCTATAGCAAAAATTGTTTTCCAATCAATGTGCATATTTTTTTTTTCTAGAGCTCGTCCAAATGTGAATAATCCCAAATTGAACAAAAGGAATGTAGGCTGAATGATTAGTGTTTATGATATATGAAGCAACTCAATGAATAGCTCAGCCTCTAGAAAATCTATCATCAATACAAAATCTAGTCTGCAATACTGAGTTTCCACGAACATACACTAGGTTGTATTGCAATTCCCTTGTGCAAGCATATTTTGACCTCGTTAATTGAGCAATTGCCTGTTTCCTTTGTAAACGAGCTATGATTTGAACGAGCTATTTTATCCTATTGTAAGGATAAAATAATCCAACCAAACCCAGGATGAAAATGAATGTAGCCGAGGCAAGTAATTGAGTCCCACTTCCTAAGACCGCACAAAACAAAGATTTATGAGAAGGGTATCTAAAGCATCCCCATGTAGCCTAAAGAGTTACCTCAGACTGCTTATCCAGGTTTGACTTGGATAAATAACTTAACGCATTCGATGTCAAACCTACCTTAGAAGTAATAATCTTCAGACCAGGATGTGCTTGGTAGCCACCTCCAGCACATATGCATTTCTCCTTCATATCAGCACTTAATAAAACAACCATGGAAAGGCTTATATGCCGACCTGTCCTATGAATAGAGACATACCAAAACCCCAACCCTTTCTCTCAATCAAAGGTGCAAGCTTTCCAAGTCCCTTTTAAAGCCCGACCAGATCGTTCACCAATGAGTACCCCATTCATATCTAGTATGTATAACTTGTTGGGAGACCCCTTCTAACAAGTATTTCAAGGTCTTTCTGATGAAGCTCCTACCAACCGGTTCTACATGTACTCTTCTGCCCTTATCGATGGCCCCCAAGCCTAACTACACCTCTAGATAGAGAGGAGCAAAATCATGCGAAAATGAGTAAAGCAAGCAAAAGGGCTGCTTGCTCGAGTTTATGACTTCACTAAACTAAGTGGGAAACTCGTGGAATGCATACAACTCAAGAAACAAAGGCAAGATGATGCCTATATAGAGTTTTACTTTTCTTACAATCTAGCTAACCACCCACCAATCAGTGTAGGTCCACTTTTTGGTGGCTAATTTGATGAGATTTGAATTTGATTGAGTTTAATGGAGCTTCTAACTTTATTCCATGACTTTGGGTCCTCCTTTTCTCATTGGTCCATTTGCAAAATTCGTGGTTGAGCCTTTTTTGCATGATTGAGACTTGACTTTCAACAAGATCCACCTCATAATTGCCAATCTACTGACATGTGCGGGTGGTACAACAACCATCAGCAAGTGAATACACAAATGTGTAAGTGAGAAGCAAACTACCATGCACACACATACACACACGCATATACAAGGCAAGACAAAGTGATACAACAATGCAATCTCTGATTACCCAAAACAAGTTTACAATGTTCTAGAATTGCTTCACTCGTCAACTAGCTAACCTTGTAAGTGAGCCTTCTAAATCGTTTTATAGGTTTCTGACTACCTTTGATCTTGTTCAAACCAAATTGCCACACTAGTTAAAAATTATGTTCTCTAGCTCATTTGAAGGCTCAAACACGCTCACAAAATTATGAAATTTCAAACGTAGATTGTTCTACTACTTCTCAAGTTTGACAAATCCTTGCCTTGAACAAAATGGAATATATTCTATCAAAAACATGATATACAATGGAATTGAATGATGAGTAACATTGTTTTTTATAAACTTACCTTGCTAAAAAGGATAATTGGCCTACTCACTAGATCTGCATTGACTTTTGTATCTACTTGGTCCTCCTTGACCATCTCTCTTTCCTTGTTCTCCCTGTCTTCCTTGCCTCATGCTACCTTGATGCATAAATCCTCCTATGACACTAACATATATGTATATGTATATGTATATGTATATGTATATTGGTGTAGCTCAGTGATGAGTAGCACCTCCTTTAATGTCAATCCGGGAAGACGTGAGGATGGTATGAAGACCTCGAGCAAGTGGCGGCACAAGTGCGTGAGTGAGAAGCACACTAGAATGCACACACATACACACACACGCGCACACACGGTAAGACAAAGAGTGAGAATCAATGGAGTTCTTAGATTACTTTCAAGAAGCTCTTACAAGTTTGTTTCAATTACAATCTAACCTCAAAAATGAGCTCTCTAGCTCCTTTTATAGTTTTTGACTAGCTTTGGCCCTGTTCAAACCTAGTGTCCGACCTAGTTAAAAATTAGGTTCCAGTGCTTATTAGAGGGCTCAAACGAGATCTAAAAAATATGAAAATTGGCATGTAGGTACTTCTAAAGCTCCTCAAGCTCAAGGACTCCTTGGCTTGCACAAAATGGAGCTACAAAAAGATGAAATGGTATTTACAATGGTGTTTAGTGATGAGAATCACTTTGAATGGGTGTAAAGGATTTGAAAAATTAAAGGTTGCCTTAGTGCTAGATCTGCGTGAGTGCTCGTACTTGCTTCTTCATGAGGAAAATTATTGGCCTATTTGCCAGATCTTCGTTGACTCCCTTGTCTGCTGCTAACACCCCCCCCTCTCTCGCGTCTGTCGTCCCTAACAGACCCTTGTTGTGTGGGTTTTTGGATGTAGTACTCGACGACATCCTGCGCTAAGTGATGTTCGGCAATTCTCAATCCTTTGGCCAAATCTGTGAGTAGAGCATCCCAGTCTACCGGCCCGGGAACCTCTGGATGTGGTATACGTAGCTTTTCGGAATGGAGAGCTTGTTCCACTGCAAAAAACTGCAAGAGATGGGATGGTCTGGGAATGAATATCTCGGAGTGATATTCCCAGAATCCCGTGACAAACATCTCTTCAAACGTTTGTTTGAAGCAGGCCGGTAGATATTTGATGCGAGCGTGCCATGCATACACAACATTAATCGATGGGGTTGTGCTCATGTCGTATACAAGGTCCTGATTACCTTCATTAAATCCTAGTGCTGAGAGATGCGGTTCCTTGACATTTTTGAAGGTCTTGAAGGTGACCAATCATAAGTTCGAAAATCTTCAGGCACATCTGAGTCATGACATCAGGTACATTCTTGAAACGGACCCCCCAATGTCGAATCGTCGAAATCATATATCCAACAGTAGGTGGGCCCTTAGGGGGTGCGAAATACACATAATTGAGCCACTTCTCACATCCTTTAATCGTCAGCACTGTTTGTGTGTACTCTGGCCATGATCTCCTTCGAAATACAGGGCAATAACATGGGTTATATTTGATGTACAATGGCATGTTGTTCCATGTTCTTACCATTTCCGGGTAGGTTTCAAGCAGCCGAATTCTCCACGTCGGTTGGCGAATATGTCCCTGCTTGGCACTTTCTGGGATGTCGTCAGGTGCAAACTGGGTGGTAGAGGTTGGTTCCCTTGAGGTGTGGTGCTTGATCTCCGCATTATAATCCGCCATTAGAACGCAAAAAGGAACATACAGGTCGTCCGATGGGCCGATCCACCTATGGTGTGAGAGATTCTTAAAATAATCGGATTTTATTACAACCTCTTCCAATTTTGACATCAATGCGATTTGGACTGCCACCCTGTCATCATGCGTCGTGGCTACTTTCTCTAACTTTTGCATCCATTCAGGTGCCTCAATCTCAATTGTGTCCATGCCCTGTTCTGTTCGCTTAGCCCCGAGTGTTGGCATCGGGACATAGGGATCCTCGAATGTTTCTTCTACTTCGATTGGCACAAGATCGTCAGGCTCGGGCTCTACCAGAGGGGAGGGCTGACGCTCGTATTGCATGACCTTGCTACGTAATTCCTCAAGTTCTGCCCGGAGTTTAGTGACCTCTTCATATGTATCTTCTGCGGTTGTGATCTTGCTGGGTGATGTCTGTCGGGTGGCCAACTGCCTTAGCAAATCATCTCTTTCTTTTTCTAAGGCGGCATGGGCCTCCATTAGATCTGCATGAGTTTCTAACACCACTTTCATATTCTCAGAGGGAATTGCCTTGAATCGCTATGGGTCAATCTCCTGTGGGGAACCCTCCATGGCCGCCTCCAGATTTTCTTCGTTCTGTTTCTGTAATCGTTTATTCTCCTCTAGCGCTGTAGACATGTGCTTGCGTAGGAGGCCCAAGTTCCGTCAAAGCTTAAGGTTTTCCGTGATCTGAGAATGTAGCAGCTCGTCCATATGTCGTCGTTCTTCATCATCTGCTTGGGGTGGGTTGGCTACTAATTGTGCATATTGTTCCTGTAATGTCACGTGTTGCTGTTGTAGTAGCTGCTTCTGCTCTTCAAGATCCCTACATCGTGCTTGGAGATCTTCGTGGTTTCGGAAAAGCCTTGTATGTTGGTTGTCAAGGTGTTGGTAATGTTGCTGAAGTTGGGACATGCATTGATACATATTATTAAATACATTATTAAGAGGAATGGTGGGAGAAATGGTGTTGAATGCAGAGGGGAAGGGGAAGGGAAAGGGAAGTGTGGATGCAGTACTAGAGAAGGGTGAGGGGGGAGGTGGGGGAATGGGAGATTGTGGGTAAATAGGGGGTGGGAGAGGTGCAGAGGTGGGTGACACCTCCATGGATTCAAAAGTGGAGGCCGTGATGGGAGTGACTGTGAACATGGGGATTGTGGTTGCGGTGAGAGTTGTGAACGTGTATAGGGGTGTGTGTAATTGTGAACTCCCAGGAAGTGTGATCGGAGTAGTGGTGTTTACCGTGGCTGTGGTCCGACTTATGTTTTCAGTGGAAATAGAGTATGTGGGTTGACTGATGGTTTGTGCGTCGGTGTGTGTAGTGGGTTCGGAGGTGGTGACAGTAGAGGTTACAGTGGTAGAGGGAGGTGAATGGGGCGGATGTGGGGGAGAAGGTGGCAAGGGAGGTGATGGAGGTGCACTCGATGTGTGGGCTTCCTCGGTGTCGTGAACAGTGTGTGCTGTGCCAGTGGTTGTGGGGGTGCCTTGTGGTCCTGATCCTAATACATTCATTCGTTTTCCCGTTCGTGGGGGGCGTCTGCCATATCTTTTCTCTGTCCTTCGTGATTGCGCTAGTGCACTATGCACCGTTTCAGGTACTCCCAAAGCGTCCGATATCATTTCCAAGGTGGCACGGTATTGCTCGTCCACTCCTTCCTCCTCCAGAATCTGGTTCATGAGGGCTTTACCTGCAGCTAATGATAGCCTGTGTTGCTCTTGAACTCGGTTCATCGTATCGTAGAGCTTCTTTAATGCGTTAGTATAGGCTGGGGCACCTTCCAATACTTGTAGGGCTTCCTGATCATACTCTTGTTCTTCTGCGTCTGATTGTCCACCCTGTGCCTCCTCATGTGCTTCTTCTTCATCGTCCACATTGACTACATCCGGTTGACTGGGTTGGGCTTGGTCTGGGGCAGTTTGCTGTCCACCAGCTTGCTCTGCTTCAACTTCCGCGTTTACGGCTTCGATGATTCTAGCAACTTCTTCATCCGTTAGATCCTCCAAAGTGAATCCATGCGGGAATTCCAGATCAGTCGGTACTGGTGGAAACACAAGATTAGGGCCATCTGTGCTGTGCCTGGGTAACCTGATAGTAAATGGTTGTACTCGGCGGGGAAGTCTTGGGGTTGTTTCAGGCGTTAGGGTTGCACCGCGAGCTTGTGCATAAGGCATCTGGACAGCGCCTCTCATCTTCTTTGAGGGAGGCCCTACAGCTGACAATCTGCGTTGAAACTCCTCTGCTCTGGTCCAAATGAGAGCCCTCTGCACCGGTACATCATATGTGAGACATCTGTATACAATTCTTGTAAGTGCACAGCAACCATACAGTACAGACTTTTGCTTCTTATACCATCTCTGATGAGCCATGTGAATCTGGTCGATAATCCAGTGAGGCATATTGATTGTCAAATCAAAAGCATCCGCTAGGTAGAGGCTAAACCAGATCTTTTTGGGAGGCATTGTGAACCTTTCCTGCGCGGGGAATGCGAAATGTTGCATGACCATGCGTAAGTGAATGGCGATCGTGGGTGTCATCGCAACCATGTCCTTCAACTTCGTCAGATTCATGTTCTTCATATTGTCTGGAACCATAGTCTCTTTCTCTGTTGGAATGTGCATACCTGTCATGTCGAGTGCTTCTCTTACCAGGTTGATAGTCAAGCGGAAACGCTTCAGCTCGTTGCCCCTTGTGAGTGATGGGAGCACAAAGGAGCTGTATCCTTTCTTGTCCTTGCTTGGAGTGAGGGTACTAATTAAGTATGAGCACCTTAGAAAATCTGGCTTTGGTAGTTGGAACTTGAAGTAATCATAAAGCTCAGCCTTCTTCCATATCGACTTCAGTCCTTCATTGTTCTGTAGCTTTTCAAACTCCCTGGTAAAGAAATGGTATCTGCCCCATCGTCCATTGAATTCTACTTCGGACTCCCACATATATGTGCCTTCACCCAGAGGTCCAGCAACGTCACTGAACCAGTGTGAGGTTTTGCCCACCGGCATTGTGTGACCCTGTGGAGGATTCTGAATCGGTATGGCATGTAATGCCCGTAATGCCGCTGGTCTTTCCTTTAATTCCTCCTCAACCGGAAGGCTTTCGATGTCCACCACTTGGGGGCTGGTGCCTGCCTGGGAGCTAGTTCCTACCGTATCTGCCATTTTACTTCTTGCTGCCTGTCTCTGTGAGAATATACAAACATGTGTTAACATTGTACAGGACAAGGGAGCACCGTTGTTGTTCCCATTACAATATTAACATGAGGGTCGGGAGCGAATAATGGGTTAGTAAGTGCTCGGTGCGAGTGTGTGTGCGGTTAGCCGTTCGGTAGACCTAAGAGTTAAGTGGAATGATGTAGTGTGATAGTGATGTGCTTAGTAAGTTATCATGGATTTACAAATGGGGTCTGGGGGTTTGTTACAAGTCTGAGGCTGCCAATTGCAGTGGATGGGTTTTGCTCTTGGTTTCGTAGAGACTCTAGAGAGCTTTATCGGTGTCTCGGTTTGAAAATGAGGCCTTTTAGGGACCCATTTACAAGTGATTATGTGCGTGCTCATGGGCCTTGGTGTGTTCCTGAGTGTTGAAAACGAGTGAATGCTGGTTGTGCGAGTGAATGGGTTACATTGTGTAGGTTGTGGCCTCGGCGTAGCTATTTGCGCCCGCAAGCAAGCCTTAGGCACCCAAATTTGTCTTGATTGTGGGCTAGCCTTCATCGATTTCTTGGGCACCCAAATAGATTTCACGTTAGCAGGAGAATTTCTGAAAGACTTCTTATTAGTGTCGTGTTGTTGGTTACTAATAAGAGGCTTTGCCCGTGTGGTTGGCGGGAGTGCAACCGGGTGTTCGCCTTTCCGCACCCACACTTGTTTCACTAGCTGAGACATTTTTTTGCGCCAGTACTTTTGATCTCCGACATAGGTAGTACCCTGCTTCTTCTGTCTTTGATCCACCTTTGGTCGCTGCCTCCTTCTAGCCTTTGGAAAAGAAGGGACTTCCGTTGCATCCCTGACTCCTTTTTTGAGAATATCATTCCTCTGCAACACATAGTTTTGGACAAGAACAACATGGTCAACTTCATGTGCACCCCTGGAGGGACCAGGAGTCTGTGCCTTTTCTAGTTCTTTGAGTGCTCCATTATCTAACTCTACTGTGATTCGACTATGGTTGACCCATACCTGAAGAAGTCCACTTCTTAGGTTTAAGTTGACTGCTTGGTCATAAATCCAGTCTTGACCCAAGACAAGAGGTTCAGTGAGATCCTCATCTTGACACACTAGTACTTTAACTGTCATTGCCTCATCATGAATGTAGAGGGGAAGTTCCACCTCGCCCATGCAAGGGGTTTCCACGCCTCCCAATCCTATGAGATATGCTTCCACAGGATTGACAATTAACTGCAACTCTTGACAGTAAGACACTCTAACAGCACTAGTGGCTGCGCCTGAGTCAATCAAGGCTCTTACGGACCTTGCACTCTTTCCTTGTCCTATGTCTAAGGTTACGAAAGGACGTCGATCAGTTATCCTGTGTGAGCTTGTTCCTGCGACTTCACACATTGCCATATGATATCCTTGATCTGCATAGTCATTTGTTCTAGGCTGATCTCTACCCTGCCTCCGTAATTTCATCCTTCTGATGCGTTCTAAAGCTTCGGCTTGAGCTTCTTCTCGAACTCGCTTTTCTTCCTCTTTACGTTTCTTAGCAGTGTTGAGTCGGCTGAGCATTTCCTCCGTGAGGGGTTCTTGATACAACTTGACTCTGCATCCGCTAATATAGTTTGGGAGAACATCACCCTCTAATGTGGCTAGTTGTACTGCTCCACTCGTGGAAATCCTATTGATGATCATAGGTCCGTAGCCTCTCTTTTCTAGTTTCCTTGCATGTTGCTTCAGTGTGTAGACTAAAACTAGATCTCCTGCTTTCAAACCCTTATCCTTCACATGGGCATCGAAGTATGCCTTCTGTCTCTTCTTAGCTGCATATATCCCTGCAGCTGCTCTCAGTCTTGTTTCCCCTAATCGTTCAAGGTCAAAGATCCTAGAGGAGAGCTCATGACCTGTCCATTCGTGCTCTTGTGCTACTTTCAACGTAGGTATTAAGAAGTCCAAGGGTAGCACTACGTTTTGGCCGAATACCATCTGAAAGGGGGTGGCTTGGAGTACCGTTTTGTAGGCAACTCGGTATGCCCAAACAGCATGGTGTAGCTGTTTGTCCCAATCAGAGCGTTTAGTGTTCACTAATTTTGTCAGTACATTGCATAAGATCTTATTAGTGCTCTCAGCTTGTCCATTAGCTTGAGGGTGATAGGGGGCAGACTTCTTGTGTATTACCAGGAATTCTTGGAGTAGATTCTCAATCACTTCGTTCAAGAAATGAGTGCCTCTATCACTTACAAGCTCTATAGGTAGCCCATATCTTGTGAATACATTCTCAAACAAGAATTTAGCAGTTGTCTGAGCGTCATTCTTTGTCGTAGCTTTTACCTCTACCCACTTAGTTAGATAGTCTGTTGCAACAATGATGTATTCCGCATGAGAACCCTTAGCTGGGGGATTAATAGGACCTACGAAGTCTATTCCCCACTTAGAAAACGCACGTCCACCCATCATAGGTTTCAGTGGCATCTCATCCTTGCGTATAGGATATTGAGTCCTCTGACAGACATCACACCGTTTCACATAGGTATGTGCATCCATGTGAAGGGTCGGCCACCAGAAGCCCGCGAATAGTATTGCCTTGATCACCCGATCCGGTCCAAAGTGTCCTCCTGCTACACCTTGGTGAGCAGTTTCTAAGATCTTAAGATATTCACTTTCATGGACACATAGCCTCAGGTAACCATCTTTACCACGCTTATATAGATTATCACCAATGAGTGAGTAATCCAGGGCTTCTTGTTCTAAACTCCTTTTCCTAGCCAGAGTCTTGTCTGGAGGGAATGTGTTTGTCCTCAGGAAGGATACTAGAGGTTCGCTCCAATCTGGCACAACGGATACTTGATAAAGAGTGGCGTGTTCCACAGGTGGTTTAGTGCAACAGATTGGGCATTCCTTGCACAACTTTTGGACATCCGCTTCCATAGTTGGCCAATGCACTCCGAGTCTCTTTAGAGTCTGTAAAGTTCGTTGCTTTGAGTAGTGTTGCTCTAACGCACCTACATGTGCTAATTGCAACCATTTAGCGTACTCATCCTCTTCTACGCAACAAGCCAAGATCCCTTGATTTGTGTGCTTGTACATACTTCCAGCCATGATGTGGTACTTTTGGGCTTTTACAACCTCTCTATTCCGTGTGTTAACCACTGGATGATTAGGCCCGTATGTCAATACTGGTACCAATGGCTTAGCCCACTGTGGCACCACTTCCAAATTAAAAAAGTAAGCATCAGGAAGGTCATCTGATACTCCTTGTGGGGCTTCTCCCGATGTGAGCCTAGAGAGATGATCAGCTCTCAAACGAGTCCTACCTTTCCTTACCACAACCTCAAAGTCATATTCCATGAGCAAGAGAAACCATCTCACTAATCTTCCTGTATTGCATGGCTTGTTTACGAGGTATAGCAATGCCTGATGATCAGTAAAAAATTTAAACTTATTTGCAAGCAAATAGTGTCTAAATTTCTTAACTGCATATACCATGCCTAATCCTTCTCGCTCCGTAGTGGTGTAATTCCGTTCAGCTGCATTCAACTGTCTACTGGCATAGGCAATTGGAAGATCCATATTACCTTCACTAGTAGGTTGAGCAAGTACACACCCAATGGCATAATTGGATGCATCCACATGAACATGGAATGGCTTATTCCAATCTGGTGTGGTCAAGATTGGTGCTGAACATAATCTTCGTTTAAGCTCTTGGAAGGAATTCTCACATTCATCTGTCCACTCAAAGTTAGTCAGAAGTCCGTACATGGGCTTTGCAATGACAGCATACATGTGTATAAATCATCGGTAATAACCACAATGCCCCATGAAAGCTTGTACTTCCTTGACATTTTTTGGCCTAGGTAGCTCTGCTATAGATCTCACTTTCTCTTCGTCAGTAGATATGCCATTCTTTGACACTATGTGTCCTAAGATCTTGCCTTGCCTGACCATGAAAACACATTTTTCTGGATTCAGGCAGACTTGATATTCTCTACATTTGTCAAAGATTTGTCTGAGCTCAGGGATATGGGTTTGCCTAATGTTCGAATGAGCGCAGAGATCATCAACATAGACTTCTAAACTCTTCCTCAGGAACTCCTTAAACACATGGCACATTAGTCTCTGGAAGGTAGCTGGTGCATTGGTAAGCCCAAATGGCATTACACGAAAGGCAAATATACCCCACTCTGTGGCAAAGGCTGTCTTATGCTGATCCTCTGGAGGTATGGCTACTTGATTGTAACCCGAAAATCCATCAAGGAAGTTGTACACTTCCTTGCCTGCCACTCTTTCTAAGAGATGTTCTGTGATGGGAAGCGGATAGTTATCTCGAATCGTAGCAGCATTAACCTTTTTCAAGTTAATGCATACGCGCAGCTTTCCATTCTTCTTGGGCACCACTACGATGGGGGATACACATTCAGTGTGCTCAATTTCGTAGATAAATCCAGCTTCAACCAGTCTATCTATCTCTTCTTTGATCTTAGCAGCGTAATTATCGTTATATGTATAGGGCTTTTGCTTAGAGGGTTTAGCGTCTGAGGTCATGGGGATAGTGTGTGAGCATATATCAGGGTCAACGCCTTTCAAATCCTTGTAACTCCAAGCGAATACATCTCTGTATTCTCTTAGCAAGGCAATTAACGCATGCTCTTCTTCCTCTGTTAGGTCATGGCCTATGTACGTGCATCTCTCCTCTCCTTCTTCTAGGGCCACTACTATTTTCTTGGTGGTTTCTTTGTTATCATAGGCCTCTCCTGATTGTGCCTCTCGTTTAGGCATTCTTATCATAACTCTCCTGTCGTCTATCTCATACTTCTTAAAATTTTCTGGGACCTCAAACAAAGATTCTTCCTCTTCTGGTGAGACTTCTCTCTTCTTTCGTTTCTTCCCCTCTTTCTTCGGGGTCACGTGTGTTGCTAATCTTACATCGTTTGTAAGCTCTCCATGCCTCTGGGGTTGAAATTCTACTTCATGGAAGTATTCTTCATCTGATGCAAATGGTGGGTCCATAATGATTGACTCTAGATCGGAGTCGCTTGCATCCTCAAATGCATCAGGACTAGGTTCGCATTCTTCTAGAACTGCCTCTCCCATGATTGGCTCTATGGAGAAGACTGAAATGTCATAGCCATCCTCATCACAGTGAGGTGTCCATTGTTCTTCATTGATGGCTACGTCCATTGTTGCTAAGATTTCTGCCCAGCCATGGGGTTCAAATTCCTCGTCAGGAAAGACTACAGGTGCATAGGCTGGGTCTTGAATGGGTCTATGAGTTTCGTTTGCACCTATTTCTCTGGCCTTTTCTCTCTTCTCTTCCTCTACTGCTACTTTGCACATCCATAAGTGGGTGTCTTCATGCATCCATGAGGATCCTGACCCTATGGAATGCACAGATTCCGTATCATCTTTGGCTCTATGGATGGGATTCCACTGGATAGGAGGTACATCTCTATGAGAGTAATCTTTGAGATTTACTTTGGTTGTAACACCTAAGTGTTGCAGGTACAAAGAATTGGTTCCCCAATCCTGGACCACTTGCAATTGTCGCATGAAGGGTCTTCCCAAAATCATCTCATAGGCATGATTCTTGCTAAAATCACATATAGCAAAGCTATGCTCAAACTCAACACCACAAGTGGTGAGAGTTATGCCTTCTAGCAATCCCAAGGGCCTCTCTATATGACCATCGGCCATTTGCAATTTCATCCTCGTGGGTCTGAGTGCTGGCTTGCCCCAACGCTTCCATAGGGAAGTGGTGGCAATTGCAACTCCTGCACCTGAGTCCAAAATTGCCTTGGTAGTGTAGTCCTGGTAGGTAATGGGAAGATAGGTATTCCCTTCTTCACCTTCACACATATCTCCTATCTTATCCAAGGGTATTTCTGGCACTGTTTTCTGGGATCCTACCTGGGAACGAGGTTTAGCTATTTCTGGTACTTGTTTGGCGACATGTTTCCATAATTCAGGTCTAACCTTGAGTAGCTCTTCTAACTTGAGATTGCACTGCACGTTAGTGTTTTTCACTACCTCTGTGTTCCTAGGTATGCTTGAATCTTCGTTTCTTACCATGACTGTAGGTGCTCTCATACAGGTGGACTTAGCTTCCCATGGGCCTGTGAAGTGGGGTAGCTCTTGTATGGAATTAGACTCAAAATCCAATCTCTCGTGAGACTGAGTACTCTCATGTTCCTCGTAAATAGATGGGATGTCTTGTGGGAATTGGTCGTGTGCATCATCCACAAGTTCAAAGGGAGGGGCGACTTCACTTTCGTTATCCCATTTATCTTCTTGAATTTCTCGTAGGAAGTCTGGTGCAAACCGATTCATAGAAGAAGAAGTGTCTGGCTCTGTAGAATTAGGCACATAAGCAACTTGGGAAGGGGGGCTTATTCTATCGTTGGCTCTTTCCTCGTTCTCATAGATGTTTTGAGCACAAGCTTCCTAGGGAGGATTACCTTTTCTATTACTTTTCCGAACAGGCTCATACGCTCCCTGAGAAGGAATGTAGGCAACCTGTGGAGGTACGTAAGCTTTCGCGGGAGGCTCATCTGCCTTTTGGGGGGAAAGATAAGCTTCTTGAGGAGGCACATGGGCTTCCTGAAGAGGTTGGCTTATCCGTTCTCTTACCTTTTCCTTTCTTTGAGGGGCAGGTTCCTTTTCTGATTCTGCAATTAGCCTCTCTATTCTTTCTAGCAGTCCATCAAAGTGTAACTGCGTCTTAGCTGAACTAGAAATGTTAAAGAGGCGGCTGGCCTCAAACATGGTCTGAGCCAATTCCACCATTTTGGCACAAATTTTAGTTCGTTCAAGCTCTAGCTCGGCTCTAGGGTAGCATTTTTCATGATCGGTTATGGTTGGCCCTTCTTGGATTCTGGCCTGATATGCTTTAAGCATCATGTTTAGGTCCTCGGGAGTGGGATCAGCTAGGACTGATCCTACTCTAGGGGGTGGTGGGATTTGATGAGGCGGTGGGGAAGGTGGTGGTACGGATGGAGTTGGGAGTGGTGGAGGCGGGGTAATGTGAGAGGGAGTTTGAGCTGTGAGTTCAGTTATCCTCGCTTTGGTTTCTCTTATGCTTTCCTCAAGTTCACTCATCTTTTTAGCCCATTGTCTTTTCATTCTTTCTCGACTATCTTTCCACGCTCTAGTCCTTTTCTTTGTCACGCTCTCGGTTTCACTAGCCTCTGGGCCCTTTTCCTGGCTTGCCCCTTGGTTTTGCTGCAATGCCTGAGCTCTAGTGACTACCTGTACTGGTGCAGTGGTAGTCACGCTCCCTGTGGAGTCTACCACTAACCCAACAACGTTGATAGGAGTGATTTTTGGCATATTGTTGGGGTTCTTTGGGCAATCTCGTAAGAGATGATCCTTTCCACATTCTTGGCAAAAGCCTTGGATCGTCACGGATTGAGTTTGTGTAGGTGGAGGTAAGGGACAATCACGAATGAGGTGATCTCCCTGACACCTGTAGCACGGTCCTCTAGGGAATGGGGGTCTTACCTGCCTTGGTTGAGGTCTAGGGTTGGGATTTGCATACATGACATTTGTGTAATCTGACTCCCAACTAGGTTCATTTGACTCTTCGCTGTAATAGGACTCACCATGTTCTGGAGACTGCATGTAGTACGCCTGGGGACTATCAACATGTGTAGAATCAAAGCTATGGTCACTGGGGTCATTTTGAGAAAGCAAGGATGTTACAGGGACTAAGGCTCTATTCAGGTTCTCTTCTGCAGTAGTATACTTTACCGGAATCACATTAGCTGGGGCAGGGGGTTGTTGTGCTAACACAGGTTGAGGCCTTTGTTGAGCTTGATATGGTTGCTGATAAGGTTGCTGTGGCCTGCCATATGGCTGTGGAGGGTACTGGTTCTGGTATCTTCCCTGCGGTGGATAGGGTTGAGGGTAAGTTTGCCTAACTGTTTGCTTATTGTAGGGGCAATCTTGTGCGGTATGATTGGTGTACCTTCGTTCTATGGTGCAATATTGGCTATTTGGATCGACCTGGGGTTGAGCCATAATGGGACACACGTTTGCCATATGGTCACCACCGCATGTATA
Source organism: Ceratopteris richardii (assembly GCA_020310875.1). Classification (NCBI taxonomy): domain Eukaryota; kingdom Viridiplantae; phylum Streptophyta; class Polypodiopsida; order Polypodiales; family Pteridaceae; genus Ceratopteris; species Ceratopteris richardii. Next base: position 135,952 of record MU260274.1, read on the forward strand.
GCACCTCTTCGCTGGGGTAAACCTCGGAATTTGTTTGCTAGAGACGCCTAGTTTTTGGGCCACTTTCTCTGCGAGTTTCTCAATTGATGTGGATTGCGTGGAAGAGTGACTAGATGCACTATCTGAATCTTTGTAGATTTTGGAAAGCTCTAGTTCTTCCCCTAGGTTATCTTCAATGTCAATGCACATGCGTACACACTCTTCTATAGTCCTAGGGTCCTTCAGATACACATAGGATCTCAATTTCGTACTCAGCAATCCATCAAGGAATAAGGCTACTTGTTTGGTAGGTGTGGGTAGCTCCGAAACATGGCACCTTTCAAGATATTGTCTAAATCTTCTTCCTGCAAATCTCACAGTCTCTTGGGGAGTCTGTTTGAAGCTGTGAATCAATGAGGAGGTATTGTGTCTTATGCCACTCTTAGAGAATTCTACGATGAAAGCCTCTAGGAGTTGGTCTATACATCTGAATTGTCGCTCATCCAATGGCTGGAACCATGTAAGTGCTGTGTTCCTAAGGGTTAGACCGAAGGCATTGTACTGCGTGAATAGATCCTCCACTTGTTCAGCTCTCAAGACTTGCTTGAACTCTGCCACATGATCATAGGGATCTCCTGTGCCATCAAAGTAATTCTTCATGGACTTAACTAGCTGGGTCGGTCTCAAAGTTCTTGTGTGCTCTCTAGGTCTCGGCAGAGGAAATCCATCCACATTTCTTTGGTTCCTGTGAGCTCTAAGTATCTCAGGTTCTACTCTATTCGTTTCCGTCCTCGTTCTTTCTCTGCCCACTGGGTTGGCAAAGCTTACTTCTGGTCTATCTCTACTTCTGTCTCTTTGAGTTCCATGAGCTTGGGATGTTCCAGCTCCCGGGTGACCATAGGATACATTCGATCTTGGTTGGGGGAAAATGAATTCACCCTTCCAAGTGTAAGCATGCCTATCATTTTCTGTCACCACAAAGATCCTTTCCGAAGTGTGATCTAAGTAGGTCACCCTACCTGAGCTATCCGGATCCTTAAACTCATAGATCATGATAGTTCCTATATCAGTTGGCTGATTAGATTTGTACCTCCAAAAGGCTTCGTCAGTCTCTCGATTGAGGAGCAACTCTATGCTCTTGTTGTCTTGGGGAACCCACTCAGGTGTGATAATCCTAGTGAGAACAGATTTGCCTCGGGGGGTTCTAGGTTCTACACCCATGTTTCCTTGTTCCAAGTCACCTAAGTCCGCTTCTGAAATCACATTTCTGAATTCGTCTGTCCTATCTGGATGATTGGTGACTACGTATATGGTTCCTTCTTTGTCCAGGTATGCTCCGTTTTCAAACTTGACGGTTGGGTGCTCTAGTCCTATGGATTGATCAAGATTCTTAATCTGTACCACAGATCTTCCTAGGCCGTCCTCATAGATGCTAGCACCTAATCGGTTGGTCCTAAGGTATTCCAACTCTGTTTTGTAAGGGCCTTCTACCCTGTACAAGTAAGGCACTCCTGAACTTCCCGTAGGTCTGTCCATGCCTTGAGACATCTCTGACTCACTGGTCTCAGAGCTAGGGTAGTAAGAGTGGTGGCTCAACTACTGGGCCCAAGACCTAGCAGTGTGGTTAACACTAGCCTCTGAAGACCTAAGGCTTTGTCTCTCCCTTACTAGATGTCGTCCTGATCTAAGGTTCATATGCCTATCTAAGTAGCCCAATTTTTTGCCCAGTGTACAACCTCGTTGCTGATTACTTTATATTAGTCGCTTGGTTCTTTTTAGTTATTTCTTGTGTTTAAGGTCTTGTCTGATATTACGTCGTCAGGAATACTTGAATGTTCTTCGTGCTTTTAGGTTGATCGTTCCACGTTAGGTTCTTTTCCTTTATGTTATCGACAGTACAGAGATTAGGTTTTTAGCTTGAACTTGAGTTTTTAAGTAATCTTCAACTTGATACCTACCTACCGTCGCTCTGACTTACTCCTACCTCTCGTCGTTCTTAGCCTAAACTATGAATTGACAGAGGGGGTTAAAAGTTTCCAACCTTTTGTTTCCTGCTTGGTTGCCCTTGAGTGCCCAGGAAGTGTGTTCCCAAGCTTGCACTTACACTTGCTTAGAACGCCTTTCGATGCTCTCAATAGATCTGTAAGAGTTCCAAAGTTAGCTTAAAGATTTAAATTCCAAAGACAGAACCAATTATTTTCATTCCTGTAGCACAAACACTAACTTGCATAGTGATTTTTAAGAAAACAATTCTAAAGACCCCTGACTGTGATCCCCCTGGGTATGGTTAACTTCAAAATTTTCTCTCGGAAAAACTACGCAACAAGCCCTAGAGCTCAAGAAATTGATTTCGTATGAAGAAGTTATGACTGTTCAGGGTTTAGAGGGTTATGACAGGATTCAATCTGGCTGACAGATCCTAGGATTTTCTCAAAAGCACATGTGTAGGGACCTCCAATTATGCTAATGGATTGACTATTTGCCCCAAAATTTATCCCAATTTTGAACAAAAGCAAACCCTAATTTTTGGCCGAAAAGCCTGTCAATCGCGATCGACAGGTCTGTCAATCGCGATTGACAGAGGTGTCCGTCGGGCCTGTCAGTCGCGATCGACAGTGTCAATCGCGATCGACAGAGTCGATCGTGGCTGTCAATCGCGATCGACGGTATCAATCGCGATCGACACGTTTTCCGGATTTTTCACCAAAATTTCAGTCAATCGGGGGCCTATCAGTCGCGATGGACACGTGGCTACGCGTAAATGTCAATCAGTCGTTGAATTTCAATCGGTCGCGATCGACGGTGTCAATCGTGACTGACAGAGGTGTCGGTCGTGGCTGTCGATCGCGATCGACGGTATCAATCGCGATTGACAGGGTCCTACGTGGCAGTCTGTCGGTCGTGAGGTCTGTCGATCGCGATTGACAGGGTCTGTCGGTCGCGATTGACAGGGTCTGTCGGTCGCGATTGACAGAGGCTGTCGGTCGCGATTGACAGAAAACCTCAGAATTTTTCTACTTTTTTTTAGTGTTTTAGGATGTGCTCCTTGTGCTTGTTCTAGTGGTGCACTCAATTTTGTGAAAAACCAAAAATTTCTGTCAGTCACGATTGACAGAAGCCTGCGACCGCGAGACAGTTTCGACGAGTTTCGTACCTGCGCAGGAAGCTGGGGATGGTGATTCAGCAAGGTCCTGCAAAAAGCTCAAGAAACATGCAAGAAAACACACATGCAATATCGCTCTCTCGCTCTCTCTCACAAGTGAAATGAGGGAAATGAGGTGGGAAAGGTGATATGATCAAAAAACAGAAATTTTTGCGATGATGGAGATGGAGGTGGGAGATGGTGATGATGATGATGGAGATGAATATGGTGAAGGAAATACAAGAAGATAGGTGAAAGTGAAGAAAATACCTACAACTCCAACGCGTCAACTCTACGTCTTACCATCACACGCTCGTCCTCAAAATTCGATCCCCGGCAACGGCGCCAAAATTTGGTGTAGCTCAGTGATGAGTAGCACCTCCTTTAATGTCAATCCGGGAAGACGTGAGGATGGTATGAAGACCTCGAGCAAGTGGCGGCACAAGTGCGTGAGTGAGAAGCACACTAGAATGCACACACATACACACACACGTGCACACACGATAAGACAAAGAGTGAGAATCAATGGAGTTCTTAGATTACTTTCAAGAAGCTCTTACAAGTTTGTTTCAATTACAATCTAACCTCAAAAATGAGCTCTCTAGCTCCTTTTATAGTTTTTGACTAGCTTTGGCCCTGTTCAGACCTAGTGTCCGGCCTAGTTAAAAATTAGGTTCCAGGGCTTATTAGAGGGCTCAAACAAGATCTAAAAAATATGAAAATCGGCATGTAGGTACTTCTAAAGCTCCTCAAGCTCAAGGACTCCTTGGCTTGCACGAAATGGAGCTACAAAAAGATGAAATGGTATTTACAATGGTGTTTAGTGATGAGAATCACTTTGAATGGGTGTAAAGGATTTGAAAAATTAAAGGTTGCCTTAGTGCTAGATCTGCGTGAGTGCTCGTACTTGCTTCTTCATGAGGAAAAT